>CM053603.1:145026522-145120887 GCA_028646535.1 Procyon lotor
AAAAAAAAAAAGACTCCATTCCGTAGACATGATACTAGTAGCAAGAACAAACTATTTGGGGCATGCACTGACTGAAGACAGAACAGTTGTTTTAGTACTCGGTTAAAATCTACCACCAGCACTGAGGACTGATTCAGAGATGTGGCAACAGAAATGGCAGAAATGACCTCTGTTATTTCCTCTATCAGAGTAAAGACCTCTGTTAGATATCAGAATGCTTAAAAGAAATAGTTTTTTACTTTGACACAAATAAGTACATTGAATGACAATACATGTATCGCAGAGAAATCATAATTTTACATGTATTTTATTATTTTAACTCAAAGCAACAAGATAGTGGCTGAGAACTAAAGAGTAGACTGGTGTAGTTTGAGATTTAATATGCCAGAGTTGAAACCAGTTAGAATTCTCTAAGTACCATTTCTTGATTATTTACTTATTCCATCACCCTCTGAGACAGGTATTATTATTATTATTATTATTATTATTCCCATTTTACAGATAAAGAAACTGGGGCTCAGAGGCTAAGTGTCTTAAATCACATAGTTACTAAGTGGCAGAAAGGAATCCTTTCTGAAGAAAAGTTAAGACATGATCAAGGAATATGTTTAATTTCTGAATATACATTCTTCTAGCATCCAATCACTGTTTTAGGAAAATGAGCAAGTTAACCTAGAAAAGAGTTTCTCAAAGTGTAGTCTAAGGAGTCCTAGGAGTCCCCAGGAGTATTCACAGGGGAGTCCATGAGGTCAAAACTATTTCCATAATAATATGTAAACTTTAATTGCCTTTTTCATACTCATGCTCTCACAAATGAACAATACTTTTCCAAAGGATACATGAACTGTAGTATCATCACAGAATGAATAAAGAAGCAGATATGAGAATCTACCTACCTGTGATCTAGCCAAATACTGAGATTCAAAAAAATATAAAACAATGCCACTATTCTCACTAATTTTCTTTTGGAAAATACAGTTATTTTGATTAGAAAAATGGGCCATTTATGTTAACATGTAATAGATTTACCACTACTTCTAAATGAATTAATATTTTAAATGTCTTAGTTTTAATTTCTAACCAACATAATCCATATAAACTATGGATCCTCAATAGATATGGAATATAAGAGGTCCTGACACGAAAAGGTCTGAAAACCACTGACCTAGAATAATAAAACTTCCCAATGAAAATAAAATACAGAATAACAGAGCTGAGACGCACTTTATATTCTTTTATACTGATCATTTGACAATCTTAAGACATTTTCCTTATGATTAGATATCAATTTTTATACACACCATCAACAATTTAATCACCAAAATTTTAAAGTGAACTGATACATATCACATATTTACATATATTACATGCATATATTTGCACATATTGTATTCTGCTAGTGCACATATATATAGCACATACATATGTAATATATGTGAGATGTATAAAAACAACAAAAGGCTAAACTTCATTTTAAATACTCTGAACACAGTTGAGAGCTAAAAAACCAATTTTTGAAGTGCCAAAAATTTTACTCCTTTGGTTTAAGTAGTAATGGTCTATAATTTAGTACTTTTCTTTCTCTTCCTTGGGAAAAGAAAAAGCCTAAATATAGTTTAACAGAAAGCTATTTTTCATTAAGTGTTCCTACTTTCACTTTATTACCCAGTTGAGTGCATAGGAGTCTGGAGTAATTTTCTTTGTATCAAGAAAAGAACAAAGCTCAGGCTCGTGGTATTGGATGAGTAATCGGAAAAGATGAAATGGTCTTCCCTTCAGAGAACAATCCCTAAAAGAGAAGAGAAGGAAGATTTTTAGATTAATGGGTCAGATATGGCCATATTAATAACCAGTCCTCCTGCACTACCAACCTCCCCAGCCCCAAAACACCTGAACGCCACAGCATTCATCAAGCCTATCTGATACAATCAGGATCGGAACACCTAATATACCTGACCTGACAGAAAGTTTGTAAAAATAGCAGGTCTACAGCCAACTCTAGGGAGATTATCTTCAGGTAAACCCGAGGTAGCACTCAAAGGAAAGAAATGCAGGGACCACTGAAAACAGCAGGACCATTTCGGTTATTTTGATAAGTTCTGGATCCTGAAACGTTTTCTACAGAGTTCCAAAGAAGTCCAGCCCTCTTCCTCCCCACCAAATAAGAGGAAAGTCCTAGAAAGGATTCAGGTTAGCTCCACAGTTAACAGACTCAAGTAGGGATGTCCTTTAACAAAGTTAAAAGTGGGAAATGGCCACAGGTGAACAAAATACTAGACCAGAGCCTTAGAAGCTGTTTAAGTGGTCTGGATACGGTGATCAGAATGAATTGTAAGAGGTACAAAACACTTTATGGAGCAAGTGTACTAATTCTCTCCTTCTTCCCTTGTGTCAATGCAAACAGCTCAAAGTACAGGCCATCTCAATAAAAGTCAGTATTTATTGAGAAAATATCATGTGCCAGACACTTTAACAGGCACTCTACAAAATTATCTAATTTTATCCTTACAAAGCAACCCTATGAAATAGTTACTAAATTTTCCCTCATTTTACAGATGAGAAAACAGGCTTAGTTGTAGTTAAGTAGCTCACCCAAGGTCACATAGTTAAGAAGTCAGCTAAGACCTCTCTACACAGAAACTGCATTAAACTACCATGCCATACTACTCTTCACTGTACATAATTTGGTATTTCAACAAGTGGTATTTTGGTATGGGTACAGTCTCTAAAAAAAAAAAAAAAAAAACAACAAATTGTAAAGAAACTGAAATAAACTAAAAGCCTTCATGTG
Source organism: Procyon lotor (assembly GCA_028646535.1). Taxonomy (NCBI): domain Eukaryota; kingdom Metazoa; phylum Chordata; class Mammalia; order Carnivora; family Procyonidae; genus Procyon; species Procyon lotor. The sequence continues at coordinate 145,029,314 of CM053603.1, forward strand.
AAAAAGCTAATGAAATGAATGTCACAGTTTTGACATAAGAGCATTCTGATAAAGAATGCTGTCAAATGCTATTTAATTGGGAATACTGAAAAATAATTTCTATTAAACCAAGATCTGAGATGAATGCCAGGATTTGGTATGAACCTCTACCATTCTTTGATACTGTAAATGACAGGGAAGTTTTGTAGAGAAAGCCCTAGGTTATTAATTCGGATGCCCAGAGACAGAACTGGATTCAAACTGGCAAGACTACCCTTTCCTTTGTCTGATACTCTCCCCATTTTATAAATGCAAGGCAATTGACAGCTAAGGCAAAACACAGAAACAGACAGTAAGTTGTGTAAGGACATAAAAATATAGAAACAATTGCCAGTTTGTGTCCCTAGCAGGACCTCCCAGGGAGTCAGCCATTGCAACAGCATCTATTCACTTAATAGCGGTGTGCTATCACTGTAAGGCACTGTGCTTGATAGGATTCTACACAAGTTATACTGAATCTGTAATAAGAAGACATATTACAATGGCGTTCTTCTAGCAGCATTTTATGGGGCTGTGTTCTAGCCAGGGGCATTAACTCTGACGCTAGCTAGAGTGCTGTATTACAGGTAAGACTCGTAGAAAGTAACCGGAGGAACCTAACAAGACAATGTATTACACAGTTCAATGTAAATCCATCTCCCCCACTACTACTACTATCATCACCAATATCCTCTAGAGAAAAAGTTGGCACATCATGTCCCTTGCTATCATTAACTCTGGTACACTGAATGGTGGTAAAATATAAGCAGCTGAGAGACTTAGTATGACTCACAAAAATGAATTCCAGGCTCAGCTCTACTATGACCGTAGTAGGCCTGTCTCTTGGCATCTCTGAGTCTGTTTTACTTACATGAAGCACTATGGCTTCAAAGTAGCAGAGAGGCTCTCTACCCTGCTGTACATCAGAATCACCTGGGGAGTTTTGAAAAAAATATGCCTAGGTTCTGTCTCATCTATTCACAGTTGAAACTTCAAGGATCCACATGTTTTTGTTTTTTTTTTAAGGATCCACATGTTTTAAAAGTTCTTTGGCTAAACAGACATTTCACCAAAGAAGATATACAAACTACCAATAAGCGCATGAAAGATGCTAAACATCCCTATCAGGGAAATGCAAAGCAAAACCATAAAGAGATACCAATTCACACTTATTAGTTTAGATACAATAATTTTTTTTTTTTTAATGTTGACAGGGATGAGGAAAAACTGGGATCTTCATTCACTACTGATGGGAATGTAAAATGATACAGTTGTGGAAAAGGCTGGCAATTCCTCAAAAGGTAAAACATACAGTCACCATATAATTCAGCATTTCCACTTCTCAGTACATACCCTAGAGAAATGAAATTATGTGTCCACACAAAAGCCTGTACACAAATAGTCACAGCAGCATATTCATAAGAGCCAAAAAGTGAAAATAATCCAAATGTCCATTAACTGTTGTAAATAAAATGTGTAAATAAATAAGTAAGCAAATAAATAAAGTAACTAAATAAAATGTGTTACATGTGGTAAAATGTAAAAATCCACAGGGACAGAAAGATTAGTGGTTGCCTAGGGTTAAGAGTGTTGGGGGAAAATGGAGAGCTGACTACTAATGGGAACAGAGTTCCTGTCTAGAGTGATGAAAATGTTCTAAAAATGATTGTGGTTAGAGTGGCATAATTCTGCGACTATACTAAAAACCAATGTATTGTACACACTAAACAGATGCATTTTATATGTATGTAATATATTAAACTATTAAAGAAAAAGTTCTTCAGTTGATTCTAACAAGCAACCAGGGTGAAGAACTACATTAGTTAAAGCACAGGAGTCCATCCAAGCTTAGGTTCAATCTTGACTCAAACATATACCAAAAGTAGAATCCTGTGTGGGTCTTTAATCTTTCTTTGCCTCAGTTTTTGTACTTGTAAATCAGGAGTACCTACCCTTTAGTGGCCACTGTTTAAATGAGAAAACACACAAAGCACTTGCATTTAGTATAATGTGTATCACAGAAAACAGTAAAAAACAGTAGTCATTTAACCATCAAGCTCCAGAATAGTAGATCTCTACTTTGGTTACATTTTGCGGTCAGTTGAGAAGCTCTGAAAAAACAACGATGCCTGTGTGCCCTTCTCAGAGAATTGATAATCAGGTACAAAAACAGGCATCAGGATTTTTCAGAGCTCCCTCAATGATTCCAATGTGCAACCAAGGTTCACTGTGAAGTCAAACCACTGGTCTAAATTATGTCAAAAGTTCCTTTTGGCTCTGAATTCCTGAGTAGTTGGTCCATAGCACTGGGAACTATAAGAATTCTTTCTGGCCTCATGAGTGCAACCCCTGTATTCCCTCCCTCACTCTCCCTACTCCCCTGCCCACCACTACTACAACCATCTAAACATCTACAGCCTAAGTGGTCACTTGCCCAAGAAAGCCATCTCTGACCTCCAGGGTAAATTAGGTCACTCCAATTAAATATTCCCAAAGCATTCTAGGGGCACCTGGGTGGCTCAGTCGGTTAAGTGTCTAACTCTTGATTTCGACTCATGTCATGATCTCAGTGTTGTTGAGATAAAGCCCTGTGTCAGGTTCCAGCCCCAGCATGGAGATTCTCTCTCTCCCTCTTCCTCTGCCTCTCCCACCGAAAAAAAAAAATTCCCATAGCATTCTATATTTCATCTTCCTAACACTCAACATACTTCTAATTACTTATTTAATGCCTGCATATCTAAGATTACATTCCATGCTGTAATGCCAGCACCTCATTTGTGAAAGTGAGAAACTCCTTCCTTTAAAGGAAGCAGTTCAAAAATTTTACTTTCCATATTGACATTATAATGTTATTTTTATTTCATAAGGAAAGAAATTAAAATAGGGATATTACCCAAAAATTGGCATAAACTCAACAAGCATAAATTCTTAACTAAAGAATCCTTTAAAAAATGTCTGTAACAACAAAAATAAAGTCAAATAACCATTAAGTCTCAAACAACCCTAAAAATTATTTGAACCTCTTACTTTACCATGAAAGTAAATCTTATAACTTTAATTCAAAGCACACTAGACTTTTATTCATTTGTAAAAATAGAATAACTAAATCGTATTTTACCTGGGAATGTACTTATTCATGATAGCATAAAAGCAGTTGTATAAATCACTGCGTGGCAGCTGAAGATGCACCAATGGCTTCAGTAGATGTATCCAGCTAAGGGATGTGCTGTATTTAATGTTACGTGATTTACAGTAAAAAGTAATTACAGATTCAATATCCAAAAGTAATTCTGTTGCCTTCTCTTGTGGCACTGAAAGCTGTTCTAGAAAATAAGTGTCAAAATTAAGTTACCAAGGGCCTCTTAGAGATTCCATTATTGCACATAAGACTTGTTTACAAATATACCATACTATCTTAGCGTACCTGGAACATGACAAGGACAAAATAAAACTACGTGAAAGCACAAGTTTCCTTATACTTATCCAGTATTTACTAGCTATTCAATATTTACTAACTTAACTTAATAATACTTGACCTCTGTATATGTTAAACATAAGAAAGGATAATCTGAAGTAGAGAGGTAGGAAAGATAGGCTTAACCCATATTCCTGGAAAGCAAAAAGGTTTTTTCTAAGCAATAGATCAGCATCCATCCCATGATGGGCAGCTGCCTCTATAGCTTTCTCAGGGAAGGTGATCCATTCTCTACCACAAAATTCCCTTTCCTTTGCACACACCAGCAATAATGTTTCTGTTGTGGTTACTACACAAAAGCCTATCTAATCAAAACTTAATTAAAATGTGATGAAAAGAGAAACAGAAAGACACCAAAAACAGTAGATGAATTTAAAAATATAAACTAAATTCATTTAATCTTGAAAAAGACCTTGTGGAGTGATTAGAAACCTTTCACCCATGACTTGTAATAGTTTTTTCATAGCAGATCATTACCTATGATGTTTTGGAACACAGACCCCTTTAATAGTGGAGACTATAGACAATCATACAGATCTTTACAAAAAAAACAACTTTAAAACTGTAAAGGTACCTGAAGAACTAAACATATAATTTAAAAAAAAAAACAAAAAACTAAAAATTGGGCTCTCTTTCTTAAAAATACTAGACGTTACTTCATGAGAATTTCAAAAAAGAAGTTCTAAAACTATTTACTAGCCCTTCACAAACACAACATACCACAAATTATAACAAGATGATTCTAACAGAGTTACTCCTCTACCTCAAAATATTTTCAAAATTTTCACTGTTTGAAAACAATTATTAAACTTACCAATAAACTCAAGACAATCTTTGTGAATAGCATTCTGTTCTGGCAAGTCTAAGATACCATCCCATGATGCCAAACTATCGCCTTTTCCTGCAACATTTAGAGCAATCTGGAAGAAAGATAAAAGCAACTAGCTTCATATGACATTTCCCATTCTTGGAAAAAATGCTGTAATAACAAAAGTCTTGAATTTAGAAATAATAATGCACGCTTCTAAGATTACAAAGTAATGTATTTATGCTCCACCAAATGCTGATCCCTTAAGTCATATCACAATGAATACAATTATTTTACATTTTCCTACATTAAATTTTATGACTTCATATCAAATGAATAGCATATTTAAATTTATTCCAAGCAAACATCATCAATGCTATAGACTGAATGTTTGTGTCCCCTGCCCACAAAATTCATTGTTGAAACCTAATCCCCAATACATGTTATCTAGAAGTGAGGCCTTTGGGAGGTGATTAGGTCATGAGGGTAGAGCCCTCATAATAGAATTAGTGTCCTTATAAAAGAGACCCCAGAAGGAGTCCCTATCCCTTCAGACATGTGAGGACACATTAAGGATTCACTATTTTTTTTTCAGTTTAATGGTACTATGCTTATTTTAAAAGTCTTTATCTTTCAGATTTTCATAGTAAAGTACTTTAGTGTGCTGCCAGGGATTTGCTTTAAAATAATCTAGTGGGTCGAGTGGGGAGGAAAAGATGGAGATGCTAATCAAACAAGATTGGCCAAATGTTAACTAAGCTAAGTGACAGGTCATGGAGGTTCATTATATAAGTCTCTACTTTTGTGTTTTAAATTTCCATAGTAAAACATTCAGAATTCTATATACAGTTGTGATTCCATTTCTGTTACATATATATGTCCAGAGAAGAAAAAATAAAAAGATATACACCAAGACATAATTTGTGTTTTACCTATAGGTAATAGCAGATGATTTTTTATCTTACCCTATGCTTAAATGTTTTAACAAAGATGAGTATTTCTTTGGCAATCATAACAAAATCTTAATTTAAAATTTAAAAAACAATAATACACATGCACTAGAGAACAGGTGAAGAGGAAAATAAAATAAAGTAAAATATCCTGTAATTCCAACACCCAGAGAGACCCTCCCCACCTTGTCTTTAACATAGCCGAAGTAATTCCAGCTGCAATTATAAGTCCTATTTTACTCATTGACTGCATTGTCCCATTTCATTAAACAATATTCATAAACATCATTTCTAATAACTACAAAAGAAAAACACTGCCTTTCAAAACCTAAATTATTAAGTAACCAAACATGACAGAAACACATATTTCAGTTAAGTTGTTCTGTTCAATAATTATCGAGATGTAGCATGCTCATAAGATGATAAAGCTTTCTGCAACTTAAACAAGTGAACATAAAAACTCTCAAATGTTATTCTTAAGTGACTACATTTGTTTCAGTTTCCAGTTACCTTCCAAACTTTGGCCCTCAGATCAGCAGGCAGTGGTCTCCCCTGAATTATATTTCTCAAAGTTTCAAGATCACAACCTCCTGCTTCCAGAGCTTCTTCAAGATCTTTTTCCCTAAAAAACAAGTCCTTAATAGATCAATTTTACTTCTTATTTTTTCTTATTCAATATTCATTTGTAAGCATGGCCTGTTAAAGGTTGTGTCTAAGAAAAGAAGGTTCTCAGCAGCCAAAATGTAATGCCAAGGCATACGTTGCATTTTATCTGCTTGAAAGGGAATCTCAGGTATCATGCAATTTACTCGTGTTTTGCATTTAGTTCTAACAAGCTTAGTTATGTTTTCTAAGATTAAAGAAATTTAAAAAGAGAAGACAGGGCAAACGAGCTGACAGCACCAAAAAGTCACAGTAATAGACCCATTTATGTATTATCATGACTAACACTTTATATAGTACTATCTTTGTACCAGGCACTGTTTCAAACTCTTGTGCCTGTGTTTTTTTAATTCTTACAACAACCCTATGATATAACCACAATTATCAGTGGCCCCAGTTTACATATGCAAAAGTTGAGGCAAAGAGGAGTTATACAGTTTATGATCACTTATCAAGTAAGTACTAGAGCCAAGATTCAAATTTTAACAGTCAGGTTCCAGAATGTATGTACTTAATATTATGTTAAATAGCGGCAACAAAGAGAAATCATAAAATTCAGCCAAGAATTCAAAGCACTGCAATATGGTAATACTTAGTACATAAGTCATACAAATATCACGCCTAGAGCAGTGCCTGGCTTACAATGTCCAATTAATGTTAGAGGAACAAAAAAGTTCTAATGGCATCACTGTATTATATATTAAAGCAAAACAATACAACATCATCAAGTAAATCATCAAGCAGTTATGCTCAGTTTATGTTTAAAGAGAAAATTAAACACAAAATAAATTTTGTATGTAGTTAAAAAGAATACATATATAAAAAAAACTTTCATGGGGCACCTGAGTGGCTTTAAAGCCTCTGCCTTCGACTTGGGTCATGATTTCAGGGTCCTGGGATTGGCCCCTGTGTTGGGCTCTCTGCTCAGTGGGGAGCCTGCTTCCCCCTCTCTCTCTGCCTGCCTCTCTGCCTACTTGTGATCTCTGTCAAATAAATAAAATCTTTAAAAATAAAATAAAATAAAAAATAAAAAACTTTCACAAATGTTATGACTTGCATTTTAACATGAAATAGCCACTTAAAATAACTAATTCCCTCAGAATTCTCAAAAGCTGAAGTCTCACTCTTGATAATTTTAATATACAATAGGTAAAAAAAAAAAAAAAAAAAAAAAACTATACAAACAAAAATCCACAACTCGGCCAATTTCTAAAATTCTTTAAAGCAACCCAAAAGGCAGTCTCCTACTACAATCAGGAAACCAAGATTTTGCCAACATTTTTTGTATGTAGGTTTTGAGAAAAATAATTTACTCCCATTTCACATTCTCTCAACAAGACAATGTAAATCCCCCCTATTGATAGGATTTCAAAAATATTAGTTTAAATGTATACATTTTTTTAAAGATTTTATTTATTTGACAGAGAACATAAGCAAGGGGAACAGCAGGCAGAGGAAGGAGAAGCAGACTCCCCACTGAGCAGGGAGCCAGATGCAGGACTCGATCCCAGGACCTTGGGATCATTACCTAAGCTAAAGGCAGATGCTTTAACTGACTGAGCTACCCAGGCACCCCTAAAAGTATAAGTTTACTAAAGTGTTGCCCTCTTAAGAGGAAGGAATTAAATGAAAATATAATCACTTGGGATCATATTCAACACAAATGCAGTGATCAAACTTGAGAGCTTTTTAACAAAGCTACTACAAAATTCATAAGAACAAGAAGATAACTAGTAACCACACAAGAAACATTTTGTTCTTTTGCTATATGGTTACCAAAGTGTTGGAGGAGAAAATGAGGGAGAGAGATTTCAAGTCTACTGTTGAGAAATGGTTCAGGCTTATAGTTGATGAAGAATGGGTTTTATCTATTTTAATCCTCCGACCAAAATGTATGAGAAAGCCTGTTAGAATGTGAAAGACTGTTTGTAACCATGAAACAAAAAAAATAAATGCCATATTTTTAATGATTAAGTACGTAAATGAACTGAAAACACCATTGTATGAGATGGAATTCTTCTACCAAATAAAAGAACTAGAATTTTTCCATTTTTCAGTGCAAAAATCCTTGGTTTCTTTTTAAAGTAACTTTGCCAAATCCCTTACTATTCTAGATAACCAAGTCAGTATTTTGGGGCAAAATGCCCAACCCTCAACATATTTTTAAAATCATAATAATGTACAAGCACATCCCTGTTGATACAGCTGCAGTTGGGATTCTTTGATGCTGCCCCCAGGGAACAACAAACGTGGTCCCCAGCACTACAACCACGAGCAAGAAGTCAGAAACTACTCCAACTTAAGTAGTAAAAGGAATTTCTTACAAACTAAATAATTAAAAGTAACATTATCTTCTGAACAAGGTATTCAAAAGTTCAGTTATCAGACCTTCAACATTACAAATGCACTTGTAAAAATAAGAAAAGAGTTGAAAATAGTGAACTTAAATAATTCATGTAAGGCTCAAGTTCCTATCAAGAGATAGGAACTCCATGGCACTTAGCTCTCAAATAGAATTTTCCTTCCCCTAAACCAAGTTTCCTTCTACTTTTGAATAAGCAATACCTAACATTCAAAAGCAAGACACATGTCTGGTGAGATATAATTGGGTGGGTTGTGGCTTTTTAAATCTTCTTTGGTGACGGTGGCTTCTTACTGACTTCACAAGCTAAAGATTGGCAGAAATGTACTGCACACTCAGGCAGGTCCTAAAATAGAAAAGTACAGGTCTTGTCCATTTATCCTAGTTAAGTCTGAAAAATAACTGTCTACTTTGCTCAGAAGGTTCATGGCAAAGTAAATTCAAAGCTTTGGGGCTGCATAGTAAAGAAATGCATCTCTTCCCAGTTCTGTGACACTGAAACCGTATTTGTTAGTATAATACTATAGGTTACTGCTTGCTGATGAACTATCAATGACGTATTTTCAAAACCTAAATAAAACATAACAGAATATCCCCTCACCTAGATTTTGTTCTGTTTCAAAATCACCTAATCTAGTTTTAAAAGGCAGGCAGTTTTAAAACTAACATACAGCATATACGTGTTAGAAAAATAGTACACTATCCTCACTCCCCACCCACTCTTTCCCACACATACTGGGAAGCTATTAAAAAAACGTTTATTTCAAGGGGCACCTGGGTGGCTCAGTGGGTTAAAGCCTCTGCCTTCGGCTCGGGTCATGATCTCAAGGTCCTAGGATCAAGCCTGGCGTCGGGTTCTCTGCTAAGTGGGAAGCCTGCTTCCCCCCCTCTCTCTGCCTGCCTCTCTGCCTACTTGTGATCTCTCTCTCTCTCTGTCAAATAAATAAATAAAATCTTTAAAAAAAAAAAAAAAAAAACATTTATAGGGCGCGCCTGGGTGGCTCAGTCGTTAAGTGTCTGCCTTCGGCCCAGGTCAGATCCCAGGGGCCTGGGATCGAGTCCTGCATCGGGCTCTCTGCTCTGCAGGAAGCCTGCTTCTCCCGCTACCATTCCCTCTGCTTGTCCCTCTCTCGCTGTGTTTCTGTCAAATAAATAAAAATCTTTAAAAAAAAAACCAAAAAAACATTTATTTAAAGTAGAGTGCTTACAGGACAGTTTTAATGTGTCCTTTTTTTTTTTTTTTTTTTTTTTGGAGAGGTATTACTGTAGTCTAAAATATGCAAATATTTACAAGAAGAAAGAAAGAAAGAAACACAAATGATGCTTCACTTCTTGTCCTCTGTCTTAACTCCATGGCCTAAGACTATTTTTTTTTCTTTTCCCAAATATTTTTTATTTTTTCAGTGTTCCAAGATTCCTTGTTCATGTACCACACCCAATGCTCCATGCAGTACATGCCTTTCTCAATACCCACCACCAGGCTCACGGCCTAAGACCTTAAGCACATTCTTAACACCCTACATGTCACTGCTTTGTCCTCCTACCTCATTCAGAAAGCTACATATTCTCAGCATTGCGTTAATCCAACCAATTCTGTCTACTTTGGTTCCTATACTCTGCTCAGTAAAGACTTCACGGGAAAATTGACAACTTTGTGATGCTATCAAAAATTCACCATCTTCTCTATCTGCTTGGCATCAATGCTGGCTGAAAATTTCCTATTCCCCACTTTCCTCAGAACCTCTACATAGCCATGTTACCTCATGGGACTTGAAAGAAAAAATACAGGCCAGCAGGCTTCTCTTCCCTTTGATCTCAGCCCCTCTCCAAAAACAAACAGAAACAACTTATCATTATCTCCAGACATCATTGCTACCTTTCCTTTATGCACAGACACCTACTTATCCTTTCTCCAGTCTTCACACTCATAACTTCACCTGGGTCTTCTCTCTCCCCCTGAACTCCTCTGAAGCCATATGCCACCAATCATCCCCTCTCTCTTATCTTCCACTTTCTCTTTTTCCAATATGCTCAATATTAGAAACATTAGAAACAACATCAACAACACCACAAAAGCTCCTCCAAACTTTCCTTTCCATCTAGTCACCAAACTCTTGATTGTTCCTTTCACAGCAAAGCTTTCTGGAAAAAATTCTCAACAATATATGGCACTATTTCTCCCTCATCTTCCCCTCAATTCCCCCTCTTTTACTCCGTTTCTCCTCCCTCTTTCACCCCTACCACTCCATAGGGACAGTCTCACTATGCTCCCCATGTCCTGCCTAATATCCAAATCTTTACCTTAATTTAACCTTTCCAAGGCATTTGACAACTCGTCTTTCTTCAAAAAAGATATACAAATGACCAATAAGTCATGAAAAGACATTCAACATCTTTAGCCATTAGGGAAGTTCAAATAAAAACCACAATGAGATACCCATTTCACATTCACAAGATGTGAACTTATAATGGCTAATATCAAAAAGACACACTAAATCTCATACCCATTTAGATGGCCAGTATCAAAAAGAGGACAAGGATATGGAGAAATTACAATCCTTGTGCAGTGCTGTTGGGAATATAAAATGGTATAGCCACTAAGGAAAAGTTTAGCAGTTACTGAAAAGTTAGAGAGAATTACCATATAATCTAGCAATCCCACTTCTGGGTGTATATCCAAAAGAACTAAAAACAAGGACTCAAGCAATTCTATCTACCTCCACATTCATAGCAGCATTATTCACAATAGCCAAAAGTGGTAACAACCCAAATATCCATCAATGGATGGGTAAACAAAATGTGGTATATACATACAATGAAGTATTACTCAGCCTAAAAAGGAAGGAAATTCTTTTTTTTTTTTTTTAAAGATTTTATTTATTTATTTGACAGAGAGAGAGAGAGATCACAAGTAGGCAGAGAGGCAGGCAGAGAGAGAGGGGGAAGCTGGCTCCCTGCTGAGCAGAGAGCCCAATGTGGGGCTCAATCCCAGGACCCTGAGATCATGACCTGAGCCAAAGGTAGAGGCTTTAACCCAGTGAGTCACCCAGGTGCCCCAAAAGGAAGAAAATTCTGACAGATGGTACAACATGGATGAACTCTGAAGACGAATGATAAGTGAAATAAACCAGTCACAAAAGAGCAAATACTGTATGGTTATACTTATATTAGATACCTAAAATACTCAAATTCATAGAGATAGAATATATGAGTTACCAGGGGGTAGAGGTAGGAGAGGTGAATGGGAAGCTATTGTTTATTAGTTATAAAGCATCTGTTTGGAATGATGAAAAATCCTGGAAATGGATAGTGGTGAGTAATGGTTGTATGTAACCGTGAATGTACTTAATGTTACTGAATTGTACGTGTTAAAATGGTAAAATTTAGTGTTATATATATTTTCCTTCATAAAAAAGACAACAAAAAACTTGTACATCAGTGCTTATGAAGGTATTATTTATAATAGCCAAAAAGTAGAAGGAATCCAAAAGTCCATCACCTGATGAATAAATAGAATGTAACATATTCATACAATGAAATATTACTCAGCAATAAAAAGGAATGAAATATTGATACATAGAACATGTTGATAAACCCTGAAAACATTATGTTAAGTGAAAGGAAGCAGACACAAAGGCCACAATCATTATATGATTCCACTCACATGAAATGTCTGACGTAGGCAAATGTACAAAAACAGAATCAATGCTTGTCAGGGGTCTGGAGTGACAGGAAATTAGAGTGACTGCTAATGGGTAGGGGGTTTCTTTTGGGGGTAATAAAAATAGTCTAAACTTAACTCATGGTGATGACTGCCTGACACTTTGAATATACTGAAACCACTGAATAAAATAGCATGTATACTTCAAATGGGTGAATTTTATGGTACATAAATTATATGTCAAAAAAAACGTTACAAAAGAAGTAACTGGATGGGGTTGCTTTAATTTAGGGCTTTCAAATGAAGCTACTGTGTCAAACTCTCATTTACCATTTCAATGAAGGAATGTATCATATGAAGGATTCAAGCTACACTTTAGTTTAAGGGGTAAAAATTTCCTTACCTCTTTAGTTCCTCAAGTTAATAGCAGTTCATTTAACTACCATTGTGGGAAAGGAACAAACTCCTAAACAGTTGACATGGCAGCTCAATCGCAAGACCACCAAAGAACTGAGGATATAAAGGCTTTGAAGAAACATATTACAGAGAAAATAATATAAAATTAAAATCAGAATCAGTGACATCAGACTCTATACACTTTACAGTTATGTGACCTAGAATACAAACTTTTTCTTCACCTATAAAATGGGGATAGTATCAGATGGTACCAGTACCATGAATCAAGAGGTGGGAAGTATTCACACAGCATATGAATTATCTTCTGTTCTACCAGAGTATCCCTCCCACTCCTCTTTCCATTCCATTTTAATGCCTACAGCTAGCCTAATCTGTCCTTTTCAATTCTCTCTTTCTGGATAGTCTCCATAGGCAATGAAGCCTTCACTGTAGTTGTCAGACAGTAAGTTGTTCACATGAACCATTTATGGGTACACGTGACACAAATCCTGTGACAAATGAAACAATAGTAAAACATGGAAAAGAGAAAACATGTATGTAGGAATACTAAATCACTCTTCATTTAGTTAAGGATAAATATTTAAAGGCAAAATTAATACTCAATAAATGTTTCTTAAATAGAAAGCACTCATACAAAATGAAACAGCCCTAGAATTAAACAATTAGTAATAATTCCCAGCAATTTATTAGATAGTATGATTTCTCAAAGTCTATTCGACTTCAGAATAACACTCCTGTCACCTGAGCATATTGAGATAAATTTCTAATTTTAGATAGGATGTTCTCTGAATGGAAAAAAAATTATTTAATTCATGAAGCCTCTCAGTCTACCAAGTAAACCAAATCAACCTCACCAGTTTTCCAAATTCTTAAAATCTAATCCTTTTTCAAAGACCTGAATGTGAGACAGGAATCCGTCAAAATTCTGGAGAACACAGGCAGCAACCTCTTTGACCTTAGCGACAGCAACTGCTCGCTAGACATGTCTCCAAAGCCAAGGAGAATAAAAGCAAAAATGAACTACTGGGACTTCAACAAGATAAAAAGCTTCTGCATAGCAAAGGAAACAGTCAACAAAACTACAAGGCAACTTACAGAAATGGAGAAGATATTTGCAAATGATGTATCATATAAAGGGCTAGTATCCAAAATCTATAAAGAACTTATCAAACTCAACACCAAAAAAACAAAGAATACAGCCAAGAAATGGGCAGAGGACATGAATAGACATTTCTCCAAAGACGACACAGAAATGGCCAACAGACACATTAAGAAATGCTCTATATCATTTGGCATGAGGGAAATACAAATCAAAACCACAACGAGATACCATCTCACACCAGTCAGAATGGTTAAAATGAACAAGACTGGAAACAACAAATGTTGGCAAGGATGCGGAGAATGAGGAAACCCCTACACTGTTGGTGGGAGTGCAAGCTGGTGCAGCCACTCTGGAAAACAGTATAGAGGTTCCTCAAGACGTTAAAAATAGAACTATTCTATAAACCAGCCATTGAACTACTAGCTATTTATCCCAAAGATACAAATGTAGTGATCTGAAGGGGCACCCGCACCACAAAGTTCATAGCAGCAATGTCCACAATAGCCAAACTGGGAAAAGAACGGAGATGTCCACAGACAAATAAATGAATGGACAAATGAATGTGGTAAGCTACACACACACACACACACAATGGAATATTACTCAGCCATCAGAAGGAATGCATACTTACCATTTACATCAACATGGATGGAACTGGAGGGTATTATGTTGAGCGACATAAGCCAACCAGAGAAAGACAATTATCATATGGTTTTACTCATATGTGGAATATAAGAAACACTGCAGAGGATCATAGGGAAAGGGAGAGAAAACTGTATGGAAAGAAATCAGAGGGGGAGAAAAACCATGAGACTCTCTATAGGAAACAAACAGGGTTGCTGGAGGGGTAGTGGGTCAGGGATGGGGTAACTGGGTGATGGGCATTAATAAGGGCACGTGATGTGATGAGCACTGGGTGTTATATGCAACTGATGAATCACTGAACACTAGATCTGAAACTAATGATGTATTATTGTTGGCTACTTGAAATTAAATTAAAAAAATCTAATCCACTATTAAAAAAAAAGACCACATGGGACCTAGAATATATGTTAATTACCTAAAGTTCAAAGAGTACAGAGAAACTATATAGAGAAAAACCAATTACCATTTTCCCCCAATTTTTAGACGTTAACTTTGTATCTTAAAGTGGTCGGGGATCTAAGATACATTATTTCAATAAAAATAAAAATTTAAAAGCTGCACTATTAAGGAAATCAAAACAAGCCCAAAGCCTGCTATGTAAACATCTTAAACATGTTATTTCTACTGCAACAGGATATTACTCAAACTTCTGAGTCTGCTAGAAGTATTAAACAGAGCCAAGAGATAAAATGGACTCAGAAATTACAGCATCCAAAAATATAAAGAACAATATAGGATGTGATTATTGTTTCCTCAAATATTTCCACATTCGCTTATTTAACAGGTCCTATACATACCTACTCCCTTTCAAAGTCCTCTCTTCCTCTCCTTTTCCAGTTCAACTCCATGCAAACAGTAGTCACCACTCATCTCTACTTACTCTCTCCTCATTCATTCAAATCCTCCATCCTTACACTGTAATTGCTCCAAAAAGTCATTAATCATCTATCTCAGTCCTTGTCCTCTTTACATACTCTGCAAAGTTAGATTCTCTCCTTAAAACAGTCTCCTTAAGTTTCCATTACTTTCCTATACTTCTAACCCTTGCTTTGAATTTTCCTTCCCTGCCCAAAGTACTCTTTTTATGCAAAACCTTCAATAAATATATGTTGAGCACCACTACCTGTTAGCCACTGTGTGGGGTACTGGAGATCTAGCCGTGAACAAAAGTCATGTTCTCATGTAGCCTACATACTTGCTGGTGATTCCAAGTTTTATCTTAAGTCCTGTTATCTGAAACCCACTCAGAAAAGGTGGGAGCAGCTCCTTCTGAAGTGCAGTCTGTTTGAATTTGTCCAGAATGTAAGTCACTATGAGCAAAGATTAAAGCATGACAGGCCAGCCTGTCCATATATACATTATATCCAGGCACAAGCCTCTGATCAATTACTAAAAACTCAAAAATGACCAGCTAACTAGTTCTAAGTACCAGTGGATTGTGTAACAGTGTCAAGTTGCACATGTGAAGTTGTGGTTTCATGACTTTGTGCCACCTTATTTCTGGTTATGTCTTAATGCCCAGGTCCTGACACATCAGCATCAAAAGCTTTGTCTAAACTTACTTTGCTACTATTGTTAGCAAACTGGTTACAAATTACTACCACACCCATACTTCTTAATTAGTTCCTGAATATTTTGTGTGCTATTTGGTGGAAATGGAAATAAGACAACTTTGTTACACATTCACTCCTACAGTAGATATGGATGAAGTTCAACAACCATTATACGTACTGTGTACCTTACTTTTACTTTACTTATTTATATATTTTTTAAGTAAGCTCTATGCAAGGCTTGAACTCACGACTCCCAAGAGTCCCATTCTCTACCAACTGAGCCACCCAGGTGCCCCATGTGAAACTTGCTTTTAAATACCAATCTCTAACCATCAAAACTTTTGTTTTAAACAAAGGTTTTTTATTTATTTTGAGAGAGCAAGCAAGCCGGCAAGTGCAGTTGGAGAGGGTACAGGAAGAGGGAGAGAGAGAATCCCAAGCAGTCTCCACACCCAACATGGAGCCTGACGTGGGGCTCCATCTCACGACCCTGAGAATCATGATCTGAGCCAAAATCAATATTAGATGCTTAACCAACTGGGCCACCCAGGTGCCCCTCAAACCATCAAAACTTTCTAACAACAAACAGTATGAGACATATTAAGAAATAACCACGTTACCTTACAGTCTGAGAACACAATACGGTAATTGTGAAATCTTGACGTTAATCTGGATTTTTGTCAGAATCAGACACACTTATTACAGCATTTTTTTTAAAGATTTTATTTATTTATTTGAGAGAGAGAGATCACAAGTAGGCAGGCAGGCAGGCAGAGAGAGAGGGAAGCAGGCTCCCTGCTGAGCAGATAGCCTGATGCCAGGCTCGATCCCAGGACCCTGAGATCACGACCTGAGCTGAAGGCAGAGGCTTTAACCCAATGAGCCACCCAGGCGCCCCTTATTACATCATTTTAACAAGTTGTATATTTGAATGCCAAGAGGAAAAAAAAAATCCCATTCACCAGCTTTAGAAAAAAAAATCAGTGAAACTTTGTATCAGGATCAGATCCACAAAAGCAGCTTTGGGAGATTCCCTTACCAAGTAATACAATCCTCTTCAGAATTTATATTTAAGCAGGATCTTATGCCAAGTAAAGAAAGTGTAAATTTAGTCCTCTATGCTTGACAAGCCAAACAAATATGATATGTACAGTATTTCAGCAGTGTGCAAAAGGCAAAGGAGACAGAGATCATAGAATGCTGCTCTGTAAACTGCTAAAATTAACAAACTACAAATGGGACAGATGCTTTAAATCTTCAGACTTCTTTTTTATCCATAATCCATGTAGATCAAATTGCACCAATGATACCAACGGGGTATGCCCCTTTCTGCTATGAAAAACTCAGGAATTTTTGCCTAAGCCAAAGGAAAAAAAAAACAGCGTAAGCAGCTTCTCATAAGTTTTACTCTATGTATAATGTTGCAATGCATTTGCTGTAAGACTTTGCTTGCAAAATGAAATATCTTCCTTACTAATGGGAAGTTGACTTTAGAGAGTGCTCCAAATCCCTTCCTCTTTCATGCTTCCTCAAAATAAAAAGTTCCTAATATACTGTTCTTTTCTATACGTAAGAGGTGACTTTCCAGCACTTCTTTATTTGAATATTTATTTATTTTTGAGAGAGAGAGAGAAAAAGAGTACAGGCACACGTGGTGGAGGGAAGAGAAACAGACACACTGCTGAGTGCAGAACCCAATGGATGTGGGGCTCCATCTCAGGAACCTGAGATCACAACCTGAGCTAAAATCAAGAGCCAGATTCTCAACCAACTGGGCCACCCAGGCACCCTAACTTTCCAGCACTTTTATTGCACAAAGAAATGCACCAGGTTTCCCCTACCCCACCAAAGCAGTAGTTTATTTGGAAAATAGAGTAGGTCCTTTGCCAGAGGGAAAGAATGGGATGAAAACAACACAAGTCAATGTAAAACAGCACATTACTTATTTCTATCATGAATTTCCAATTTATCCAAAATGTAATGAGAAAAGAAACCCTACCTATATTCCTTTCCTTGAAACCATTTTATTTTATTTTATTTTATTTTATTTTAGATTTTATTTATTTATTTGACAGAGAGGAGAGCGATCACAAGTAGGCAGAGAGGCAGGCAGAGAGAAAGAGAAGCAGGCTCCCTGCTGAGCAGAGAGTCTGATTCAGCGCTCCATCCCAGAACCCTGAAATCATGACCTGAGCTGAAGGCAGAGGCTTTAACTCACTGAGCTACCCAGGTGCCCCAAAACCATCATTTTAGAAAATAAGGGAACACTACTACAAATGAGGTGATAACACTGCATGTCTTTCCAAGGGTACTCTACCAATGGAGATTAGTTTGGCAAAGAAATACGCAATAGATTTTTTTTAACTTGTACTGCAATCATCAATAATTTACTTGATTAAAAAGAATCTCATTTACTTTCGTATCAGTGGTTAAATCTAAATAGAATCTACAAAATAAAGCTCAAGAATTGCTACTATTTAATTGCACAGCTCTCTGAGATAAATACATGCTTCTATGGGTCATTTTTATACTTTAAAACAAAGGCCAGAAACCAGAAACTCCTGAAAGGGGGAAAAAAAAAGAAAGAAACAAAGAAACCAAGAAAGAAACTCCTGAAAAAGGAAAGTAACCACAAGAGAGTTATTTTAAAACCAAGTTTCTTGGGGCACCTGGGTGGCTCAGTTGGTTGAGCATCTGCCTTCAGGTCAGATGTTGATCCCAGGGTCCTGAGATCAAGCCCTGTGTCAGGCTTCCTACTCAGCAGGAAAGGGGGTCATCTGCTTCTCCCTCTCACTCTGCTCTCAACTCCCCCCACCCCCATACACTCCCTCTCTCTCTCAAATAAATAAAATCTTTAAAAAGAAAAACAAAAACCAAGTTTCTTGTTTCTCCAATATCCCTGAATAAAATAACAAAAAAATTATTAAGATGATAAAGTTACTAAACTGTATAATTACTTCTATTTTCTAATTATCACTATGTTCTTACAGACTGTAAATAATTCTATTTTATATATAATATAGGTACATGTAATATATAACTTAAGTAACATAAATTTAACACAATTATACAAATACATGTAATACATATCAAATATATACATATTATCTAAATGTGAATATATAAACATAATATCTCATAAGATATAAAACTAGTAAGATTAAAAGATCCCATAAGATCAAAAACTAATCTACTTATTTTGGGCAAGGGTATGAGTATATATTATGAAAACTAAAGAGGTTTAAAGCCATAGTATATAATGCTCTGTATCACATCTCACCATATCAATCATGAATTGTCCCTTCTTGTGTATATAAGACATACAATGTGGTACACAGCTTATGCATATCCTTACAGCTTTACAGGTGCCACAGATAAATACATATGTTCAACAATGCACATCTTAGATTACTGTGTCTTTCAAAACACAAGATTGAGTATAGGACTAGCATATTTTAATTTTTATTTCTTTTTATATTTTTAAGTAGGCTCCACACCCAGCATAAAGCCCAACATAGGGCTTGAAGTGATCAAGACCTGAGCTGATACCAAGAGTCAGATGTCTAACCTACTGAGCCACCCACGTACCCCAGGACTACCATATTTTTCATTGGGTTCTCTCTTGGTGTCTGTTCAAGTATATGTGAAATACATAATATTTATGCAATCAACTTTAAAAAGAGCATAAGACTGAAAGAGATTGAAGTTTAAATCCCAGATTTTCCACTAACTAGGTCTGTCATCTGACCATCCTAAGCCTGTCTTCTCATCTCTAACCAGAAAACTACAATAATTCATAACTTCCCCTTCTCAGGGCGCCTGGTGGTTCAGTAGGTTAAAGCCTCTGCCTTCGGCTCAGGTCATGATCTCAGGGTCCTGGGATTGAGCAGCCCTGCATTGGGGTTCTCTGTTCAGGAGGGAGCCTGCTTCCCCCACTCTCTCTGCCTGCCTCTCTGCTTACTTGTGATCTCTCTCTGTCAAATAAATAAATAAAATCTTTTAAAAAACAAACAAAACAAAAACAAAAAAAGCTTCCCCTTCTCATCTCATTGTAAAAGCCAAATGAGATAAATATAAGCATTACATAAGAGATAAAGCCCTCTACAAACATATAGTATTTTCTTATATCCTGCTAAAATTATTAAAAATCACCACAGCAACTAGTTTTATGTAACAACTGCTTTAAAGCAAGAAAAGCACACACTACAGCATTCCTACCCAACTATGAAATGCTGTATCGGCTTAAGGTTAAGAAAAAACTCCTTTAACTCTCAAGAAAAAGAGAGGAAACTTGAAACAAATGATTTAATGATTTAATTACTGATCATTTTCTCAGCTCAGGTCAATGGTTAGACAGACTCTTAAAAACAAAATATACATGAAATTTCAGGAAATAGTTTTTTTTTTAAAATGGCTCTTAACTTACTGCACTTGCATTTCCACAAGAAACAATTTGCTCTTGTAAGCCTAACATGAGGGGCTGATTTATTTTCCATTCATAATTCTCAGTATCTAAGTAATTTGCTTTAAGCACTGTCCCCTTTCAAACTATATAATCCTACTCAAGCAAGTCAGGACAATGCAACTTCTGGCTTCTGGTTTTAAATCTGTCTCAAATTTTTTCTAAAACACCACACAGCAGCTTGAATATAACCAGTTTTTAATGTCTGCTGAATCCTTTGCTAAACTCTGTCTTGCTTTTTGATACATGAGGGAAGTCACTGTTTTTAGTTTATTCCAAGTAGAATCCACATTTCAACGTAAGCAGCAGAAATGATTTGGCACACATAGTTTATCAATTCTGTTTAGAAGACACCTACTCATAAGTTGGCTGTGTATTGCACACACTTAACAGGGTACTCCAGAATTACCTGACTTGCCTCTAACATAGGGAATGTTAGAGTAGTGAACGTACTTACTCTTCACAGTAAGTACAAATAAAGGAAAGTAAACAATGAATACTTTTTTTTTTTTGGCATGCAAAAACCAATTACTACAATCTAAAGGAGCAAAATCCTAGAAGTGAATTATTCTTTAGGAATTACCTTAAAAACAGTAACATCTGAGTTATAAGAAAAATATTAATGTAAATAGTATAAACAAAATAAGTCTTAACTTTTAATCATTGTCTACATCCTACTTAGTTTACAAAAATCAAACAGTTGTCACTTAAAAACCCCTAATTCAAAACAATAAGGTTTATTTTTTTTCATTTTCTTCATTTTCTATAAGGTATATCTAGTTTGCCCAGAACCACAAGCTGTCAATATTCCTCTTAAACAATGAGTTCCATTCTCTTTCATATTAAATGTATTTCTTTAGTGATTATATCATGTCTGAAATTGCAATCTCCCACTCCTTAAATCTCTCCTCATATTTCAATGCTTATGAAATGGGAAGCACTGAGAACACTATTTACAAAGTGCACAGAACTTTGAAAAAGACCCTATTATTCTCAAAACAATTCTATTCACATTTCAAATGAAAAATAAAAGCTTCTTTATGAACTGCTACTTTTAAAATTTTAAGAAAAGTTTAGCAATAATTTTAAAAGTCTAGCAATAAATTAAAATCATGACATTGTACAAAAAGTTTAAACTAAACTCAGAATACCAACAGTTGTAAAATTAATACCTACAGAAAAACATTTTTTAAAATTATGACTTTAGATGTTTAGGCCTTATGTCAGGAAGAAAATGAGAAACTTTTCTCATCAGAAAATGAGAAACTCTTGTTCAAATTCAAGGCTGACTGCTTCAATACTGAGAAGAGTAATTATCAACCTTTCAACTGTAAAAATTTAACATTTGTTTGATTTTTACAAATCAGTAGCTTATTTAAATTTAAATAATTTCAAACTTGCAGGCACCTGGCTGGCTCAGTTAGTAGTGCATGAGACTCTTGACTTCAGGGTCATGAGCTTAAGACCCACATTAGGAGCAGAGTTTACTTAATAGAAAAAAAAATTTTTAATAATAATAATTTCAAACTTACTGTAAGCATTTTTAAAGGATTTCTCCAGACCCTCTGTTTGCCATAGAGTTTGTGTGGCTGCAGTTTCAGAAAGTTAGAGAGCTATTTTCTGATATCCTTGGTTTTTCATAAAAGGTGAGCATATAAGCAATTACACAGTTCAAAAAAACAATGGAATCAGAAAATGTATATGAAATGACAGTATGGTATGTTACTGCACATGATTTTACAAAAGTCACTCAAACAATAAACATCTACTGAGCCACCTGCTATCAGCCACTGCCCTTGATAAGTTCACTATGTAAACAGCAATGATAAATCATGTAATCAGATGGGTGAAAAATAGAAAATATATAAATTCCTTTGGCCAACTCCTTTTGAGATATACATCATCTAGAACCTTGCGGAAGAGT
Organism: Procyon lotor; assembly: GCA_028646535.1. Taxonomy (NCBI): domain Eukaryota; kingdom Metazoa; phylum Chordata; class Mammalia; order Carnivora; family Procyonidae; genus Procyon; species Procyon lotor. Next base: position 145,051,354 of record CM053603.1, read on the forward strand.
ATGGTCCATGAACCAGGAGAACTGCCATCACCTAGAAGCTAGCCAGTCAGAAATACAAAATCTCAGGTCCCAAGAAAATCTACTGAATCTACTTTTTAACATGATCCCCAGGTTACTGTAACACACATTTAAATTTTGAGAAGCACTGGCCTGGAACATAACTGAAAATAAATAAGTAAGTGTCATCTTGTACTTTTAAGATCTTTGGGCCTCATCCTGAGCCTTTTTACAAATTTTATATGATTATCTACCTAGTATCACAGATTAAGAACGAACTGGGAAATACCACTAACAACAAAGAAAGAAAACAGAAAAAAACTAACAAAAACTAATCTCAAAAAGAGATGGTTGTATGGGGCCATTTAACACAGCGACTATCTACCCATTCTGCCTAGATAGGTCTCACTATATTACAAAAGTATAATAGTAATTGAAATTCTTAAATGTGCCTCCTCTAACTAGACCACAAATTCCTTGAGGACAGGAACCTAGTTTTATTCTTATACACTGAAATCTGTAAACTGAATGACCCTAAGTCACGGAGCTAAGTTCAGGTTAGGCAATGAGATAGAGAACACATTGCAGGAAAAGTTACAATAAAAATGTGACTTGGAGTGCCTGGGTAGCTCAGTCAGTTAAGCATGTGACTCTTGGTTTCAGCTCAAGTCATTACCTCAGGGTCATAAGATGGAGCCCAGGGTGGAGCCTGCTTAAGATTAAGATTCTCTCCCTCTCCCTCTGCCTCTATACCCCCCCCCCCCCCCGCCCCAACACACACACTTTGGAAAGAGTAAACCCTCCCCATTCCATAACAATCCATTCACCAGTCTAAGAACAGAGGCTTTCCAAATCTCTGACTCCAAATCCAAATGTCTTCTATGACTGTATTCAAACTCACTCCCTGACATACTGGGGCACTCTGGAGTGGAGTAAGCAGAGAAAAAGGAGAAAGATTACATGAGAATGGAAGGAGAGCAGAAATCAAAGAACACCTCAGGTTCCTCCATTCATGAAAATAAACACAACAAAAACTAAAAGCCACCTAAAAGATATAACCCTGGAAGAGAACAAATGCAACAACCATTAATTCCATGTTCCTTGCCTCTGTGAATCAGACTCATATTCACGATCCTCTTAAGAACTTCTCAAAGATATTTTAACTCTAGAAACTTTTCTCATGGTCTCCAGTAAGCTTAATAAAGTCAGTTTATGATAAAAAAATTAACACTTCCAAGACAACAAATTTCATGAAGTTCTAGTCCTCACTCTCTAAATAATCATTAGTTTTCTTGCCTATGTCCATGCTCACACTATTACTCTATTCAGAGGCCTTTCCCATCTATTAATCTGAATGCACTATCCAATGTTAGCCACTAGCCATGTGTGGCTATTTAACATTTGCACTGTGGCTAGATTCAATTGAGATGTAGAGTAAAGGTAAAAATACATGTTGAATTTTGAATGCTTGTTACCAAAAAAGATGTAAAATTATCTAATTGGTTTCTTCTAGCAATGACATATTAAAATAATATTTTGGATATAATAAAATAATTTCAACTGTTTTTGTTGTTGTTATTGTTTAGTTTTTAATGTGTCCACTAGAAAATTTTAAATTACAAGGGCACCTGGTTAGCTCAGTTGCTGGAACATATGACTTTTGATCTTGGGCTGTGAGTTTGAGCTCCAGGTTGAATGTAGAGATTACTTAAAAATTTTTTTAAAAACTTAAAAAGAAAAGAAAAATTTAAATTGCATATGTGGCTCACATTATACATCTACTGGACAACACTAGTCTAAATCCTGTTGATTCTTCAAGGCCTAATTCAAACACCTTTGCTTCCATGAAGCTTTCTCCAGTAACTGCAAATGGAAGTGGCTTCTGTCCCCCTGAAATCCCATAAACATTTTCACTCACACCCCAAAGAGCTGGATCAACTTTACCTTGTTACTGAGTGTAACTGTCACAGCTCCAATATAAGCAAATTGAGAAAAGAAACCATATGTAGGTCACCAGTAAGTTTCCTCCTACACCTTGGAGAGTACATGCATGCACTAAGGTTAATACTGGATGTCTGCTAATTGAGAACTGAATTTCTCAGTTATTATCTATCCCTTTCAAGGATTCCTATTTCTTTCTCAAGGATTAAAGTCCATGTCTAAAAAGTTCTGTATAATTTTTAGGCAAACAGCTTTATTACATGAGCTGTATACATGTCTTATGATGAAAAAGCAAATTCTGTCCATTTAACATTGTATTTTTTCAGATTTATGCATATTGCTACCAAAAATTATTGCAGGGCCCTCCCCCTACAACTCTGAGTATAAGTCAGGTAAGCATGCAAAGGCTTGGGAGAAGCAAGAGCAATGTCCAGAAAGCATCCAAAGCTGTAGATTGAGCTGTGAGGAAAGTGATCGGAAAAAAAAGACGACTTGTGTGACGACTTGTGTCTCACTTGTGTGAGACGAATGGTGGGAACTGCTGAAACGCAAAACAAGAAATAAAAACTAGAGTAAAAAATGTCTCAACTCTGTGGGAAGAATCAGGATTCTTGAGTAATTTCAAGGATCTTGTCTTCAAACGGTGTTCTAGTGCCTCTGATCTGTATCCGCGAAACTTCCTTCCGGACCAACCTACTCTAACTCCCAGGGCCACGTATTCAGGCCAAACCCAGCCCTGAAGCCACCCTCTCCAGCACGTTTTGGAAACTGGCGAACGAAAGAGGAGAACCGAACTGAAGCCCAGTACCCGGGTGACACCCCTCTCCCTTGGAGTCCGGCCTTAGCCCCTCTGGCTTGACGGAATTGGCTGAAAAGAACTCGGCCGGCAGAGGGGGCGGGGCAGGGCAGTGGACTTTGTCCAGGACGGGTCTTCCCGTTCCATGCTGGAGCCTGCTGGTGTCTCAGGGACGGGCAAGATGGTGAGAAGGAAGAATAGAAGGTCAATAAGAATCAGCCCTGGGCTTTCACTCACCAGCCGTCACCGTTCGACGTTGGCCCTGGCAGGACCTCTTCTTCCGCCATTGCTGTTGACGTCCACGTCACTTTGCCGAAAAGTGGACCCGGCGCTGGGACTGACTCGGAGACCCAATGTCGTAAAAGATTCTTGGGAGTCTGAGACTGAGCTTCTGGAGAGGGAAAGAAAGAGGGAGGAGGCAAGAGACGGGAGAGACGCAACGTCACGACATCCCCACGGCAAAAGGCAGCTTGGGGGAGGAGACTTGGTCAAAGCTGTTGCCCTTTCAAAGACTACGTGTCCCAGGATGCCCCGGGGACCCAGACGGAATGAGAGCGTAGGGAGAGTGGGCGGAACTTGGTGAGGGAGCGTGACCTGGTAAAAGGCCCCTGTGAGCGTCGCTTTTTAGCGTCCATTTGGCTGCTTCTTTACATCTTGGCGTCCTACTTAGCAAAATCAGAATTGGGAGTCCTATCTAGTGGAAAGAATAGGAGAGGAGAGAATGCTACAGGCAAGGTGGAGGGTAGGAGGATAGCCACATTTCAGTCATTTCCTACTGTAACAACTGGGTTTGCGGAAAGAGGGGTGTAAGGAAAGGTCATGCCAACCCCTATTTGTGGGGCGTGGTCAGAGTACAAATGGAGGCCGCATACTTTTTGCCTGAATACTTGAAAGTTGTTTGAAAACAAGCGCTAAAAATAAAGGAATTATGCTCCAACCCCCTCGCCTTGATCTATGGCTTCCTAATAATCTGGAAGGTCAAATCCAAATTTAGATTTGAGAACTCCTGGAGTTCCAAACAGAGCTGTCACGTTTCTTATCTTCCCACCCTACTTCCTTTTCCTGTTCACTCTACAAGTATGGGCACCATGGCCTCCACATCCAAACTCGGTCCACATCACCACCATCGAAGCACCAGCATCTTGTCTCCTACTGACCATCTCTGGTGTGCACAAGCTCAGGAGGATGAACCTAGGGAAATGCTTTTACACGCCCAGAAACCAAAACGAATGAAGTAGAAATGCATGTAGCAATATGCATAAATCTGAAAAAATATAATGTTAAATGGACAAAACAGATTGCAGAAGGTTAGGTAAAGTATGGTGTCATTTATATTTGCTGTTAAAAATAGGCAATACAATATACTGTTCGATGAATAGATGCATATGTGCTTTTAAAAATGAAGGGGAAGGATAGAAAAACTGGAATGGCATTTCTCATACAGCCAGACATTAGTTAAAGCAGTGAAAACAGATTTTATTCAGAAACTACTGACAGTAGGGGGAAGAGCTGAGCTCCATTCCAATTGGTGCAGAGGTGATTAGAGGTTTTAAAGGGAGAATGAGGGAGTAGGGAGAGTGGGGGCTCATTAGAGTCAGAGAAGTGAAAAATTACAAAGGGTTAGCCAGTGTGATTGTGATTAGGCCAGCTGTGTCTGCTAGCTGGCAATTTTTGAAGTTAGGATTCTATCCTCCCACAGAGGCTGGGAGATATGGCCCTATCATTCCTGATGATTACATTTCAAAGAAATGACTCTCAGGTCCTTGAGAAGGACACTTTTAAATTGTAAGAGAAATATATTCACAGTTGTAATCCTTTTCTAATAAATGCTCCAAGAAAGAGAGGTCAGGAACATATCATCGGGATTGGCTAGAAGGAAGAGTGAGTTCTGGCGGTTGAACTTTCTCAATCAGGCACTGTAATGAGGAGCTGGATTTCTGGGGAAGGAGGGGGAGACTAGAGTCCTCCTAGGGACATGGTGTTAAGTTGTTAGAAACTATGCTAGAGTTTGGTCAAGTCTCTTAGTGCAGAAGTTTGGACAAGTTGTTATCTGAGAAAAGTTCTGCAGTTCTCAGAATTACATTTGGGGGAATGGGAAGAAATGGCTTCAGTTACATTTTTAATATTTTGTTTCTTAAGAGCTGAGAAGTATAGTACAGTAGTTGTTCAATATTCTTTATAGAGTCCATACGCTGGTATACAGAATTTTTCATAATTTTAAAACTATTTGACTAAAATAAGCAGAAACCATAGTTCAGCCATTTCATTAACAACCCAAAACGGGTTCACTCTCTTCCCAAAAGGGGAGTGATGCAGAGCCACATGTTATTACGCCCACTTCCAAGCCCAGGATCTTTGAATGATATTCAGTCCTTCTGTGGGGAAAATTTCTTTTAACATGGAATGAGAGTTTTGATGACAACCATCAAAAAGAATAAAATGCATGCATCCAGGTCCTAATTTACCTTAGGACATTAGGATTTACCATCCTAACGTCAAGACTTCTACTGTGTCCCTTCAATTGTTGGTGGGTTTTCAGAAGCTTCTCTAAAATGGTTTTAAAAACTATTATGTCGGGGCGCCTAGGTGGCTCAGTTGGTTAAGTGTCTGCCTTTGGCTCAGGTCCTGATGCCAGGGTCCTGGGATCCAGCACACACACACACACACACACACACACACACACCGGCCAAATCAGGATCTCCCTCTGCCATTCCTCCTGCTTCTGCTTTCTCACTAAATAAAATCTTTTTTAAAATGTTTCAACTTATTAAAAAAAAAACTATTATATCAGTGACTTAACAAGCAGTTTTTCACTGGTTAACGTGTTTCTAATCCTCAAATGTAATGTTCATGTTCCTATAATTAAATCAGTGATTGCTTTATACTCTGGTAAAAATATTATTTCATTAAAAATATCTCACTTGACATTTCAACCAGTTTTTCACTTTGTAGAAGTAAAGTCAAAACTTCTGACTTCCTCTCTTTTGAATAGGGCCAGAGTCAGCTTTGTGAGCATGCAACCTGGGCAATAGCACAAGACCCCGTGCTTAGAAGGGACCTGCACTTGATTTAAGTGCCCTGCTATTGCCATCTGGAAGTTCCTAATGATTTGGGAACAAGAGCTCTCTTGTTTTCCTTTTGTACAGGGCCTCCCACAAATTCTGTAGCCAGTCTTAGATAGGGTCAATAAGATATTAATATATAACCCATTGGAGAGAAGATCTCACTGGAAATTGGTTAATGATAATATTTTTATTTGTTCTTTACTCATCAACCTGTTCTGCGTTCTGTTGAGTTCACTCTGAGCTCATGATTCACCAAGATGACATCTTCCTCCAATGGTAATTCTAGGAATCTGATTGTTAGGTGAAGTCCTTGAACCTTGGAATGCCTTTGGTTCCTCTTTCTTGAACAGGTTCTACTGGTTTACTTTCCACAGTGTATGGTGTTTGGTCATGTTTTGCTTGTTAACATCCAAGCTGCAGTTCCGACAGATCTCAGTGGTAGGTGAGTCCTCTACCCACAAGCCCTTTCTCCTCTTTCTTTTGCTCTGGATCAGGATCATCCACACTTTACCGTCACCTTGTCTCATCTTCAGGAAGGACAAACACCACACTGGGTTGTCGAACTCCAAGTTGCTGAGTAAGTACTGACCCTCTTGCTGATGGGTTTGTTACCATAAGCTCTTCTTGCTCTGAATCTTGTTTGTCCACATTTTCCCCAGCACACCTCACTTCCTGAGATGACAAGGACCACGCTACAGCCAGAGAGCATTTTCTAGCTGGCTGCAAATTTTTACAGATGTAACTTCTGAGTATTTTGTGCTTTAAAAAATATCTCATTGTCCTGCCATTTACCTCAATTGTTATGGCTTTTATTTTTTTTTAAGATTCTATTTATTTGACAGAGAGAGACACAGTGAGTAAGGGAACACAACCAGGGGGAATGGGGAGAAGCTGGCTTCCCACCAAGCAGGGACCCCAATGCAGGGCTCGATGTGTGGGGCTCAATCCCAGGATCTGGGATCATGACCTGAGCAAGGCAGATGCTTAAAAACTGAGTCACCCAGGCACCACTGTTACATACTTTTAAAAAATAGCACGGGACTACAAGTAGAATTTGTTAAATTCTAGTAGTTGATCTCTGCCTTAAAAAAAAAAAACACAAAAAACTCTTCAAGAGCTAGAGAAGAAATCATCTGTATTTTCTTACATTTCTCTTTTTTCCTAATTTTAAGAAGATTTCATCAATAATACTAGGAACTCAGGGCGCCTGGGTGGCTCAGTAGGTTAAGCCTCTGTCTTCGGCCCAGGTCATGATCTCAGGGTCCTGGGATCGAGCCCCACATCGGGCTCCCTGCTTAGCGGGGAGCCTGCTTCCCCCTCTCTCTGCCTGCCTCTGCCTACTTGTGATCACTCTCTCTCTGTCAAATAAATAAAATCTTTAAAAAAAATAATACTAGGAACTCTTTCTGTTTTTGTACTTCCCTATATCCCTCTGGAGCAGAGGGAATTAGAATCTCTTTTTGTATAGACCCGATGCTGTGCTAAAGTGACACTGATAGTGGTGACCATCTGGAACCATACACAGTGCAGGCATTCCAAGATGCGTACCCAAAAAAGGCATATCCAGTCATCCACACAGTGTGTGTTACCTGCCTGCGTTTGTGCATCCAATTGTATCCCCACACTCAAATAGGAAGGTGTAGAATTATGCCATATTATCCTTGGATAAAATCAAGTGGCAATTTTTATGAAGGGAAAATTTAAGTCTCTTTTTTTTTAATCTCTTGGTTTTAAATGAAACTATAAAAATATTTTTCATTATTATTTGCTGTTCTATGCCATATAATTATATAATTTATATTTTATTATTGTACTTAATTCATACTTGACACATGGTTTATTCTCCATAAATATTTGTTAAATGAACTAAGGGGTTTTTTTTTTTTTTTTTAAGTATTTTTGAATGGATGAAGTCATCCACCTATGTAGCTGGTCGGGATTGAGGCAGGTAGAGATTGTGAACTCATCTGTGAGGTCAATTGTTATGTTAGTGTAGTAGAGTTTATTTCACGTTTCACTATGATATTATTATAACATTTCTTTTAACAAGAGAGAAATGATGCTGGCTCTATTCATATTTGAGCAATCTCTTCTTGGTTTTCATGTATTCCTAGGTGAAGAGGAAGATCTAACAAATTTGTATTAATCTATTGCTACATTAAAAATCACCCCAGGGGCGCCTGGGTGGCTCAGTGGATTAAAGCCTCTGCCTTCAGCTCAGGTCATGATCTCAGGGTCCTTGGATCGAGCCCCGTATGGGGCTCTCTGCTCAGCAGGGAGCCTGCTTCCCCCTCTCTCTCTGCCTGCCTCTCTGCCTACTTGTGATCTCTCTCTGTCAAATAAATAAATAAAATATTTTTTTTAAAAATCACCCCAAAGCTCTGTATCAAAAACATTCATCATCTCACAACTTCTGTGGGTCAGGAATTTAGGAGCAGGTAAGTGCATGTTCTGGGTCAGGGTCTCTTGAGGTTAATCAAGATATCGGCAGTTTTGCAGTTACGTAGTCATCTGAAGGCTTCACTGGGGCTGGAGGATCTACTTCTGTGGTGGTTCACTAACATGCCTGACAAGTTGGTGTTGACTATTGGCAGGAAGCCCAGGGTCCTCTCCAAATAAGTCTTTCCATGGGCTGCTTGAATGTCCTCTCAACGTGGAGCCTGGCTTCCTCTGGATTAAGAATTTAAGAGATACCAAGATTGCAGCCACAGTATTTTTTATGACCTAGCCTCAAAAGTCACACACCCATCATTTCTGCAATATCCTATTGGTGATACATGTCAGCTCTGTTCAACCAATATCCTATTGGTTACACAGGTCAACTACAAAAAATCTTGAATACGCAAAGGCAAGAATCGTGGGGGCCCTCTTAGAACCTGACTGTCACCTGAGGTAATATTAAATCCTGTACATCCATCATCGTCCAACCAACTTGCCCCTGAGATCCCTGTCCCTGTCATCACAGCTCTCTTTGAGCTATTCCTCCTCTGAACTTGTGAGGGACTATTAACAGGACCCCTCCTGTGGGCCTGGGTCATACAGCATCTTGTACTCTTTCACTCTGAGAATGATAACCACTTACGTTTCTTTGTAGCCTCCATTACACCAGATGGTGTCCAAAAGTTCTTATTGAATATTAAAATATTGATTTCTGTTTCAAAATACTGATTTTTGAGTTTCAGAATTCCAAACTTTCCCAGGAACTTTTCTTTTTATCTTACAAGGACAGATGTCTTCAAAATTATCAAAATTACTTCAGTTATTTGTAACTTTAAAATCCCATTAGGACCTGCATTCCAAGATTCTTTAAACTACTGAAGCTTAACATTTAATTTAATGATGAACAAAACCAAGCTAATTCCCATTCACAGATGACAAGTCTACAGTTGGCAACAATTTCAACATCTGCTTTTAATTCACTTAAAAGTGTTAAGCAAACAGTGATTAAAAAAGACCTGGAAACTATAGTATTTCTTCATTATCCTTCTAGTAGTTGTCTTTGCTAAACAAAGTTGACTCCTAATAGGTTATGCAGATGGACCCAAAGTAAACATTTTGATGGGGATTGACCCATTCCTGGGTCTGGAATGGTTATGTTTTAATGCAGGAGCCTGTCTCACCCTTTCCTCATTCCAAGTTCGTTCTCAAATATTCCAGACAAAGGGCTCTTATTAGGGTTGAGTCACTGCTGGCTGGAAAGAGGGATAGTAAACAATATGTTAGCTGGAACTAGCCTAAATTTAAAAACTTATTGCTTTTGGTGAGTTCACACACACGATCTATATACTGTATTCTTAGACAATGGCTATGATAGTCTATATATGTGATCAGTCTCCATTTTCCTTATACTCTTATACTAACTCTTCCTTTTAGGTATATGTCTTGCCAAATAAAATAGTTAGCAAGGAACCATCTCATGTAATTGAATGTAATTACATGATACACGCTTTTAACAATATGTGTAAAAATTACAGGTATGTTACATTTTCTATGAATATGTTATTACCAGGCTGGTTTCTCCAGTACCCATGGTAAGATGTACATTTTATCACTGTCATTTGTCATTTCTACTTGCTAAATTCACTTAGGAAGGAGACAAAGTTAAATAAAAAGAATTCTTAGGATATAATGAATATGAAAATGACCACAAATACAAAAGCATTTTTAAAAATTTAAATTAAAAAATTTCTTCTCTATAATTTTTCCTCACACTTTTATTTTGGACAATACCAACTACATTTCTGTTGTTAATTCCTACCTATAACCTGATAACTCCTATATCTGTATTTTTAGCCCTAGCCTTTCTTTTATACTTTCCATCTGTAAATCTAGCCATCTACTGGGGGATTACACTTGGATGACCCCCAAACACTCCAAACTTAACATTTCTAAAACCAACTCATCATGTCTACCTGCTTCCCAGGCCTTACCATTTCTCTACAGGTGGATGGTTTTATCATATTTCCAGTCATCAAGCCAGAAACTTGGGAATTATTCTAGCTTCTTTCCTTCTTCCTTTCCGTAGGTCATCATGGCTTATGGATTTTTTTTTTCTTCCCTAAACATAATTCAGGTTGGGTCCTCCTTCTTCACCCCTGGAGCTTTTCTCTTGCTTTTGTGCCTTGTTATGTTTTATGTGAAGGGATTCCTTAATTAGCCTCTACCTTCATCCAGATTTCCCCAGTCAACAGCCTCTACACCAGGAGTTCAAACTGGCAGCACTCAGACTGGATTTATTTAGCATATTTTATTTTGTTGTATTTTTTTTTTTCAAGATATCTTGTAGTATTTTATTGCCAAATTTTAATTTTTTTAAGATTTTATTTTTAGGTAATCTCCACATCCAATGTGGGGCTCAACTCACAACCCTGAGATCAAGGGTCACATGCTCTACGGACTGAGCCAACCAAGTGCCCCTGTTGTTATTTTTCATCACTTGAATGTCTTTTTAGTTCCCTCATAACTTCCTCATCACTTTAGACCATACACCAATTTACACATTTGTTTTTGTTTTTTCAGTTTACACAATTGTTAATTGCTTGGTCCTCACAGGTATTTGAATTTGTGTGTCTTGCTGCGTATTTTCTAAAATGGAAATCTACCTCAAATCCTTTAGTTGCTCACCATCCACCATCCATATAATAAAGAATGTTCAAATACGTTCTCAGTGATGCAATCCTCTCATAATCACAAGCACAGTATTTACTTTCTTCCCTTATAACATATACAAGTCACTCTGTGAGGCCTCAGGTATACTCTGCTGCTCTGTGACTTTATGTCTTTGTTAAAAGCTTATTTCCTCTTGTTACTTTGTGCTCTCTTCTCTCAGCTGGTTATGCCTAGCCTTAGCACTTGAGCACCATTTTCTCTGTAACTCTTCTCGCAAGCAGAATTATTCATTTCTGCCTTTTGCTACCCCTTCCCCTTAAATACACCTCAATTGCTCCATTTATCACACTTTTTATGTGCTTATATATTTGTTTTCTGTGGTAGAGATGAGATCCTCGGGGACAGTTTTATATGTTTACATTTCCAGTGCCTGGCATAGTCCTGGATACATCGCTGTAATTTGCTGTATGAATAAATGAATGAATGAGGAGTATGTATACATGTAACATTATTACTGCAAATATAGAGAGCACTTACTGTGTACCAAGTATTATTCTAAGCACTTCTTTTTTTTTTTTTAAGATTTCATTTATTTATTTGACAGAGAGAGAGAGAGAGAGACAAGCAGGGGGAGAGGCAGGGAGAGGGCAAAGCAGGCTCCCTGCAGAGCAAGAAGCCCGATGCAGGGCTCGATCCCAGGACCCTGAGATGATGACCTAAGCCGAAGGCAGATACTTAACTGACTGAGCCACACCCAGGTGTCCCTGTCCCAAGCACTTCTACTAATTCGTTTAATCCTCCCAACCACCCTATGAATTAGCAATGAATGAATATGAAGTCTGAATTTAAGTTAAATAGGCAAGTGTTTTTCTATCTTCCTGATTTAAAAAGCACTTTAGGAGTAGAAACGATTGTCCTGTTTGTATTAAATAAGAAAATAAGTTAATGAAAACACACAAAAGATGAAGAAGGAAGACATTAGTTCAGGGTCCCTATTATATGTCACAATTAGGTGTGATTGCTCAGTTGGATGTTCCTGCTTCAGCTTAATGAAATTTTTCCAGAGTGAGGCAAAATCTTACGCCACCATTTTTAGCCTGAAGCAAAGAATTTCTTCCTTCTCTAAAAATATTATTATTTTAAAAATTATTGACTTGTACAATTATTGACTTGTGTTATATTTTATGATAATTTGTCAGCAGAGACAAAGCCTATACTCCTACATAAGGTGATCCTTAAATTTACAGTGTTCAGTGAGACTCTACATAATCTGCAACCCTAATATTCCCTTTATCTGGAAAGCTCTTTCCCCAGATATCTTTATGATTCACCTAGACAGATAGTGTTCAGGTAGGCCAAGATATGGGAAACACCGTCAGGGAGGGTATGATCTGATCAAAGGCAGAAAAGGACCAAGCATGTTGGTGTTTGGAAGAGTAGGCCAGTGATGGCACAGACAACTCAGCCAGGATTTGGTAGGGAATGGAGAGGCAGACACTTAACTGACCGAGCCACCCAGGGGCCCATCGTTTATTTATTTTTAAATAAAACAAAAAAGTTGGGGGTGGGTGGGAAACAAGTTGCAGAATTGTGTGTCTGGTATTTCTTTTGCTTTTTCCCAAAAAATGGAGATAACCATTTGGATATGCACGTGGAAAAGTCTAAACGAATATGTAGAATTACTTATTTTGTTTTTTGTTTTTTAAAGATTTTTATTTATTTATTTGGCAGAGGGAGAGAGAGAGCACACGCACACAAGCAGGGGGAATGGCAGGCAGAGGGAGAGGGAGAAGGCTCTCTGTTGAGCAAGGAGCCCTATGTGGGGCTCAATTCCAGGACCCTGGGATCATGACCTGAGCCAAAGGCAGACGCTTAACCCACTGAGCCACCCAGGTGCCCCAAAGCAAAGTTTATTGATCAATAGTAAAGTGATAGTACAAAGCTCCTAAAGAGGGAGGAGACCCAAGAGGATGTCCTAAATGAATATTACCATGTTTAATAAGAATGAAGGTTTGGAATTTTAGAAAAACCACTTAGAGATTTTCTTAAGGAGGTGAGCAGTTCTTAAGGAGAATCAGTCACTGTTACTAAAGGTGAGATCATAAAAGTAGACCAAAGCAGGGCACCTGGGTGATGCCTTGGGTTAAAGCGTGTGACCCTTGGTTTCAGTCCAAGTGGTGATCTCAGAGTCATGAGATTGAGCCCACATTTGGCTCTGTGGTCTGTGTGGAGTCTGCTTAGAGTTCTCTCTGTTCTCTCTCCCTCTCCCTCTGCCCTTCCCTTCTCCCACTGTTGCTCTTTCTCTCTCTCTTTCTCTCTCTCTAATAAATGAATAAATCTTAAAAAGAAAGAAAGAAAGAAAAGTAGATCAAAGCAAGCAGGAAAACATGCAATGGACTTAATGCATGAGAGAAAGTGGTACGTGGTATATGGGTATATGAAAACTAATGCACAAGGCCCGGCCTGCTTTGGCATCTCCTGAACATTGTGGTCCCCTCTCATACCACATTCTCTTCCCCCTCACACGGGCTTCCTCTGTGTCCCTTTAACAAACATTCATCACATGGCCTTTGCTCATGCTGTCTCTGCCTTGAAAAATCCCCCTACCCCCCCACACACACAGACCCCAACACACATATGGCTACTCTTAACTTCACATCTCAGTTCAAATGTCACTGCTCAGAGAATTAATAGGGCAGTGTTTTGGAATATAGCAGGCTCCTTTAATTCTATGTGTCTTTAGATACACTATATGTGATTTGAATGAGAGAATTAAGAATTAAGAATTAAAAATGGGACAGGGGAAGGAAAGCAGAAGGTGAGGTATATTTTAATAATATTCATGTTTAAAACATTTCTTCCTGCTCTATATTGGCTCGTCTACCTGTTTCTCCTACCTCTAAGTTCCCTTGTGATTCTTCCAAGATGCTTCCTATGCAGGAAGGTAAGAAAATCCAGAAATGAGTAGACTGGGAATGCCTTCAGTACTATTACAGCATTTCCTTTGGACAAGTTCCTTTCTACAGGCATTTATTGAGCCTTAGTATATACCCAGTTCTGTTTGAGACGGGTGGAACGAGCTTATCTAACTTCCACCCTTCCTACTTTTAACTCTTCTGCTCAGCCCACACAATCTTCTGAACAATGGAATAACCCGGGTAGGTTAACAAACACCACACACAAAAATGTGAGAACTTCACCCCTAGGGTCACACCCAAGCACGGTGGTATTGCAAAACTTCCTTGGGTGATGCTAATGTGCAGACAGCATTAAGAACCACTGGCCTAGATTAATCTTGAAACAGCTCTACTTGGAGAACCGGAAAACACCTGACTCCTCGAAATCCAGCCTGAATGGCTCCAGTGGCCCTGGCCTCGCAGAGGGTGTCACACCGGCTTCATTTGAAAAGCTAGCATTAAAACACATAATTTTGTACCTGATATATAGTAAATATTAAGTATCTACTGACACAGGACATAATTCAATAAATGTTTATTAATAAAAATAATAACAATCCAAAAAAAAAAAAAAAGAAAAGAAAAGCTAGAGGCTGAAGCAGAAAGCCTACAAGGCGGTAGCAGAGGCATCTTCCTTGGATTAAGGCTGTTGACTTTAGAGACCAGAGCACTTGCTTGTAAGACATAATTTGATTACTTGTACAGCTGGATTAAGGTCATTGGTCGTGGAGGAGCGGAGCTGATAAAATGCCTTTGGAGACTTACGCTAACTTTCAGATTCTGCTCTCTGCCACTCCTGTGTCTCAAGACTTTAAGAACAAGGAAATGTTATTTTAGGAGTTTAATGCACAGGGCACCTGAGGCCCTGTAAGGTTATGCTTTGTTCGTTGGCACAGCCCAACTACCAGGACTCCTGACTCCCAAACTCCAGAGGTTACCACCGGTTGACAACCAATTCCCAGGCCTGGCTCAGCCACTGATCAGGTAGAGGTAGCCTACTGAAATCACCTCTGTGCTCAGGGGTTTGGTTTCCACAGATCCGGTAAACTGAAGGTCTAAGAGATCTAGCTAAGCCCCTTCAGCTTTAACAAGTGACACTAGGTGGCACTCATGTAACTTCAGTGGGACCAGTTGGTGCACCTTGGCTGCCAGGAGCCTATCCCTTCAAAGACCCAGGGACGCATTAGGTGCAACTTGGGAAATGATGCAGTTTTAGGAAGATGGCTTGGGCCTCCTTTCATGGAGAACAGCTTTTGATTCTGTGGATGGCTATTGCATTTTACCAGCTGCTTTTTTTTTTACTAATTATGTACTTCTGATTTCATATTCCTTTTTTATAATCATCTCAAATTTTAAAATGTGGCTTATTTCTGTGGCTTAGCTCCCAGACACACATGCTAGCGTGACATAAAAGCAGGTGGTATCACCTTAGCAAGTACTTTGTTCTCCCGGTCACGTGCCCCTGCACAAGTCACTTCTAGGAGACAGATCCTCCATCCCAGCACTGAACTTCAAGCAAATGGGAATCTTTTTTTTTTTCCCCTTAAAGATTTTATCTATTTATTTGACAGAGAGAGATAGTGAGAGGAAACACAAGCAGGAGGAGTGGGAGAGGCAGAAGTAGGCCTCCCACTGAGCAGGGAGCCTGATGCGGGGCTGGATCCCAGGATTCTGGGATCATGAGCTGAGCCAAAGGCAGATGCTTAATGACTGAGCCACCCAGGCGCCCCAGCAAATGGGAATCTTACCTATGATGAGTCACCACTGGACAGGGTCACCTAGACGTGTTTCTTGTTCAAAACCTTGACCCCCACAGCTGCTTTGCCCTGGTGTTTCCAGGAGGTTCATTCCAGTCCAGCTGCACTTCAAGAATCCAGTCTGGTCAACTTGGTTTTGGAACTTGACCTCAGAGGTAGGGGAGTTGGGAGCCTCCATGACCAAGATATTATCCAAAAGGTGATACTTTCTTCATTTCTTCAAAGGCCATCCAAGTCACCTTTCAGATGCTTTCCCTCAATCAAGGACCACAGTGGTAGAATCCAAGGATTTAGAAAAAAAACAAATAAACATGGAGGAACTGAGTTTGGAGTCTAACTCTGTGAGATCTGAAATTTAAGAAGTTACATATTGTTAATTCATTTGGGAATAAGAGGTGGATGTCAGTGACTTCATCACCCGTCAGTTGTATGAACCTCCTGGGTTGAAGTATAGTCACAACTTCCAGGGTATAATGTGGTGTTAAGGTTGGGGTGAGGGAATGAATGTACAGATGTGTACACACTGGTAGAAGACGAAATAGGTCTAAAGCCAAAATACAGCAGTGGCATTATGGATGACCTTTATTGTCATCTGTATACTTCTCTATATTTCTGTATTTGTTTTGTGTTTTATTATTTCAAAATTCAAAAGAAAAAATTAATGATCAGATTTCAACAAAGGAACAGTTATTTGTAAATTACTTTGTTTATGGTAAAAGAGCTAGTGTGGTTTCAAAAGGGCATTGTACTACCTCCTTTGGATATGGAAATTACTGGGCTCTGTTCCATTTCACTGATGGCAAAGGAACACCTGAAAGACTCTTAATGAGATCCTCATAAATATACATAAAAGGAATCCTTAAAATGAGAGTGGGATAGAAATAAATTTTTTAGATAATGTATAACTCTCTTCTTTAATCAAAATGTACTACTTTAAGTATGGGATTGTTTTTCTCTACACTGATGTCTTACATTTCAACCTTGTGCTAAATCGACAAAGTTCGGCAGAGGCTCAGTTGTGGCTTCCTTTAGCATTTTTTTTATTGCCACTCATTATTTTCAATATCCCCAAGGAAAAGAGCACCAGGCTTAGAAAAGATTTGGAGGAAATTTGGGCACAACTTTGGCACAGCCTAGCAGGGCAAACACAGGTTATTTAAGGGTTCTGGGGTTCATTTTTTCCATTTGTAAAGCAAGCACGGGTGCTCTTACTACCTCTACCACCTCGGTTGTTATAAGAATAAAATAAGAATGGGGGTGCCTGGGTGGCTCAGTCGTTAAGCGTCTGCCTTCGACTCAGGTCATGATCCCAGGGTCCTGGGATCGAGCCCCGCATTGGGCTCCCTGCTCAGCAGGAAGCCTGCTTCTCCCGCTACCATTCCCTCTGCTTGTGTTCCCTCTCTCACTGTGTTTCTCTCTGTCAAATAAATAAAATCTTAAAAAAAAAAAAAAAAGAATGTATGCGACAAGACTTAAAAGTTTATAGATGGGTGCTTTTGGCAACAGATGGTCAGATGGAGTTAAGAGTACAGAAGGTTTTCTGGGGGGAGGGACACCTGTAAAAGGAAAGGGGAGTGAGCCGGTCAGACGGCAGTGCTACCTCTGCTAGCCCAACAGGGAGCAGCAGAGCAACAGTGGT
This sequence comes from Procyon lotor, assembly GCA_028646535.1. Lineage (NCBI taxonomy): Eukaryota > Metazoa > Chordata > Mammalia > Carnivora > Procyonidae > Procyon > Procyon lotor. The sequence continues at coordinate 145,068,615 of CM053603.1, forward strand.
CAGTTCAAGGAGTTGGATGGGAATGGCTAGTTCCTTGTACCACTGCCTTGCTCATTGTTTGGGAGCCACCCAACGAAGAGTGCGGACTCCGCTCCAGCGCAGGGCAGATCTTGAAGGAGCTAAGAGCTGGAGGCACACATCTTGAAGCTCAGTACCAGGTTCTTTCTTGAAAAGGAAGACCTGAGTAGTGGATCTTATGTCCGCCACAACTGGCCCCTAATATGACTCTGCCAGGGACCACCACTTGAGACAGCAAACAGGTTATACCTTTAGAGTACGAGTTCCCTTTCCCTGACCACAAACTTCTGTCCTTTGATATTGTCCACACTCTCTCTCAACACTGAACATGGTCCTCTCACCCTCCCTTCTATCCCTTCCTGTCTTGATGCTCACCTCTTTCTCCTTTTTTTTTTTTTTTAAGATTTTATTTATTTATTTGATAGAGATCACAAGTAGGCAGAGAGGCAGGCAGAGAGAGAGGGGGAAGCAGGCTCCCCGCTGAGCAGAGAGCCCGATCCGGGGCTCGATCCCAGGACCCTGAGATCACGACCTGAGCCGAAGGCAGAGGCTTTAACCCACTGAGCCACCCAGGCGCCCCGATGCTCACCTCTTTCTGATCTCTCTTGCCTCTGTAGCAAAATTCCTCAGCTTGGACTCAAGATCTGGCATTTTGTTGTTGCCTTCTCTTGCTCATCTTGATCATTTGGCTATCTCTCATGCTTGTCAGACTGATTTCTAATTTTGAGTCACTCCGTAATCTGCTATCTTCCCAAACCTGAGTGATAAGTCTTATTGGAGAAATGCATGTAAATTTACTGAGCAATAAACTACACTTCTGTGACAGCCAATTTAATCAGGGCATTTACAGAAGCAATACTTTTATCCAATACTTTTATCCAAACAATACTTTTATGTCTCTCTTTGCACTTATCTAACTTTCAGGAGATAATTGACATTTATCCAATACTTCCTTGTGCCATAGATAGCTATTGAAACACTGACTTCCATTCTTCTCCCTCCAAGTTTTATATGGCTGGGTGATACTACCCTGACTCTTGTTCAATATCCAGAACAGTGCCATAACCTAATTTGGCACTAAAAAAATTGGTGAATGAGTAAGTAATTGAATGAAGAAAAACTAAATTTTTTATATGTCTATTGCATTTTAGGGCCAGTATCAAATATTTTATGCATGTCATCTCATTTAATCCTCACAGAAGTCCCATTTTGTAAGTTTTAATAGTCTTGCTTTATAGATTTATTTGTTGCCTATCTCTTGTCATGAAGTGTAAGCCCTTGAGGGCAAATATTATGTCTGATTAATTTCTGTAGCTTTGTAGTTCCACTTCCAATTTCTGTAGCTTTGTAGTTCCCAAACATGGAACACGTTTTGAAAAACATTTCCAATTAGTTGCCCAAGCAATGCCTGATACATAGAGGATGCTCGGTATAAGTTAGATAAGGGATGAGGTAAGTGACAGAACCAACAAATGAAAGGTCAGTGTCAAGCCTCAAACCCAAGTCTGTTCAACTCTAAGCCTGTACACTTTGTGGCCATGTCACATAGCTCTATCTGTATTAAGTGTTGTCAACTGCCCAAGGCCTCACAACAATTTTAAGAATAAAATTTGAATTAGCGGAAAATGATCCTCCACATCATACTCCTATCAAAACCACGAACAGTAATTACAGTTGTCACTTGCTTTATTTACTTCTAAAGAATGTACCTAATATTGTAGGAAGGATAAGTGGCTATCATGAATTTTCTGTTTACTCTTCAAACATCTGCTTATAATTGTCTTCTTACCTTAATGCGAGGTCATCGGTGGTTCAATAAATGGTACTGTGTTTGAGCATCATTTGGGTGTCATTTGTATTCCATAAGCCTGCTATTTCTCACCATGAGAAAGATATTAGCCAAAATTTGTATATGCCAAAAGTGGAGACAAAATTATAAAGCATTAGTTAAACAAATGATATTTAGCAGAAAATGATAATTAAGCTCTTAGCTAATTTTCTTTTCTGCTAGAATTTGGCTTTTAGTCAACCAATACCATTTCACAGTAGTGTACACTATGGGGCAAGCCCCAGAAAGCTTCTGGACAGCCTGTAGTTCCCAGTGGTATTCAAATCTTTAAACTGTATATTGAAATTGAACAATAGAGTTGAAATTCTAGATTTCCATTCCCACCACTACTAAGTAAGGGAACCAAACAACTGTGAATGCATCTTAGAAATTAATGAGACCTTCATTCATAAAGCATTTTATGAGCCTGTTAGTGTAAATGCCAACTATTTTCAAATCTCATGATTCCATAATGAAAATGTTTTCCTAAACAGCTTGGACTGCTCTGTAATAATTCTAGTCGTTTCCCTATTTAAGTACCTTTCAAAAATACCCACAATATGTCTTTTAGAAATAGATGGGTAAGAAAAGGAAAAAGAAATAGATGGGTAAGTAGTAACCAAATGGAAGCATATATTGAAAGTTTCTGCTAACGCAATGAAACCAAAGTAATCTGTAAAATGAGGGAGTTGAACTAAATGATCTCTAAGGCTGCTTCGGTCACAGGGGAAAGAAAATCCATGACTCTAACTCTGAAAAAGTTTTAGCTAAAGTTAAAGCCTGAATGCAATTCACATGTCTTGTTTTTCATGCCTTACATGATAAATTCTGGCTCATTAATGTAACTCATATCTGGAGGGAAATTCGCAATCTATGTGAATTCATCCACTTGTTTTTATTAACTTATTTCATCTAGGTTTAATAAAATGGTCATAACATAACAAGAACTTCTAGTAAAAGGAAGAGGCATTTTCAGAAATGTGTTTTCCTTCCTTCTTTCTTTCTTTTTTTATTTTTTGCAAAAGTGGTGACAGAATTTCAAAACCCAGTTTTATATTCCACAGTTATAACTTTATGCCATATTTAAATGAAAAAAGAGCTACTATTGCAGCACCTCTCCCAGTCATAGTAATGCCTTACATTCATATCATGCTTTACAGTTTAACGAACTTATTTTTTCAGTTCTTAAATTCCCTATCACATTCACCTCATTGTCTCCTCAAAACTTTCTCATCACTTCTTGAGCATCTTCTCTCCTGGTCACCTTATCCTCCATCTTTGATCACCTCAGTGGCCCTGAGAAGAGAATTTGGCAGGTATTCTCAGAGATGAGCAAAGCAAAACTCAGGGAAATGAGGTAACCAGCTGGTGGGTGATGAGGCTTCAGATTACAATTTATATTATGTCTGTAAAGTTAATTTGAATAAAGTTTTTGAATTAAAGGAATCATTCTGGTAACTGAAAACGGATATACAGCCTGATACATAGCTAAACAAGTATTTGTTGAACTAATATAAGGACTTTAAATTTTTTTTAAAGATTTTTTTTTTTTTTAATTTATTTGACAGAGAGAAACACAGCGAGAGAGGGAACACAAGCAGAGGGAATGGTAGTGGGAGAAGCAGGCTTCCTGCAGAGCAGAGAGCCCAATGCGGGGTCGATCCCAGGACCCTGGGATCTGACCTGGGCCGAAGGCAGACGCTTAACGACTGAGCCACCCAGGCGCCCCTGGACTTTAAATTTTTAATAGGACCTCATTTTCAGAAACTACGATTCTTTTGCAAAACAATAAGGCAACATATAGCAAGAACCACAGGACTGTCTGTTGGATACTCTTTGATCCAGGAATTACACTTCAAATAATTTTCATAAAGAAAAATATCCTATAGAAGTAATATCCTTGAAGATGTTCTCAAGGTTATCAATCCCAACCAAAATACTGAAACAACCTTAAAGCTCAGAATTTAGTATCTGTGAAAGGTATTACTTATGGCTGCCCAACAGGTTTCTCCACTAATAACTTCCTTTGTCCTTCCTAAACCTAACGGTAGGCACATGACCCAAGGCGACCAATCAGATTACTCATCTCCACAGCCCACAGTGATTGGTTTAGGGATGAGCCAGTAAAAGTCCTTTCCTATGACTCTTCCTTTACAATTAGGCAGGTCTCTTCTTGTCTCTATGGTCAACGACCAGCCAAATAGAACCCTAGCATTGTCAGCCACATAGAGAAAGCCCGGCGAAGACCAATCAAGGCCAATGCACAAGCAGAGGCAAGAAATGAAGAGAGACAGAGCTGGCACATTCCTGAAAACATTGTTTGAGCCTGGGCTCCAGTCACACCTCACATCTCATCCACTGATGCCCACATCAGTTACTCAAGCCAGTAAGTCTCTATCTTTTAAATCTAGCTTAAGTTGGGTTTCCGATATAATTAAAAGCCCTGGTTACTACGTGCACAGAAAAGAATGCTATGTAGCCTTTAAAATAACAATTAAGGGGGTGACTGGGTGGCTCTGTCAGTAAAGCGTGGGACTCCTGATTTTGGCTCAGGTCATGATGTCAGGATCCTGAGATTGAGCCCTAACAGGGCTCCATGCTAGATATGGGGCGAGCTTGAGAGTCTTCCTCTCCCTCTCCATTTCCCTCTCCCCACCTCTAAAAATACCATAAAAAAAATAAAATAGCAATTATGCAGAAACATCGGGAAATGTTTACAACAAAATGTTAAGTGGTAGTGACAAAAGAAAAAATAACAGATGTGTATGTATAAGTATACAAGGAAAAAGGTGGATGTGTATAACAGGGCGTACTCCTGAGTGGGAGTGTAGAAGTACAATTTTCTCTTTTCTTTATATACTTCTATTACTTGAAAATATTTCAGGGAGCATGTATAATATTGGTATTGTCGTTTAAAAATAAATGTCACCCCAAAAATACATACTTTAGGATTATCATAATATGAATACAATACACTTAGTCACCTGAAAGATAATATGAAAGTAGTTATTATGCTAAAAGTTGTAATTTTGGTTGTTTAAAATTTTTCAAAAATAACTTGAGATGATTGTAATTATTTATTGGCTTTTCAGCAAGAAAAAGACATTTTATTAATTTTAAAATAATAAATAAATAAGTAAATTTATTTATTTATTTTTACTCATTTTAAGTTTTTATTTTCATTCCAGTTAACATACAGTGTTACATTAGCCCCCTTAATTTAATTTAGTTAATTTTTAAAATTTAATTCCACTTAGCCACCATATAGACAGTACATCATTAGTTTCAGACGTACAATTCAGTAATTCATCAGTTGCATATAATACCCAGTGCCCATCACCCAATTACCCCATTCCTCCACCCATCTCCCCTCCAGCAACCCTGTTTCCTATAGTTAAGAGTCTCTTATGGTTTGTCTCCTTCTCTGATTCCTTCCCATTCAGTTTTCCCTCCCTTCCCCTATTATCCTCTGCACTGTTTCTTATATTCCACATATGAGTGAAACCATATGATAATTGTCTTTCTCTGACTGACTTATTTCACTCAGCATAATACCCTCCAGTTCCATCCACATTGATGTAAATGTTAAGTATCCATCCTTTCTGATGGCTGAGTAATATTCCATTTCTTTATCCATTCATCTGTTGATGGACATCTCAGCTCTCTCCATAGTTCTTTCCATAGTTTGGCTATTGTGGACATTGCTGCTATGAACACTGGTTTATAGTTTGGATCCTTTGTATAACTACATTTGTACCTTTGGGGTAAATACTTAATAGTGCATTTGCTGGGTCATATAGTAGCTCTATTTTTACTATCTTGAGGAACCTCCATGCTGTTTTCCAGAGTGACTGTACCAGCTTGCATTCCCACCAACAGTAAGAGGGTTCCCTTTCTCCACATCCTTGCCAACATTTGTTGTTTCCTGTCTTGTTGATTCTAACCATTCTGACTGGTGTGAGGTGGTATCTCATTGTGGCTTTAATTTGCATTTCCCAAGTGATGTGGATCATTTTTTCATGTGTCTATTGGCCATTTGTATGTCTTCTTTGGAGAAATGTCTGTTCCTGTTTTCTGCCCATTTCTTGACTGGATTACTCATTCTTGGGGTGTTGAGTTTGATAAGTTCTTTATAGATTTTGGATACTAGCCCTTTGTCAGATATGTCATTTACAAATATCTTCTCCCATTCTGTAGATTGTCATTTAGTTTTGTTGACTGTTTTCTTTGCTGTCCAGAAGCTGTTTATCTTGATGAAGTCCCAAAAGTTCATTTTTGCTTTTGTTTCCCTTGACTTTGGAGACATGTCTAGCAAGCAGTTGCTGTGGCCAAGGTTGAAAGGTTGCTGCCTGTGTTCTCCTTCATGATTCTGATGGATTCCTATCTCACGTTTAGGTCTTCCATCCATTTTGATTCTATTTTTGTGTATGGTGTAAGAAAATGATCCAGTTTCATTCTCTACATGTGGCTGTCCAAATTTTCCCAACACTGTTTGTGGAAGAGACTGTCCTCTTTCCACTGGATATTCCTTCCTGCTTTGTCAAAGATTAGTGACCATAGAGTTGAAGGAAGAATAAAATGCATAAATTCTTTCATAACTTTAAAAATTAAAACTAGGGGTAAGAGCAATCTCATTTATTGGGAATTTATTTGTAAATTATAATTCCATTGTCAAGTTAATATTGTACTTTACATTGCTAGTGTGGTCATTCAGTGCTAGATTCTTGGCTTTCTTAGCCATTTCCTTACCACTCTTTTCTAACTCCTTTTAATGATTGTATGGTCATAAAATTTGTTCAAGTTCACTTATACTAAGACTAGTTGTGGAGGAAATCATCCTTTCTTTGGCTTTGTATTAGAATTAGCTCTGGTGGTCAACTCCATATGAGATATTTCAGCTCTCGAGGTATGTGGGTGGCTCAGTCAGTTAAGCATCTGCCTTGGGCTCAGGTCATGATCTCAGGGTCTTGGGACTGAGCCCTGCATCGGGCTTCTTGCTCAGTGTGGGGTTTGCTTCTCCTCCTCCCTCTGCTGCTGCCCCTGCTGGTGCCCTCTCTCAGTCTCTCTCTGTCAAATAAATAAATTAAACCTTAAAAAAAAAAGATATTTCAGCTCTAGTCTAGTCCAATTTCTTCCCTGGAAGATGAGAAATTTAGGTATATAATTTTGTATATAAAATACAGATTTTTAAAAATACATATTTTACCCTAAGATGTGACTGGTTATTTAGTTTGGTATATTTAATTTTGTTTTGAATAAAAATTTATCAGTGAATAATTTTAAATGGTCATCTTTAGAGTAATAAGTTTTGACATATTCATATCTACTAAGAAGTGATATGAGTGTATGAGATGTTAGCATAATTATTAACTTACTATTGTAAAGTACTCTTTACTTCCTATAAAGAAGGGGGAAAGGCACAGTTAACACAAGGCACAACATTTCTTCACCTTCAATATAATAAAGTACTGTTTTAGCTCTGGCCAACAAAGTGAAAAGTAACTTAAGTTCCTTGAAAATGTCATTTATTTTCTCTTTACTTCATTTTTTTTTTTCATTTATAGATACATGACAATAGCTTAACAATTTCCTAGGATTTGAGTATCAATTGAGATTAAAAAAAATCTTTCTGGAGTCTACAATAGAGAAAAGCACACACAGTAGAAGTATACAGATTGATGAATCTTTACCAACTGAACATGCTCATGTAATAAACATACAAGAGAAGAGGTGGATGACACCATACCTTAGAAGCATCCTTCATACCTCTTCAAGTCACTGTTCCTTTGCCAAAAGAGTATTCATGATCCTGACCTCTAATACTACAGATTTTGCCTTTGCTTGAACTTTATATTAAAGGATTCATACACTATGTACTCTTTTACACCTGACTTGTTTCGCTCAGTATATTAATGAGATTCATCCATATTGTGTGCAGTTATTCCTTTTCTTTGCTGTATGGTAATCAATTTTATGTAAATATTACAATTTATACATTTACTGTTGATGGACATTTGGGTAGTTTTCACTTTTGACTTTATGAACTAAAAAACAAATATATTCATTTTTGTTGGGTATATATCTAGAATTGTGATTGCTTGGTCATAGCTTATATGTATACTTGGTTTTAATAGATAAGCCAAACAATTTTTCAAAAATAGTTGATCCAGTTAACACTCTCACAAGTAATTTATAAGACGTCTGGTTGCCACACATCTTTGCCAACTCTTGGTATTTTCTCTTTTGAGGTTTAATTTACATAAAATAATTTCTTAAACCATAAATCTCCTTCAAATGCAAGATGCTGGGTCACCTGGGTGGCTCAGTCCGTTAAGCATCTGCCTTTGGCTCCGTCATGATCCCAGGGTCCTGTGATCCAGCCCCGCACTGGGCTCCCCGCTCACTCAGCGGAGGGCCTGCTTCTCCCTCTCCCTATCTGCTGCTCTGCCTACTTCTGCTCTCTCTCTATCTCTCCATCAAAGAAAGAAAGAAAGAAAGAAAGAAAGAAAGAAAGAAAGGAAGGAAGGAAGGAAGGAAGGAAGGAAGGAAGGAAGGAAGGAAGGAAGGAAGGAAGGAAGGAAGGAGAGAGAGAGAGAGAGAGAGAGAAAGAAAGAAAGAAAGAAAGAAAGAAAGAAAGAAAGAAAGAAAGAAAGAAAGAAAGAAAGGAAGGAAGGAAGGAAGGAAGGAAGGAAGAAAATCTTTAAAAAAAAAAAAAAACAAAACCAAAAACAAATGCAAGATGTTTCCCAATTTTATTTTGCTAGCTTGTCTTGTTCCAAAGTAATTTAAAGTGACTGGAAGATAGCACTGGGAATGTCACTTCATTACTCACAGCTTCTTGCTAGACTGTTACTGCTCTCTGGAGCAGCCTTAATTAAGCTTTGCCTTTGTTAGGCCAAATAAAAGTAAGCTCAATGACTAAACTGAATTAAACTTGGCTAATTTTACTTAAGTGTTTCTCAAAAATGCTAATTACACCCCTTAATTCTACTGACAACAGACTAATTTCTCCCAATTTGGAAAACACAAAGAAGCTAAACTTTATACCACAGGCCAGGAAAATTTAGCATACAGCAAATACTTGAAATGCAAATCCAATTTCTCATGCAAAGTCAGTAACTTAAATACTAAGAACAGAATTCATCTGATTTCTTTTAAGTCCACTGTCGGACTTCTCCACTTTTCTACATCTGACTTTGTGGGCTATTTTGAGTAGTTCTACTAGAAGCTTTTTTTGTTTGTTTTTGTTTTTGTGAAAATAAGACCAATGTTGGATAGAGAAGAAGGAAAGAGCCTAATCTTAGTAATGGCTATGCTTGTCAGCAGAAGAAGCACAACTGTGGGTCTATTCTGTGATCTGACAAAAATGCTCATCTTCTGGGAGCATTGGTGAGCAATTGCCCTCTTCCTCCTCAATTTTTTCAGGTGCTGGTCCTAAACTTCCTACTGCCTCAGTTTCCCCCTCCACTTGCTTTAAATCAATGAGGTTTTGCTCTGTTAACTCTCATTTATACACCCCCACTTTTTCTTTTTCTTTTTCTTTTTCTTTTTTTTTAAGATTTTATTTATTCGTTTGAGAGAAAGAGAGACAAGCAAGAGGAGAGGTAAAGGGAGAAGGAGAAGCAGACTCCCTGTGGAGCTGGGAGCCTGCCATGGGGCTCAATCCCCGGACTTGGAGATCATGACCCAAGCCAAAGGCAGCCACTCAACCATCTGAGCCATCCAGGAACCCCTACAACCCCCTTTCTAATGATTTATAAAATACCTTCTCTGTGCCTGACACTGAGAACACAGGGGTAAAGAAGAGCCTTTAAACAGTTCACAGTCTAGTGAAGGAGTCAGGTACACATCTGGCTGTAAGTGCTAAACTAGCAATAATGAAGCATATGTACACTCAAAAGGACCTTACTTTGTTACATAAGAGGGTGGAGGTCAAATGAGCAAGATAGTTTATTCTCCTACCTACTGCACTTTCATTTACATGTTACCTCAGTCTTAGGTTACATTATAGTAATTTATTCAAGTGGAAAGAAAATCACAATCTGGCACACAGTTGACCCTTGAACAACATGGGTTTAACTGCATGCATCCACTTATAATGGAGATTTTTTTACGGTATGGTACTCCAAGTATAATTTCTCTTCCTTCTTTCCTTAATAACATTTTCTTTTCTCTAGCTTACTTTTATTGAAAGAATACCGTATATAATAAATATACGAAATATGTGTTAATTGACTATTTTATTGGTAAGGTTTTTAACAAACAGAAGCCTATTAGTAATTCAGTTTTGAGGTTGTCACAAGTTATACACAGGTTTCTGGGCACCTGGGTGGCTCAGTGGGTTAAAGCCTCTACCATTAGCTCAGGTCATGATCTCAGGGTCCTGGGATTGAGGCCCACACCGGGCTTTTTGCTCAGCGGGCAGCCTGCTTCCCCCCCACCCCCCGCCCCCTCTGCCTGCCTCTCTGCCTACTTGTGATCTCTCTCTCTGTCAAATAAATAAATAAATAAAATCTTTTTTAAAAAAAGTTATACACAGGTTTTTTACTGTATGGGGTGAGGGAAGGTTGTCGCTCTTAACCTCCACAATGTTCAAGGGTCAAATATATATGAATGTAACATCTGTGATGGAAAAGGCTCATCTTTCATATTCTTGTTTCTTTGTTTTGGTTTAGGGTTTTTTTGGCGGGGTATGGGGATGGTGTGCTTTCACGGTTATTCCTGGAAATCACTTGACTCGAGGCTCTTGAGCTGTCTTCTACTGGGTCACTTCTAGTTGATGCAGACGGAAAAGCTTCTCCAAACAGGCTGTTCATCAACCTCACTGTGTCCACCCCACACTTTTCATCTCCAGCCCCCTTATTCAAAGGCTTGTTACATATATTAGATAAGAATTTAGTGGATATTTTCTCTTTATTACTCCATACGTACAAAAATAAAATAGAATACCAATAATTAAACTATTAGGAGATTGGTACAGTGTACACTAATGGGTCCCAAACCTTACAGTGCATAGATAGCCTGAAATAGCCTAAGTGCAGATTTCCAGGTCTGACTCCAAGTGACTTTGATTCAGTAGTCTGGCCCAAGGCCTAGAAATCTGCCTTTCACCTATCAATGCTGATGGAGATGGCTTTTGGACCTTATTTTGAGAAACCTCACTTTGGTTCCCATTTAATAATGATGTAAATGCTTTCCGTGACTGAGAGGATGCAAATCTGTCTGGCCCTGTCTTCATGCACATAGCTACTACTATCCCTTTCATCAATTGCTATCTCTCTCTTTTTAATTAATAGACTTTGTTTTTTAGAGAAATTTCAGATTTACAGAAAAATTAAGCAGAAAGTACATAAACTTCCCATAGGCCTCCTAAATATCCCCTGTGCTCTCTTTATTCATCCCACCTTCCCTTTCTCAAACCCTTGGCAATCATTGATTTTTTTTTTCCTGTTAGCATTTGATACTGTCACTGTTTGGATTTTAGCCATTCAAAGAGGTATGTAGTAGCATCTCATCATTGTTTTAATTTGCAATTCCCTAATGACATCGATATCGAGCATCTTTCATATGCCTACTAGCCACCATCTGTATATGTAATTACCAGTATCATCTACTCCCAGTCTGCATAAATATCTCCATTGGGCTGATGTCTCTTAATTCTTTCCAACCCCAGGTTGCCTTTGGCTTCAGGCTGTCCCCAGTAGACATCTTATTCTCTATATCCTCTTTATTCCTGTACTTCATTAGAACTGAGGGCTCTGGATTTTTCAAACAATATACCTGTTCCTCTAGAGCCTATGACTTGGACTGCTGACAAAGAAATCTTTATTAAATCCTCGAAAATGATATTATTCAAAAGACACACAAGGGAAGTAAGTGATGAGAAGAGGAGGTACTCTTATGAAAATGGCCCCAGGACATTAGGTTTATCACAAAATCCTTTCCATAAGTCAGTTCATCTTTTCCATTTTAGTTTCAGGAAGGATATTTGACCCCACGGAATTAGGAGTCCCTTCCTACTTTTGCCAAATTCCCAACGCCAATGAATATTCAAGTGAAACCTTATCCAAATTTGGGGCTCTGCTGACCACAGAGGACCCTCTGCCTGAGTTATTGCTCCTGAAACTTTCACACAGCTGTCTCTGGAGAGCACAGAATGGAGGCCAAGTTTCTTGGATGAGCTGTAGTCAGTTTTCCAAGGATGTGGTTGATCCCAGAAAGTGCACAGCTAATTTATAAGAGACTAGGAAGAAAGCAGCTGCCTTGAGAATAACATATTGAGGATTCTGGAGGTCAAGAAGTGACCTCAGCCCATATGGGAAACTTTCACTAGTGTGAACTGAAGAAGCTTGCATGAATCTATAGGCCATCTAAAATCTCTGACAATGCTATTTTATGTTTTCGAATGAGGTCACAGATGAAAATCTTGAAATACAGACTTTGTCTCTGCATTGGCTGGGAGATGGATGGTATCTGAGCTGGCTAGAAGGAGGTTGGGGAGTCAGAAACTCCTTCTTTATGCTGGTGCTCGTCCTGATCCTTGGATTTAACTATTATTTTCAGTTTAACAGAGTCCAATAGGTCTATATATTTTAATCCTATAGGAGAATTTTTCCATAGTCTTTGAGTCTCTAGAAGCCAATAAATCACATTAAAAGAGGCCCAGAATATCTGTCTTCCTTCTTTTTAGTGCCTCTACAAGATCATGCATTGTCTCATAGGATTGGTATGTGACAGATTCTATTTTAGGTCTTCCGATGATTCTTCAGTCTTTCTTGAGAACCAGAGTTGAAAAGAATCCGTGCGACTGGAAGTCACCCCCAGACCCCTGAATCTCATAGTCCTAGTTTCAAAGAGATCAGTGTCTTCTTAAGGGCCATGTGGAGGCTCCAGTGTATTCCCAGGAGAATGCATTCCTTGTATTAAGAAGTTATCTACAGAGCATCTTAAGAGTTCTATTCGGTGATGTAGTGACATAAGAAGTCTGTGGCTGAAGGACCTTCTGAGTGGTTAAATAACAGGACTGTTTCAGTGAACCCAGTAAACCCTGGTTAATAAAATTCCCCATTGATGTGGAGACCGTTCATTTCCAATGAAACTAGCAAGACAGGAACCTCACACAACAAGCATGCTGTCCTAACTTGTTGGAAGATCCTGCAGCTGAAAGCTACAGCTACCATCACTCCGTCTCTTTTCGGTATTTGGCACGTTCAAATGCTTAGCACACGTGTAAAAGCCACTCAAAAAGGGTTTTCAGGATCTGTCATTCTAAATTCTAAGCATGGCACACCGACCCTGAGATTTTTTTTGGTCGTAGTGGTAAAATGTACATAAAGTTCACCTTTTTAACCATTTTTAAGTGTATAGTTCAGTGCTATTAAGTGTGTTCCTATTGTTTTGCAACCGTCTCCACCGTCTGTCTCCCAGAACATCCACCCCCTCCCCCCGACCCCCCGTTACTGCTCTACCTTCCATCTCTGAGTTTGATGACTCTAGGGGTCTCTTATAAGTGGAATCATACAATATTTGTCCTTTTGTGGCTGGTTTATTTGATGTAGCATAATGTCTTTTAAGTTTATCTATATTGTAGCATGTGTTAGAATTAGATTGCTTTTGAGGCTATTTTAATACATATAATTATGTACTAGAGTGTACATTATAGTGTACTATAGTGTATTATTATAATCTGTGTGTGTGTGTGTGTGTCTATTATTGCTGGATCATATTGTAATTCTACTTCTATATTCTTGAAAAATCACCATACCATTTTCCATTTCTGCACCATTTTACATCTCCACCAGCAATAAGCTCGACTTTTTTCACCCTTGCCAACCCTTATTATTTTGTTTTTGTTTGTTCATTTTGGGATAATAGCCATCCTCATGGGTATGAAGTGACCTCTCACTGTGGTTATGATTTGAATTTCCCTAATGATTAGATATTGAGCATCTTTTCCTGTGTTTAGTTGTCATTTGTATATCTTCTTTGGAGATGTCTATTGGAGTCCTCTGCCTATTTTAAATTGGATTTTTTATTGTGGAGCTGTAGCCTTTAAAATATATTCTGGATATTAATCCCCTATCAGATATATAATTTGTGAATATTTTCTCCCATTCTGGGGGTCATCTTTTCAATCTGTTGATACTTTTTTATGCCATAAAGTTCTTATTTTTGATTAGGTCCACATTATCTATTTTTTTCTTGCCTGCGCTTTTGGTGTCATATCCAAGAAATCATTGTCAAATCCACTGTCATTAAGTTTTTCTCCAATGTCTTTTCCAAGAGTTTTACAGTTTTAGCTCTAACTTCTAGGTCTTTGATCCATTTTTTATATAATTTCTTTATGTGGTGGAACGTAAGTGTCCAAATTTACTTTTTTCCACATGGAGATTTAGTTTTTCTAACACCATTAGTTGAAAAGACTGTCCTTTCTCCATTGAATGGTCTTGGCACCCTTACTGAAAATCATTTGACCATACAGAGGGTCGAACTTATGACTTTTCAGTTTTACAATGGTGTAAAAGCATTTAGTAGAAATCAAACTTTGAATTATGATCTTTTTCCAGGCTAGCAATATGTTGTGCGATACTATCATGACGCTGGGCAGTAGCAGTGAGCCACAGATCCTACTAGCCACATGATCGCACGGGTAAACAACTGAGACATCTGTAACTATTCTGTGCCCATACATCCATTGCTTTTAACTTTCAGTACAGTATTCAATAAATTAGATAGTAGGGATGCCTGGGTGGCTCAGTGGGTTAATGCCTCTGCCTTTGGCTCGGGTCATGATCTCAGGGTCCTGGGATTGGGCCCCGCATTGGGCTCTCTGCTCAGTGGGGAGCCTGCTTCCCCCTCTCTTTCTGCCTGCCTCTCTGCCTACTTGTGATCTCTCTCTCTCTCTGTCAAATAAATAAACAAAACCTTTAAAAAAATTAGATAATATATTTAACACTTTCTTATAAAATAGGCTTTGTGTTAGATGATTTTGCTCAACTGAAAGCTAATATAAGTGTTCTGAGCACGTTTAACGTAGGTTAGGCTAGGCTATGATATTTGATGGGTTAAGTGTATTAAATGTGTTTTTGACTTGTGTTATTTTCAACTTAACTTATTTTCAAGTTAACTAAACTTTCAGCTTATTGGGACATAACCCCATCAAAAGTTGAGGAAGATCTGTATCTGTGAGGGCTTATTTCTGGGTTCTCTATTCTATTCTGCTGGTCTACACGTCTATCTTTATGACAGTATCATGCTCTTTTGATAGCCATAACAGTGTAGTAGGCCTTGAAATCAGGAATGAGAGACTTCCAACTTTGTTCTTCTTTTTCCAGATTGTTTTGTCTATTGGGGTCCCTTGAGATTCCATATGATTTTTAGGATGATTTTCTATTTCTGAAAAAAAAATTGATATTTTCATAGGAATTGCATTAAATCTGTAGACAATTTGGGGTAACATTGACATCTTAAAAATATTAAGCCTTCTAATGGACATGGATGTTTTTCCTTTTATTGATCGTTAATTTCTTTCAGCAACATTTTGTAGTTTTCAGTGTATAAATCTTTCACCTTTTTGGTTAAGTTTATTCCCAAGTGTTTTATTCTTTTTGATGCTATTATAAATTGAATTGTTTTCTTAATCTCCTTTTGTATTGTTTGTAGATTGTATAGAAACACTACTGGGGGGCACCTGGGTTGCACAGTTGTTAAGCATCCCACTCTTGATTTCAGCTCAGGTTGTAATCTCAGGGTTGTAAGACTGAGCCCTCCATTGGGCTCCACACTTAGTGCAGAGTCTGCTTGAAACTGTACCTTTCCCTCTGTCCCTTCCCCTCTCAAATAAATAAATCTTAAAAAACAAATAAACCACACAACTGACTTTTGTGTGTTGATTTTGTATCCTGTGTGTCTGTGTGTGTGACATTTTTAGGATTTCCTACATAAAAGACCTTGTCACTTGTGAACAGAGATAATTTTAATTCTTCCTTTCCACTTTGTATGCCATTTACTTCTTTTCTTTTTCTTGCCTAATTGCTCTGGCTAGAACTTCTAGTACTATGTTGAATAGAAATGGTGAATTCATCAGGGATACCCTTATCTTGTCCCTGATCTTAGAGGAAAAGGTTTCATTTTTTCACCATTGAGTATAATGTTAGCTGTGGGTTTTTAATATACGGTTTTTATTATGTTGAGGTAATTTCTATCTATTCCTAGTGTGTTGAGCATTTTATTATGGAAGGTGTTAAATTTTGTCAAATGCTTTTTATGCATCAATTGAGATCATGGACACAGAGATTTTGTAATCTGGGAAATGGTTCTGATTCTCAGCCCAAAAGATATTGGGAGAGGCCTCAGCAAATAAGAAATTACAGTTTTATTGCATAGATTGTTCTCTTTCATACTTCTTAGGAAAGCCAACCATTATTTTAAGTTGCATCGATCAGATATAGATAGTCCCTTTTGTTCACCTGGCTACTACTTTATTAAGCCCGGCAATGACTAACTATACCTGCCCCTCTTTCTTGCTAACAATTAGATGAAAAAGTAAATCAATTTAGACTTATCTATAACTGTCTAGTAGTCATTTTTATGGGATGATTTAATTTTTAAATTATCACACAGTAAAATTGACTTTTTTGGTAGTGCACAATTCTATGAAAAAACACATGTGCAGATTCATGTGACTTCCACCATGATCAGGATACAGAAGAGTTCCAGTACCTCTTGCATTCTATCCCTTTATTGTCACATCCTCTCCCTATCTTGAATTCCTGGCAACCACTAATCTTCATCATTACTATAACTTTGTCTTTTTGAGAATGTCATACAGTGTGTAACATGTTATATCTGTGAGTAGGAACTTAAGTGTGACTGACAACTTTGTTAGCAATCATTTTGAACAACAGAATTATCTTCAACCATGAGCCTGGTATCATCATCATCATGGTAGGAGACCATTATCATAGATTCAGTATGTTGTGTCAGTCTCAGAGCACCAGCCTCTGAACTTCTACCAGTCTGCTGAGAAGAATGTTAGCCAAATTATAAGAGTAATGGTTGAGGACTGGGACCAATCTTTTAGCAACTGGGTCACAAGAAATAATAGGAAGCAAGGTTATCATCTGTGGCACGTGGTCATTTTATAGACTACTACATGCTATCATCCACTACATGCTATCATCCACAGTGAGGAGAAAATGTATTAAGCTGAAGACTGCAGGAATGCACAAGGAATGATTTCTAACAGATTATAAAGCAATTATGTTTTGTTTCCACTGTGATAGCCAGTGAATTAGTTTTTTTAGTCTGTTAGATGAAACACATCTAGTAAAGCAAAATGGAAATAGTCATATTTTATCTATTAGCATGCTTTTTTCTGAAAGTAACAGAATATCCAGCTAAAATTGGCTGAAATAATAAGCGGGTTTCTTATCTCACATAAGAAGTTCTCTAGAGGTAAGTGGTTCCAGGCCACTGAATCAGTGGACTCAACAACGTCTTGAAGAATCCAGTTCTTTCCATCCTTCATTCTACTATCCCCAGTATGAAAAATTTTTGGCCCTCAAGAGTTTTTTCCTCTTGGTTGCAAGATGGCATCATGTCCTCTTACAACTGCATTCCTAAGTAGGAAGAAGGGGGAAAGTAAGGTGACAAATCTCTGCTGATGTATGCTTCTTTTCTTGTTTTACAGGAAAATTTTTTCCCAAATCCCCCTAACAGCTTTCTCTTTAAGTCCTCTACTCAGAACTGGGGCCCTTGGTTATTCCTACATGAAGGCAAAGTATGTATCTAGCATTTTTATATTTATCACGTGGAGTGGGCTTTGACAGGAGGAAGAAAGGTAAGGGAAATAACTTCTGGGAGGGTAACAGATCTGCCTCATCCCATTGTTGTGAAGATTAAATGCAGTAATGTGGCTGAGGCACATCTAACTGGACTGGGCATATAAAGGGCTCTCCATCCTAATTTCTTTGTTTTGTTTCTCCCTTTCTCCCCCTTCAGGTTTCCTACCTCACTCTCCACCTTTAAAAGAAAAGCGGAAATCCAGAAACTGTACTCACCTTTCCTAAACAAAGGCACCACTTGTCTACTTGTCTCTTTGACCCCAACCTATTTTTTGGAGTTCTGCAGTTCTAGAGTCCACAAACTTTTTGGAATTTCCCTGACCTCTCTCTCACGAAAGTTCCTGACCTCATACTGAGGAATACATTTTTATGGCCAGCCCATGGATGTTAATTATAAAAAAAGATACTAAAATGTCAACCGTGTTTCAATTTAAAAAATAAATGGAGAAGTCTTTATAGAACAAAAAAGAAAAACACAACAGAGTGTTATTTCTACAGCATTAGTCTGCACTAAAGATCATCTGTTTCAGTGGAGCAAAGCTCTTTGCATCAAAAAACGAGCAAACGGCACCCCTGTGCCTATCTGGACCGAATGCTGGCTCTGTGAGCACAGTAAGATGTTTCTTGCCATCAAAGCAATGACTTGAATTTTTCCATTCCAACTGTGGTGGAAATGAATAAGAAAACTGTATCCTGCTTCTAGAAGCAGTCAAAAAAGGAAGATTCATTATAAAACAATATTTTACTATCCAGATTCTAAATCATTTCAGGGACCACCACAGGATTAGAATGGGGATATTGTACAAGCTCAAATCTTTGGAGGAACGTTGTTTTTTCCTAAATGAGCTCCTCTTGCTGCTCTCTGACTCACTGCAGTCCAAATCTCATAAGTTCACCTCTTTCTCTTTTAATCATATTCCAAGGTAGCTATTTTAAGGGAGCATGGGTATGGTGGGGGGTTACAGATAAAACAGGGGCCAGGGCTCATCTGAAAATGCATGAACTGAGAAGCAGCAATGAAATGCTGGCACTGTAAACAGGGAAAAGGAGAGTAACGTTTCTAGAAACCTGGTTAGTAGCAATAAAGACTTAAAAGGGCTGTGCTCCATTTGCCAAACCAAGGTTGATTTAGCAATGAACTCGTGAACCAGTCCTGATGAGAGGCACTCCGAGCTGAGCACCTGAGTGACTTCCCTGGCTCCAAGAAGGGAGACTGGGTTTCCCTGTGTTGTACCCATTGGTGAAGCCAGGTGAAATCTGCTCTGCAGTGCTATCCTTCATGAACATTCACAGACAAAAAATGCTGACAACCACAGCCCATGCTGCTGTGGGATTCTGCTGGATACACTGCAAAGAAAAACCATCAGCTGCTGTCTGAATCCAGGTTTCTTTTATTAACATTTGGTTAATAGAGCCTTTACCATGAAACAAACCAGATGAAAAAAACAAGCCTTCATTAGGAAGGCTTGAGTACAGGCTGCGACAGATTATGTTGCTGTGACCAAGTCAGGAGATTTTCATTAGCTTGCACACTGTTCTGTGCCCAGCATGGACTTAGGTGCTTTGGGATCATATAGAGGGAGTTGGAAGCTGGGTACCCCCTTGTGGGCATGACCTCTTTTTCTTCCCCGAGGGGGAGGCAGACTGACATTCAGGAAACTGAAAGAAACCAATTTAAGGTGAATGTGGGATTCATGCTTAATTGTGTGGGACAAGTACGAGAAGGTTCAAAAGGACACAAAAATCCATATGAGTTGAGTCCCTTGAGAGCAAGAGCCCCAAATGGCTCATTTTGGTATCTTCAGCCTTGTGAATTTGTCACACAAGGTAGGGGTTTAATTGGTAAATTTCAAATAAAGTTCAACTCTGTATTTTTTATTTACCCATAATTTCAATCCTACCCAATTTTATACCTGCTGCCTCTGCCTATGCACTTAGAATGTACACCTAAATTAAAGCACCTCAAAACACCAATAAAGTTTCTAAACAGTCATACTCCCACACAGGCACAAATACACACACTCACTCACAAGCTCTCATTGATTCTCATTTTTATTCTTGTCTCTCCTGATCTTGTGCTCACTTTTTCTCACTTGGAGTTGGAGAAAGAGTAGATAACACCTAGTTTTTCCAAGCCTTCACCTACCAGTTCACAAAAGTACAAGGATGAAGAATTAGAAAAGTAGAGCAAGAAGACAAGAGCATGCTGATGGGGGAGAGAAGAGAAAGAATAGGAGAGAAAAAAACCCCAGAAAAATCAAGCTTCCTATTCTGAGTAGGGAATTAACTGTAAACAATGATACTTTTACCCTAACAAGGAGCAGGAGGATGGCTCCCAGATTTTATAGCAGGGTGAGCGTCTTGCAAAGACTAACTGCTTTGGGCTTATTGACTTGTGGAGAAGCAGAAAAAAGGAAGTACACTCACATCTCCATTCTGTCATAAATTCCAGTGGCTCATAGTTCTTGAATAGGTTAGTTTCTTGTAGATAAACTTAGATTTTGTATAGGTCTTTCCCATCGAGCCAACTCTCATATAAAATGAAACGAGTAGTACTTTTTTTGGGAAAGGAGTTGATTACTTAGTGAATGCGGATGCCTTCTGTGGTGATTAATTTTGTGTGTCAAGTTAATTGGGCCATGGTATATTTGGTCAAACATTACTCTGGAGGTTTCTGGAAGGGTGTTTTTGGATGGAACTTAACATTTAAACATTTAAATTGGTAGATCAACAAGTAATCTGTGACAAAGGAGGTAGGATTATATAACAAAGAAAAAAGAATCTCTTTAATAAATGCTGCTGGGAAAACTGGACAGCTACATGGACCACTTTCTAATACCATACAAACACATGCAGACACATACACACACATACACACATAACTTAAA
The DNA here is from genome assembly GCA_028646535.1 of Procyon lotor. Lineage (NCBI taxonomy): Eukaryota > Metazoa > Chordata > Mammalia > Carnivora > Procyonidae > Procyon > Procyon lotor. Next base: position 145,089,194 of record CM053603.1, read on the forward strand.
ATGGATTAAAGACCTAAATGTGAGACCTGAAACCATAAAACTCCTGGAAGAGAACACAGGCAGTAATTTCTTTGACATGGGCAGTAGCAACATTTTTCTAGATATGATTTCTAAAAAGCAAAAGTAAAAACAAACTATTGGGACTATATCAAATAAAAAGCTTTTACACAGCAAAGGTAACCATCAGCAAGACGAAAAAGAAACTGTCAATAAGACACAAAAAGGCAACCTACTGAATGGGAGAAGAGATTTGCAAATGATAGATCCATAAAAGGGTTAATATTCAAAATATATAAAGAACTTATAAAACTCAATACCAGAAAAACAATCACATTAAAAAATGAGCTGCCAATGACATATCAGATAAAGGGTTAGACTCCAAAAATCTAAGAACTTATCAAACGCAACACCCAAAAACCAAATAATCCAGTTAAGAAATGGGGCAAAGACATGAATAGACATTTTTCCAAGAAGATATACAGAAGGCTAACAGTCACATGAAAAGATGCTCAGTGTCACTCATCATTAGAGCAATATAAATCAAAACCACAATGAGATATCACCTCAGATTTATCAGGATGGCTAAAATTAACAAGTCAGGAAACAACAGATGTTGGTGAGGCTGCAGAAATACCATAAGATCTAGTAATTCTTCTACTGGGTATTCACCCAAAAAAACCAAAAACACTAATTTGAAAGATATCTGCACCCCATGTTTATTGCAGCATTATTTATAATAGCCAAGATTTGGGTACAACCTAAGTGCCCAATGAGATGAATGGATAAAAAAGATGTGGTATAAAGATCTATATCTACATCTATATATCTATATATGATTAGCCATAAAAAAGGGATGAGATCTTGCCATTTGCAACAACTTGGATGGACTTAGAAGATATTAAGCTAAGTGAAATAAGTGAGACTGAGAAAGACAAATACCATGTGATTTCACTCATATGTGGAACCTAAATAACAAAACAAATGAGTAAACAAAGAGCAGAATCAGGCCTATAAATACAGAGAACAAACTGATGGTTGCCAGAGGGAAGGGTTGTGGGTGGATGGGCAAAATGGATAAAGGGGAGTGGGAGATACAGGCTTCCAGTTATGGAATAATAGGTCATGGAAATAAAAGGCACAGCCTAGGGAATACAATCAATGATATTGTAACAGTGCTGTATGGTGACAGATGGTAGCTGCACTTGGAGTGAGCACAGTATAACATATGGAGATGTTGATCACTATCACTATGTCATACACCTGAAACTAGTGTAAATAACACTGTGGGTCAACTATACTCAAATAACATTTTTTTAAATGACACGAACAATAAAATTTAAATAAAACACATATAGTACTTTTTGTTTCCTTATTTATTTTTAATATATCACCTAATATCTGGTTAATATAAAACAATGATATTTCTCCCCAAAATTTGTTTTAAAGATTTTTCTATTTTTCGGTAATCTCTGTACACCCAATGTGGGGCTTGAACTCACAACCCCAAGATCAAGAGTTGCATGTTCCACTCTCCAAGCCAGCCACACGCACCAACCCCCTCAAAATTTAATTTAAAAGAATTGATAGACTAAGCAGACTGCCCTCTATAATGTGAGTGATTTCATTCAATCAGTTGAAAGCCTGAAGACAGAAGAAGGTAGCTAACCTCTCCTGAGCAAAAAGGAGTTCTTCAGCACAGACTTCAGCATTCAACTGCAACACTGACTCTTCCTGGTTTCTCCAGCAGACCATCTTTTGGCTTGTGCGCATGTACATGCATAGTTCTGTTTCTCCAGAAAACCTTGACAAATACAGCATTCTATATGCCGATAAACAAAACAGATGTTCATGCCTTTATCCAATCAGCACCATAACTGAGAAGGTGAGAGTCCAAGATCTGAGGTCAATGGCCTGGTTCAGGTGTGAGCTCTGTTCTGTCTTAGGCCTCTGCCCTGGATAGTTCACCTAAATGTGAGAAACAATTGCCCAGGAGACAAGAACAGTGCCAACCCCTTGTATATTAGTTTTCTATGACTGCTGTAACAAATTACCACACACTCAGTGCTTAAAACAACATAAATTTATTCTCTTACAGTTCTGGGGGTCAGAAGTCTCAAATCAAGATGTCAGCAGGATTTCTGGAGGCTTCAGGGGAGAATGTTTCTTGCTTTTTTCAGCTTCTAGAGTCTGCTTATGTTTTTTGGATCATAGTGTCTTCCTTGTTATCACTCTAATCTCTTGTTCATTTTTTTTTTTAATTTTTAAAAAGATTTTATTTATTTATTTGACAGAGAGAAAGAGATCACGAGTAGGCAGAGAGGCAGGCAGACAGAGAAGGGGAAACAGGTTTCCCGCAGAGCAGAGAGCCCGATGCAGGGCTTGATCCCAGGACCCTGAGATCAGGGCCTGAGCTTAAGGCAGAGGCTTTAACCCACTGAGCCACCCAGGTGCCCCTAATCTCTTGTTTCCATTGCCACATCCCTGTTACTCTTCTGATCTCTTGCTTCTAAGGTCCCACACAATTACACTGGGCCCACCCAGGTAATTCAGGATAATCTTCCTATACTATGCCCTTAATTTAATCACATTTGCAAAGTCTCTTTTGACATCTAAAGTAGCATTCACTAGTTCTGGGATTGGGCTGTGGCTATCTTTGGGGTGGGAGATAAGGCATTATTTGGTCCACCACACCTGGATACCAGAGGTCACTGGTTACAGATGAAAGGTGAGATGGGGGATTCTGAGATTTCTGCATTAGATTTTGAAATTTGGTCTTTTTGGAAAAGTACTCAACTATTCAGTGAATGCAGAAAGTTGCAACAAAGAAATGCTTTCTTGGCTGCTAAAGAGACAAATATGTTTTTACTGTATTTTTCTTTAACAAATGAAAATTCTCCTAGAGACATCACAGAGTAAAGATTCTTCCATCTTAAAAAAGAAATATTAACGTGTTTTTTAAAGTATAGTGTTCAGATCTATGTGCACAAATCCTTGGGGACTCTTCCCCTGGCAGCTTTACCAAGTACTTTGTTCAGTTTCCTTTAAGTTACCTTTAGCAGGAATTCAAACGTTTTTTAAAATAAAGATTTAGTTATTTATTTGTCAGAGAGAAAGAGGGTGTGAGAGAGAAATGGAGAGAGAGAGAGAGAGAGAGAGCATGAAAGACCAGGGGGAGGGGCAGAGGGAGAAACCAACTTCCTGCCGAGCAAATAACCCTATGTGGGACTCTGTCCCTGAATCCCTGGGATCAAGACCTGAGCTGAAGGAAGATGCTTAACCAACACCCAGGTGTCCCAGGAATTCAAACTTCTTAATATGGACCCTGAAAAGCTCCCTCAACACATATGATTCAAGTATCATAAATACATGTCATCATTTGCATTCCAGAATATGTCATCCCAATATAAGTTTGAGAATGGTTTTGTGCTCTTAAATGATGAATACCATTTTTGAGAGGATCAGTAACTTTCAGTGCTTCCCTCTTGGCTACATGAATAACTTCAGGGAAACCTCTGGCCTTTCTTTTTGGTGTATTGCTGTATTGTGGGTGTTCCAGGCACTCCACAATCTTTGCTTGGTATATTCTTACCAGAGAAAACTTAGTTTTAAATCCACAGAAAAGAGAGAACATTGAATAAATCAGTTTTCAAGAAATCATCCTGATTGCTCAATTCGATGTTCAACAATTGTTAGAGAGTCTATAATTTCAACCTGGCAATGAAGACGCACGGTTCGAGCCTGATTCAGGTTAAAGGAGTCACTCAATCTTGGGGACCCCAGGCTTACTTACTCTTGTCTAATGATGGCACTCTCTCCTAGGCATTCACCTACCTCCGGGTAAAGGGCTTCAAATAAATACCCGAGACTTGGTTTAGAACTCAAGGATGATTTATCTTCCCCCTTCCAAGGACATTTTACTATACATAACTATGCCTCTTCCTCCTCCTCCACTTCTTCTCTGTCTTCCTCCTCTTCTTTGCTCTGAATCTCCCATTATTTATTTGGGCTCGTACTTGGTCGGTGAATTCAGTTGCCCTTGATGAAATATCCCAGTCATTTCAAGCCTCGTCAGAAATCTTTGGCTCTGTTAGTTACTTCCTTGTCCATTTCTGTGTTTTCTGCTTTTCTTCTTAGAACTTGACTTTATTGCTGGATGAAGAGCACTTTCCTGTCTTTCAGCATCAAGTGAAATGCCATCATGGAAAAGGAGGCCAACCATGTTATCGCTCCTGTCACTATGTAGGCAAGACCTAAGAAAAGGCTACTGCCTCCACTCCATGTCAAGGTGGAAAGAACAACTGATTTTTCTCCTCTGAACCTGGTTACTGGAAAATCTAAGACAAGAAGACCTGTTAAGGATTATCTCAACACTTCTTAGGTCTACCACTGTATATCCTAAAGGCTGAACCATATAAAATTGTTGTGTTTGTAGGTTAAAAAAAATGGTTGAATATTCAGCTTCATATTGTCTCATCTTTACCAGTGTTGTATCTTGCTGGAATGAAATTAAGTAAAAACAAGCATTCCCTCCACATTGTTGTAATCTATAAAAGAGACTCTGACAAAAATAGATCAGACTGACTTACAATTAAAAAAATGGACACATATATTTAATTTCCTTTGGCAGACCCAAGAAAATGAAAAGAACACAGAATCGCTTTACAGCAAACATAAATTTTTGTTTGTGAATCAGGAGACCCAGAGTAGGCAAAGTCCTTCATAACTAAGGTTTGAATTCCTACTTTGCACAAAATTCTTCAAGATTAGTGAAAAATAAAAATAACAAGATAGATGGCGAAACATTTTTGGTGGGAAAGCTAAAGGTGGTGGTGCATTCATTTGGGTTTGGAAAAGGCAAACATCCCTCACTGCTCGGGAGAATATGTTTGAAGTGGGTTTGCTATCGTTAGCATTTTAATGATGTCATTTTGATTATGCATGTGGCCTGAGGTTTTTAAACATCTGGTGCCTTTTGTAAACCAAACTAATAAACAAATAAAGGCTTCTCATAGCAACGGCACAGGACTGCAGCATTTCCCAGCAAAGCTCTTAAAAAGCCTCGAATCACTTGGCAAAATGCGATTTAAAGGCACAAGGAAACTGGTTAGGAAACAAGTTTTCTCTCTCTTTCTTTTCCATCAAAATTTCTCACTGTCCCCAGGTCCCTGTGTGCTGCCTTAACCGAGCTGCATGTTTTCTCTTCCCTCAGTTCCATTAAGAAGGTCTTTTTCTCACACACAGTACATCTTTTTCCCCTTAGGAAAGGTAGGTGTTTGCTGCAGCTCCGATTTAGTCCTTCTTGCATGGCAGCCAGGACTTGAGGCAGGCTGGGTACTACTCACACCAGGGCTCGGCTTCAGAGCAGCAAGTATAGGACTAAAGCTCAGGATCTAGGTTCTGCCTGCAAGAGTTAGACTTATGAGTCATCAGCATTAAAAAAGGACTGTGAATGAAGTCACCCAAGGAGAGCACGACTCCAGAGAAGTCTCTTTTGTTTGGAACGTGGACCCCTTATGCTTCCCTCAACTCGGAATCTCCTCGGGGCATGCATTGTGAGGACAGCAGAACATAGGTTTTTTTTCTTCCTGTTTTGTAATTGCAACTCTAACTGCTTTACTCATAAGGGAGTCGTAGACAAAGTTGGGATCAGGAGGTCTAATTTGGGAGACCACTGTCAAGCAACTTTCAATCTCAAATTTTTTGGAGGGGCTTGCTGAAATCTTACTAAAAAGGTAAAATTCTATGATTTACTCTTTGATCTGTATGTATAAGGCTGCATAAGAGAAACAAGCTTGTGGCTTTCATTTTTATTTAGGGAGAAATGAAAATGAAGGAACTGAAGGCAAACCGTACTGACCAGTGAACAAAAAGGAGGCCACAGGCTGAGAAGTAGAGATGGTGTCACATCAGTGGGGGCATCTCTGACTGAGGAACGTCCCCCTCCCCTGTCAGAATGGAGATGTCCACACTCTAGGATAGAAATTGAAAGATGGAGCAGGGAACTAGAGTACATACAGCCAATTACTTATCCTAAGGTATTTCTCATTGAAGCTCTCTGAGACGCAAAGAAACTAAGGAGGTAGAGGGTTTTGTGGTAAGATCCTCTGGCCTGCTGGGGATCCCATGAACAACTCCTACTAGTCAGTAGCCCTGAGATTGTGTATAAATATATAATTTTTTAAAGATAGTGTTTGGTATCATTTTGAAGTTAAATCTTTTTGTTTTTATGTCAAGAGTTACATTTGTACTTTTGAATTAAGTGAAAAAATTCAGAATCCCACATTAAAGCATGTGTCCCCTCACTTGGACCCTAGGTCCATAACTAAGGCACCGACTCCTACTAGCTGGCTCGGTATCAAAGAGAGGGAAGAACACAGCGACTTCAGAGCAGAGCTTATAGCGCACATCTCATGGGTTGTATGGACCTGCATCCTGAGTCCAGGTCTCCCTTGGTCTATACTTTTGTTTAGAATAAAAAGTTCTATAGCATCTCTCAGTTTTCATTATTTTTAGCACATATTCTAAATTTACCGCTTATCAAATTGTTCTCTCTTATTTCCCTGGTCTTCCACCTTATCCCATCCCTCTCTGTTACACATCTCTAGGCCCACTGGTATTTAATCTTTCTTGGGGGAATAAGGAATAGTCCTTCCTTAATTCATCCATCCCTACTTACCTGATACTGCTATTAACTGTTATTCCTAAAAAAAAAATATTTTTTAAAGTACACATTTGATTACATAAAGTGGAGACAAACAGCTCTATGGTGACAAGTGACGGTATTACCTATAAGAGAACTATGTATTTCTTCCTTATATATACAGATTAGATTGTGGAATGGAAAAGTACAAAATGAAATAATTCAACAACTAGTACCTAGATGGACACTGATTTTCTTCATCATCAGGAAGAAGAGTGGTATAAAAGGATACTATAGGTAATGTTCAAACTATAGTTACCAGCAGGCAAGCCTTCAATAAAGTACTGTATTCGATTGAGTCGACGGTACAGTTTTTTGAAAGTGGGAAAGGCGGCTGTCCGCATCCACACAATTAAGTCATCATTGATGAAGCCATTGTTTCCTGGATTCTCTTCATCCAGTTCATAGACAGGTTTACTCCAGGATGGGGGCTTTGTGGTCCCTGTGGGAAGAAAATTATTGACATGGTTGACAGAAGTCATCTGTACCCTTCATTTTTCCTTAGAATAGAGAATGAAATAGCTTTTGCTTTCTTGAGAAAAGAGAAATAAAAGTTAAGACTTTAAAAAAAAGTGTGCATGTATAAGCTACCTAAGTATGCAACCATTAAAAATAATGGATTAAAAAAACTCTAAGGATATGTAGCGGAAATAGTGATGACTTGTCATAGGGTTACAATAGAACAGAATATCAAATTATATGTATATTATGTGTTCAACTATATTAAATGCATATAAAGCACTGAAAAAATAGACCAAAAGGCTAATAGTGGCTGTATTCAGAGATAGCATCATAGGGATTGTCTTCATTTTCTTTAGCTTCACTAGCAATTTAAAGACAGGAAATTAAAACAAGATATGACTATTTCATCTAAAACTTGGGTAGTAGGTAAAGGAAAAAAGTGATGACAATTAATGATGCAGTGGAACTAGGAACTCTTACACAGAGCAGATAGATGTGCAGATTAATAACATCACTGGAAATCTAGGAATATGCATCAAAATTTTAATATATTTTGCATATATTTTAGCCTAGAAATTCTACTTCTAGAAATTTATTCTAAGGAAATAATCATAATTGTGCATGAAGACTATGTTAAAGAGATATGCATGAAGACTATATTAAGTAGATATTTTCTGCAGCAATGTTACAATTTACAGCAATGTACAATGTTACAACAAGCTACAGCTACAAAAGAACTCAAAGTTGGAAGTGAAGAGGAGGAACTGATAAAGAAAGAGAAGGCAGAGAGCAAAAGCGTTACAAGCCTGTTCTAAAGCCAAGAGGCCTAGTAGATTTGGGTTTTGTAGGACTGTTGGAAGCACAGGATGGAAGGCCAGTGCCAGGAAATGAGTCTGTTGAGTTTACTTTTGTTCTTATACTTCCCACTTTAGCACGGTGGGCTTGTCTGTCTCTTCCACTATATAGCATACTCTTCACTATAGTGTCTTTTTTCCACTGGCATTTAGTCTAGTGCTTGGCACATAGCAGGCATTCAACAAATGCTTGCTAAAGGAATGAATGATTCCAATGAAAGTTGACAGAAGATAATAAAATCCATATTAAATTTTAAGGAACTAGTCAATAAGAGAAAATTGCCTTTTTTTTTTTTAAGAGAAAATTGCTTAATGGACTTTTTCATTCTAGACAATTGGTTCTAGTAATTGTAGAACCCAAATGTAAAAGAGCAAACCACTCTTTCTCAACTCGATTGACTAAACTATTTTCTTTTAAAAGAAACCCGTCCCGTTTTCTAAGCATTGTACTTGTAAAAGCAAGTGCTGAGTTTGGTTGTATTAATCTGTTGAAGTATGTTTGTACACTTAAACTTCCTCTGGAAAAAATTCCTTTGCTGAAGAAACTTCCTTGGCAAATATTGTGGAGCTCACCTATTTTGGCCCCTCCCAAAATTTCAATCATTGTTGCTAGAAGAATTTTGATGAAAACTGAAATTGCTTTTGGTACCTCCGCTGTGGACCTCACCTCTCATGAGCTCATGTCCCAAGATAATGTATCTTATAGGAAATCGATATCCTAATCACTCAGGGAGCTTGTTAAAAATGCAAGTTTAAGGGGTGCCTGGGTGACTCAGTGGGTTAATGCCTCTGCCTTCAGCTCAGGTCATGATCTCAGGGTCCTGGGAGCAAGCCCCACATCCGGGTCTCTGCTCAGCGGGCAGCCTGCTTCCCACCCTCCCTCAGCCTGCCTCTCTGCCTACTTGTGATCTCTCTCTCTATCAAATAAATAAATAAAATCTTAAAAAAAAAAAATTAAGAAAAAATGCAAGTTTAAGCACGCCTTTCCCTACCAACCCCTGATCCCACTACATCCCATTTCCAGAGAGTATGAGAAGTGTGATTTAAGAGGCACAAACTTTCTTCCTCTTCCAAGTTGGGTCATTTGTATTTATCCATTCATTCAACAACAAGCATTTCTGGATTGCTCACTATGTATCAAGCACCAGTGATACAAAACATTAATTTCCTCAAGAATTTCACAGACAGAAGTGGGGATGACAAGTATTTAAATAGATAATTACAAGATAATGTGGTAATTCTTACAGTAAAGGTAAGAACAAAGTGTAGCAGGAGATAAGAGAACACCAAGGACCCTTTGTATTGTAGGCCTGAGGTTATGTCACAAGACAAAACAATAGAATGTTGCCAAGTTTCTTTCAAAAACTAGGGATTCAATCACAGGTACAGTGACCATACTTGCCAGTCTGTCTAAGATAGTCCCAGCTTATGTCTGTTGTCTGTTATCCAACCTGACTTAGCATTTATCCCAAACAAATAATGTACATATAATTTCGTCCTTCCACCTTCCAGCCATAGTCTTAGCTAATAATGTATGAAATATCCATGTGCAGTGAATGGAACGCTTACTTTAACATGTGATTAATGAAGGATAAGCAAAGATCCTTTCAATCAAAACATAAGGTATAAAAACAAAACAAAACAAAAAACAAAACATAACATATTCCCGTGATGCCTACCAGCTGTTTGACACTCCAGCCAGTTAGGGCATGGCCTCTGTGTTGGCCTGTGAGACACACAAAGCTGCCAGCCTACAACTCAGTGGGATCAGTGGGAAACGTGAGAAATTATAGGTTATGTCATACATACATGACATAGTATGGGAAATAGATGCCGAACAGTCTTGCTGAGTGTACATTTGAACTCTGTCGTAACTATGGTTTTATCATTTATTATATGGTACAAATGTATGACTATTTTATTGTTTGGTGTCAGTTTTTATTTGCTAGCAAGTCCTTTTAGCTGTGAAGAGCTAAAAAATAGAACATGCATGTTTAATGTAAAATTAAGTACAGTTTCTTGAGAAAGTTGATGAATGTGAAACTTGCAGTGTTGGTTGACAATTACCGCACAAAGGAACCATTGTGATGTCAATGACCAAGTGAAAATTAAAAGACATAACTCTGCTGAAGAACATCAGCCTCTACTTCAGAAGTTTGTGGTTATTTTTAAGAGTATATCCAAAAAAAAAAGAGTATATCCAAAGACAATTCTTTACCTCAGGTAGCTACAGAAGGTCCATTTCTTTGTCATCATGTGAACATGACTTTTCATTTAGATCAAGTGAGCTTTCTTCTAGTTTCAATTTTTTATTAGGTTTTTTATTTTTTTGGGTAAACAAAAGAAAGCTTTGAATTGTTGTCTCCATTAGCACAAAAAGAACTTTTATACAATTAAATGAGGCCAGTTTTGCATCAGTGTCTTCAAATGTAAGACATTTGAAAATAGAAAATCAGTTAATTATAATAATGGTTTGAATTTTTTGGTTTGACTTTTCATGCAACCACAGCAAAGCTTTCTGATATTCAATCTTGAAAGATTAAAAACTCTAACATTATAATATTACTATAAATTCAGCTAAAAAAAATGAACAATCAAGTGTAAGTTTTTGGTTTTGGAGTGATAGCATAAAAACAAATTTGGTGGAGTACAACGTCAGAATAAAGATAATGTTCTTAATAAATCAAGAAATGTACAGATCAAAAAAAAAAAAGAAATGTACAGATCAATGTACTTAAAATTGGTTGTGGTAGATATGTAACTTATCATTACATCCAAACAAGCTACAGTATTTTACTAATCAAAAGAAGAGCTGAAGTTGTGCAAATTAAATATTTTTGTATATTCACAGTTAGAAAAACTGAACTGCAAAATTTTACAGTAATATGGATGATAAGTAAAAGAAATACTTCAGAATGGTAGTATATGTGATCTGTCTGTGCTATGCATCATCAACCAGAATTTTAGAAATGTTTGAGCCTTTGAAGAACTAGTTTGTATATGAAATGATGTGTCCTACAATGATCCCAAACTTTTTTGGTAAATGAGCCTCTAACTTTGGGTTGAATTTTAGTCAAAATAGTTTTAAAAATTTAAACAAAGGATCCAAAATATGGAATGTGAAAAAACTTAGTTTTTGATTTAGTGAATTATAATTATTGAAAGCCAATCTTGCAAACAAGAAGATATTAAAATTTACCCCCATGAAAACAAGGGAATAACTGAACATATTATATAATGAGAGTTCAAAATGTGGAAAGGGCATGTAATGAAGACAGATATGGACAAGAGACTGATTAAAATATGTGACTATATATCCAGAATAATTAGTTTGCTTATGTTATCTCTTAATGTCTAATTAATAAAGTAGTTTTTTTAGTTGGTTTAATACACACAGATATGTTATTTTACTTTTGAAAGAATTGCCTTTTAAAATAGTTGGTAATGGAATTATTTTATAGGTCCACCAATATGGTAATGTCAACTTACTGATTAATAAATTCAAATTTCAAATACATATATAACTTCAGTTATTCTAGTGTACCCTTTTCACTCTCAAAAGTATATGAGCTTGGACAATAAATTACATGGTCACCCTAATTATAAAGCAACAAGTTTCTTAAAACATTGGCTTTTTCCTAATGTAACCTGAAAGGAACCAGGGCACCCATCATTTCATGTTTCTGACAGGTATGTGATGGAGGTGTCCACAGGGAAGGCAAGTCAGAGCAAAAAAGTGAAGAAGGAGGTGTCTTAAACATTTCCTCACACATAAAAAAGTTTCTATAAAGAAATAAGAATATTTAGCTAATATATGGGTCTTACCTGCAAATGCGCTAGAAAGATTAATGGAACTTGGATTCTGAAATTTGACATACTTATCTGTCCACCATGTAATTCCACTTCTTAGCATGGGGACTTCAATAGGTGTCGAGGAATTCAGGTTGTATGAAAGAATAATGGTATCTGTAAGGAAATTAAAAATTGTGCTAGAGATGCAAGCAAGCATTTTTGCCCCACTTCAAAGTACAAAACCAGACACAGCTGAAAAATAAACTACGGTTTTAGCACACTCTCAACATGCCTACATATAATAGATGTTGGAATTAGAAAACTATTCTTTTTCTTGCCAAGGCCCCAATTATTGGAAAATACTCTCGAGCTCCATTTAGCTCATGTTCCCTAACTACTTCAAATCTCTGGTAAGGGAGAAGTTATTTGCAAATGAAATACCGTAAGTCAGTGGATGATGTATACACAATTTTTTTTTTTTTAAAACTGCTACTCAATTGCAGAAGTGATCTTCTGGACATTTAGGTTATTACACGCTTATGAAAAGGCATACCATGGAGACAGGAAAAGTCACCTACCATTGAATATGCTGTTGGCAATAGCGCCACAAGGAGCAATGGGAGTCCCATCGTGGGACTTGCTAAATGGAGCACAGTTTCCAACATCCTGGAAGCAAGATGATGCAGTAAAAAGAAATGCTTTGGTAAACTCTCTTAGAATGTTAAAAGTGAGAACAGTGGCAATGTAAACCAACTCACACTAATTTATTGATGCATAACAAGATTGTGGACTGCTATCTGTTTTTCCCAGACTTCTGGCTACTTTAACTAGGAAATTTTTGAGTTTTGGAGATTTTGTGTGTGTGTGTGTGTGTGTGTGTAGTTTTTTTCCTTATTAACAATACATAATATACCAAATATGTCTTCAGGAAGGAACTTACTTTGTGGGCTCTGCTAAATATCATACTAAGCCTATACCGGAATACATTACTAAGCCTTTTTTTATTGAAGTAGAATTCATATTCTGAAAATGATACAAATGGTAGTGAGTCTATATCCTAGATGACTTATCACAGGGAATCCATCCACCTAACTACCAGAATATATTTTTAGAAGAGTGGTTGCTAAAAAAAAATCATATGATTATCACTTTCATATAATAATCTCAGTATGGAAAAAGTGTCCTTCTAGGTTTTTTTTTTTGCTAGCATGCTGAGTATCATTTATCAAGAGTAAAATTTTATAATCCTAGGAATGAAAGGGTATTTAATTAAACCAAAGGCTTTTAATCAATCAAGTAGAGCTTGATTTCCTTAATTTCCTTAACCTTGGCTGGAGTGAAGGCCTGAATTACAGGAAGCACAATGGCAGATATACAGGGAACTGGACTGAGACCAATCACTCAAGGTTATCATCAAAATGGCTGATGCATGAAAGGATAACCATTTAATTGGACAAGATTCATATTACTGTTCTGAAGAGGGAAATCACTTCTCTCAATAGCAGATATATTGAATACCCCACCCTTTCATTTTATGCAAAAATGAAATGAGCATTCCTGTCTTATAAAACTTTAGATTTTTAGTTTATTTTCCCATAACCTTTTTTAGACTTAAAGATCCACCAGGTTTAAAAAAAAAAAGCATTTACCAAATTAAATAAAGCCTTACCTTTAAGTCTGTACCCACCAGTTGGCTATTACTTCTGGATAGAATATATCGATAGAGATTCTGATAGAATCCATACAGTTTGTAGTACATATAAACATTACCCTGTAAAAGGAGAAAAACAAGAAGAATTAAGTGGAATATTAATAAATATTAATATATATTTTTATTAATTAATAAACATGGACATGATTTTTGGGATAAAAAGTACCACAGAAAGAACTGATAGGAACTGAAAGTTTTTTTTATATTAAGCAGAAACCCAAGAAATCATTTTTAAAAATCAGTATTGGAAAATCCTCATCTACACAACATTATTAAAATCACCAAATAACTTATTTTCAATGTTGTTGTAATGGCTACTGTGCTTCCACCATGAAAAAATTTTAAAACCAGGTGTGTATTCTCAATATATAAAATTGATGCTACAAATACCGTTATTTCCTAACAATACCAGGAAAAATGTTTTGGCTAGGGGTTGTGGTAGGCATCAAAGTCAATGATTTCAAACCAAATCCTTTTTTTTTTTTCCAACCAAATCCTTGAACATATTTGAAGTTGGAGCCATCTGCGTGCATGTGAAAGGCATAAGATTAGCTCCTTGTGGTTTGGCTCCAGGATCTTCTGTCTTTTTATCACTAGAATCCAGCACAGTACCTGGCACACAGCACTTGCTCAAGAAATGGTGAACCATTTGTTATGGACAAAAAAAAGAGGGAATAGAATAATTCATGGACTTGAAAGAAAGGTGATTTTCACCTTGGCAATAAGTCACCTTGTTGCCATGAGAGATGGTCCTTTTCATGTATGCTACCCTATGAGGCTGCCTAGTCATAGCAACCAATCATGCTTACCTTTTGGTGACATATCAACATTCTTCAGGCAGACTTTACTGACAGCACATATAATGCAAATGGAAATGCCCAATGTGGCTGTTTATAATTAATATATGACCTACCTCCAAAATAATGAAGGCCTGCATCCAAAAAGATGAAGGCCTTTATTAAGTGCTCCCCATATGTTAGGGGCTATCTTCAGTGCTAGAAATGCAAACGTATTCTTTTATAGTCTCTGGGGTCAATTGATTCGTATAAGCCATGAAAAAAATGGCACTTTGGAAAGGCTTTTGATCTCACCCTAAGGACATGTAAGACGATGAGTACGGAAAATGTGAGCTGGTACTCAGGGCAGGCTGGAAATAAAGGTCATGGTAAGTGTGGCCATTTACAGAAAACAATGAAGGCTTAAGAACTTAGTCACGTGTAAGAGAAAAGTGTCTGGAACACCAAGAAGGGGAGATGTTGGGTCATGACAAAGAGGCAGGCTGCAACATCATAAACAGAGACCACGGGTGTGAAGGCAAACAAACCAGGCATAGCAGGAATGACTGATTACATTTCCTCACCCAACAAAGGAACCTCTACTGTTGACCCATAACTACAGAAAATATGAAACCCACAGAGTGGAATTTACTGTACATTTTCTTGGAAGCTAAAAAGAGAATTTCACTTACCCAAAGTGATACATTCATATAAATGACAAAATAAACAGG
Organism: Procyon lotor; assembly: GCA_028646535.1. Taxonomy (NCBI): domain Eukaryota; kingdom Metazoa; phylum Chordata; class Mammalia; order Carnivora; family Procyonidae; genus Procyon; species Procyon lotor. Next base: position 145,104,220 of record CM053603.1, read on the forward strand.
CAGAGAACACTCACACCACACCAGGGACAGAAGTGTTTTAATAACCTTTTTTTCAGTGATTCTTTGTCTGAGATTTAGCTTAACAAGGCCTCCCAGAGCATCATCTTTTTTATTTGTCCTAGAGGCACAAGGCACTTTATGGTGTTTTTTTCTCTTTAAATTCAGTGGCACTCTTGTGCAGGATTCCTAGTTTAAAGCAATCTTGCACGAACTCATTGCCTAGCACGTGTGCTGTGTGCTAACTGGTGAACTGAAGGCTCTGCGGTTGCACTAACTAGTTTGGTTGGATTTTTATGAGAAAGTTTTTGGCTGAAAGGAATGGTTAGCAGCTGGTAACATTTATTTGACTTTAAGGTTTCAAAGTACATGGACAGATGGAAACTGAAGCCCTTAAGATTTTATCTTTTGGATTTTTTTCTTCAAAAACGTTAAGTACTCTGAATCTCCAAGAAGGAAAAGACTCTGTTGCACCTTGATTTCAGACTTTTGACTTCCAGAACTGTGAGAGAATACTTTTCTATTGTTTTTAGCATCCCCTGCTTTCCTGCCAAAATTAAGCAACACTTTCTTTTTCAGTTGAAGTACAGTTGATACACAACGTTACATTAGCTTCAGGTGTACAACATAGTGATTTGACAAAGTCTAGACATTATGCTATGCTGACCAGAAGTGTAACTACCACCGCCTGTGACCATACAGTGCTATAACAATACCATTGACTATATTCCCTAGGATGTACCCTCTATCCCCATGACTTATTCCTTACATGACTGTAAGCCTGTATCTCGTCTCGCTCCCCTTCACCCATTCTGCCCATGCTCCCTCCCCCTGCCCCTTCCCTCTGGCCATCACCAGCTTGTTTTCTGTGTTTATGAGTCTGTTTCTGCTTTTTAAGCAACACTAACACTAACTCAACATGGTGAGTTGAGGAAGGCAAGACAGGCATACGTATAAAGAACTAGAATTTTGACCTATAAGGATACACACATAAAACGTCTCTCATTGGCTCTATGTAGATATCACTTATAATCCAACTACAACTCAATAATTTCCTTAGAGTTTATATCTGATGTACTCACAAAATTGCTTAGTCCTAGCCATAATCAATATGGATATATTCAGAATATTACTAATGCCAACATGCTTTCATTTGGGATCAAGAGAGAAATAAGAAAGGGTCACATAAAACCAAAGCTTCCTAGAAAATAAAGTCATATAATTTAGTACTTTATCTTTCCTCCATTCATTTATTCTTTTAACATTTTCTGAGCATCTACTACATAAATATACCGTGTTATGCACTGTGGAGGAAGCAAAGATTCATATGATCATTCAATAAACATTAATTGAGCACCTACAGTGTGCCAGGCATTGTCATAGGTGCTTGGGACACAATAGTGAGAGACAGACAATAAATAATACATATCATAGACTATTAATTTATATGGTATATTAGAAGGTGATAAGTACTATGGAAAAAAAATGAGCAAGTTAACAAGGATCAGGAGTATTACAAGAGTGGGGTGATTAGACAGTTTGCAGTGTGAAATAGGACTGCCAGTGTAGACCCTATTGAGGTGAGGGCTGAATCAAGCCTTGAAGGAGGTAGGGCAGTTGGCCAAGTGAATATCAGGTACAGGAGGGCAAGGCAAGAGAATGCCTGACTTGTTGAATGAGTGAGGATTCCAGTGTGGTGGGAGTGGGGTTAGGGGAAGAGAATGAAGGGACTAGGTCAGAGAGGAAATAAGAGGCAAATCATGCAAAGCTTTGTAAGGACTTAAGCTTTTTCAGTGAGTAGAAAGAGGAGCCATTGCAGGGATTTTCTTTTAAGTTTGTTTGTTTGTTTGTTTGTTTACTTATTTATGATCTCTACTCCTAATGTGGGGCTCAAACTCATGACCCTGAGATCAAGGGATGCATGCTCTTCCAACTGAGCCAGCTGGGTGCTCCCACTGCAGAGATTTTTGAGTAAAGGAATAACAATATGACTTTGGCTTCAAAAAACTCATCCTTGGGGGTGCCTGGGTGGCACAGTTGGTTGAGCAGCTGACTCTTGGTTTCTTCTGCTCAGCTTGTGATCTCAGGGTCTCGAGACTGAGCCCCGTGTTGGGCTTTGAGCTCAGGGCAGAATCTGCTTGAGATTCTCTCTTCTTCTACCCCTCCCTTCGCTCTCTCAAATAAATAAATAAATAAATCTTAAAAAAGAAAAATTTACTCTGGTTGCTATGTTGAAACATGGATACGAGCAGGGAGACCTGCTAGGAGGCTATTTCAGAAATCTAAGTGAGAGGTGAATGTAGCATGGAGCTGGGTGGTAGCGGGAGAAGTGGGAGAAGTGGACAGACCCTGGATATATTTTGAAGGTAGAGCCAACAGGATGGATTGGGTGTGAAGTGTGATTGGGTGTGAAAGAATAAAAGGAATTACAAATGACTCCTAGGCTTTTGGCCGGAGCACTAGAAGGATGGAACTGTTTGTTTGTTTGTTTTAAAGATTTTATTTAGTTATGTGACAGAGAGAGAGAGAATGAGAGAGGGAACACAAGCAGGGGGAGTGGGAGAAGGGGAAGCAGGCTTCCTACTGAGCCGAGAGCCGGATGCGGGGCTCGATCCCAGGACCCCAGGATCCTGACCTGGGGTTAAAGCAGATGTTCAACGGCTGAGCTACCCAGGTGCCCCTAGAAGGATGGAGTTGTTTCCAACTGAGATTGAGAAGTCTTTGGATGGACTGGGTTTTTTGGTGGGGGCAGAGGGGTGGTGCAGTGGGTAAGGGGAGGAGTGGAAACCAGCAATTCAGTTTTGTAAATGCTGAGCTTCAGATATCTATTAGATATCCACATGACATTAGGAAGGCAGCTGGACATACAAGTGTGGATTTGGAAGAGATGTTTGAGCTGGAGATATAAAATGACTAGGACTAAAGTGCTGCCTATCTCAACATAAGGAGTTTGGGGAAAATAGGAAGAACAGCTATGGAACAGAAGAAAGGCAATCGGGGTTTAGAAGGAAAACCAGGACAGTATAGTATCTTGAAAGCTAAGAGAAGAAAGTATGTTGAAGACGAGGGAGTGATCACCTGTGTCCAACGAGTGACAAGGCACTAAGGTCTGAGAGCTGAAACCTCGTTAGAGTGGGTTTAAGAGAGAATGAAAGACAGGAACTGGAAGTAGCCAAGATAGACAACTCTTTTGAGATTTCCTGCTAGTGGGAGGTAAGAAATGGGCAAATAGCTGGCAGGGAAATTGGGAAAATAGAAGAGTGGTTTGTTTGAAGATAAGTGAAACAATATATCTGTATGCTAGGAATGACTGAATAGAAAGAAAAGCTGATGATATAGGAGAGGACAGAACTGCTGAGCTAAGTCCTTACAAAGGCAAGAAAAGAAGGCATCTATGTACAAGTGGAGATAAACCTGCAGATAGGAACAGGGATAGTGGACCTATGGTAAAGGGAGGGTGGGGAGAGGGTTGAGTGCGTAGTGCAGACACTTTCGAGGAGGTAGTTGTGGTGTAACATGTAAAGTATGGTCTCTATCCTCAGGGAGGTTCCTATAAGTAGAGGAAATGAGTCCACAGGATATTATTATACACCTGATTATAATAAGCTCATTGGAAGAATGGAAACTGCTCCCAGGATGCAAATGTGGGCAAACTGTTGCTGGAGAAACCAGTGAAAGGAGGCTCCAGGAATGCCTAGGGATGTTCGGGGTTTAAAACAAGTGGCAGTGAGTGGGGAGACTTTCTAGGCAAAACAATAGGAGAAACAGAGTTGTATTGTGGGAAAGCAAGTTGGTTGGCTGGCTGGAATACAATATCTCCTTCTTGCTCTGTCTTTTTATGAAAAGGTAGCTGGGCCTCAGGTGGTTGAAGAGTAACCTGAAAGAGTGCTTTTTGGGGGGGCAGGGAGGATGGTGAACTTATTTTGCAAACAACAGCTGGTTTAAAGTAGGGGAAGCCAAAGGCAGGCGTGCAGTCAGGTAGCTCTGCTTCTGGACCAGGAGGCCTGAACTGAGGCATGCCACAGAAAACGAAGAGGACACGGTGGTTGGAGAGACGGATTGAAGAACAGTGTCCACACATTAGAGGCTTAGATGAAAAGGGAGTTGGCGGGTAAAGTCAAAGAGGAAAGTTTGGAGTCTTGGTGATGGGATCTTTACCAGCAAGGGAAGTAAGGAGAGTTTTCCAGGAGATGATGATGAGTCTAGTTTGGGACGAGCTGAGTTTGAGGGGGAAGCAGGGTCTTGAAGTGGGAAGCTCAAGGGGAATGCTCAGTGGGACACTCAAGAGAGAGCCTGCCTGTACTTAGATTCATCCCATGCAGAGTCATCTGAAAGGGAGAGAGGGGGATCAACCAGGTCAGGGAGGAGGACACTGTGGAGAGAGAGGTGTGGAGTCTAGAGGACAGGACAGGATCTTTGAGGAGTTGAAGGGAATACAGTTTTTCATTTATTTGGTTGTCTTGACTACCAGGTAAGATTATGGAGGCCCTAAAAAGGTGCCTCTGGGGCTCCTGCTATGGGGACAGTAACTGAGGGACGACCCCATTGTCATTGCTCTGAAATCATCCTGTATTTGCACCAAGGTCATGCTGTCCCTGGCTGCTCCCAATGGCCGAGCACAGCAGGGATACTGAGGCAGACTCCTTCAGGGACTCTCTGTTGGCCTCGATGAAACTTCCTAAAGAATACATTCCAGTCTAAGACCTTTCTCCCTAACTTCCTCCCTTCCTTCTCCCCTTTCCATTTCTTCCCAGGGGTCAGAGCTGTGTTGCGATCTAACAGCTCTCCCAGCCTCCTCTGGCTCTCTCCCCATTTTCCCTCACAGGCAGTTCCCCCAGTAAATCTCTCACATGTCTAATCCTGTTTTGGCATCTGCTTCTCAGAGGACCTGGACTAACAGGAGACTTTAATCAGTCCAAGAGCTGGGACTTCTTTTAATATTTCTTTTGCATTTCTCACAGTGCCTGACAGCCAGGCCAAGAGTTGCCTTAGGGATTAGGCAATTGCAAATGTAGAATGACTTGAGGGGAGGGGTAAGGGAAGATGGAAGAGCATCCCAGCAGGTGTGTGACCCCTGATATTAACCTTGTCCAAGTCACTTAACCTCTCAGCCCATTAATTTTCTCACTATAAAATGAGTGGTTAGATTCAATGATCTCTATGGTCTCCTCTTGTGTTGACATTTGGAATAGAACCTGATTGATGTTAAGAATTATGTCACAAAGTTGGGTAGGTAAAGAGTCTGGAAACTTAGAAACAAAGGAGAAGAATAACATTCCAAAGTAAAAAAGTAGGGGAGAGTCGTGCATGAATTCAACACTTTGTAAGGTCCCTCACCAGTACTCTGCTTTATTTTTTGTATTTTCAGTTTTGGAAAGCACTTGGTGGAAATCATGAACTTACTGCCAAGTGAGAAATGGGAGTAGATCAGTGCACAGCTAATTGAAGACTCTTGGATTTCACTTACCTGCATTGTCTCTGGAAGGTAAAAGGGAATAGAGCAGGTGCATTCTTCGTCAAACTTAGTGGCATCTTCTCGCAATTGTGCACAATTTCCACAGATTTTTGTGTATTTAATCTGTTAGGCAGGGAAAAGAATAATCAATAATTAAAAATTATGTGAGTTCATATTTTAAAAATCAAGTCCTGAGTCCACCTATGTCTTCAAGCTCTGTGTGTCAAGGGCATGGACTCTGGGACATAAATGAAGAATAGTCCACTGCTGGGGACAAAGTGTTTCGGGAGATGCTTGGGAGGAGTGGGCCCTTTTACAGGCTTTCATTTTCGGACCTGGCAGTATTTTGCCACTGACCTGGAATTCAGTGTTTCTATTGTATATTTATGTAACCTGTTGTGATGTAGGCTTATGTCTCGATCATAAAGAGGTGTCATTAGGAAAGTATTAGGCAATGACTCATGAGAACTGGGCCTACAGCCTGAGACTAATCAGCTTTATGGGGAAGTCACTTCACTGGTTTTCCATTCTATTGTATGGAAAATATTTATACTAATTAATTTTTCTACATGACATCTAGAGGAAGTTATTAAGAAGGACCAAACACAGAAAAAGAAGGGCTTCCAAAATGTAGGGTTATTGATATATATGGAATAATTCTGATTTTAAAATGTTGTCACCTTCAGTTTTTTTAAAAGTTAAGTTGTTTAAAATGGTATTGTGGACTCTTTAAAAAAGGGTTGTGTGTTCCAAATGAGCAAATCCCATGAGCTCTGGCTAAGAGCCTCAGTTATGTCAAGATACAGCTGGAAGAAGCTTAAGGAAGGAAGGCTCACAGACAGCTACAGAAGCTGTGCACTTCCCTTCTGCTTTTTCCTCACTGGGTTGAAGAATAATTAGATTATGGGAATGGGGAGGAGCAGGAAAGCAAGGGAGTGGTCTTCTCCTTGGTAAACTGCCAATCGGATTTAGGATTCTTTGGGAGGGAAGACTAACAAGAAAGACAGCATTTTTTTTAAATCCTTGCAAACCACAGGGAGTTTTGAAGCCAAATAGGCAAAGTGTTAGTACTACATTAAAGGTTAGCCAAAAGGCTACTTAATTGTACTTAGATGCTTATATTTACTTAAGTCATTCATTTTTGTATATATGTATGTATGTATGTGTTTTCAAGTCATTCTTTAAAAACTTTAAAATGTTTTTTAAAAATGTTTAAAAATATTCTTTAAAAATAAGAGGGGCGCCTGGGTGGCCCAGTTGGTTAAGTGACTGCCTTCAGCTCAGGTCATGATCCTGGAGTCCTAGGATCAAGTCCTGCATAGGGCTCCCTGCTCAATGGAGAGTCTGCTTCTCCCTCTGACCTTCCCCCACCATGATCTCTCTCTCTCCCTCTCACATTCTCTCTCTCAAATAAATAAATAAAATTTAAAAAATAAAATAAAAACATAATATGGCTTGAATTATTATTTTGGAAAAAATTGATGTGCTGTGTGTGAAACTGCATTCTAATTTTTTCCCCCTAATTTTTAAAAAGCTTTAAAGAACAGGGCTATATCATAACTGAAGCACACTAAACTGTGACTGAGGAAACTAGGGTTCAGTTCAGTCAATCTTTGACCTTGAGTTAAATACTTAACCTCAGGACCCACATTTTGTTGATCAGCATCATTTTGTCTAGCAATTAATTGATCTATGAGCTTGTTGTAGTAGTATTCATTCTATTCCATGGATTCTTGTTGGATTTCTAATAATGTAGAATTGAAAAAAAAAAGTGTTTTATGATCAAATGATCTTTGAGTAAAGGATATCTAAGGTGTTTTTGTTTTTAAAGGTTTTATTTATTTGACAGAGAGAGAGAGTGAGTGAGCAGGAACACAAGCAGGGGAAGTGGGAGAGGGAGAAGCAGACTTCCCACTGAGCAGGGAGCCTGATGCGGGGCTCCATCCCAGGACCCTGGGATCACGACCCAAGCTGAAGGCAGATACTTAATGACTGAGCCTCCCAGGTGCCCCTCTAAGTTGTTTTCTAGTTCTAAAAGTTGTTTTTTGTTTTTTTTTTTTAAAGATTTTACTTATTTATTTGACACACAGAGAGAGAGATCACAAGTAGGCAGAGAGGCAGGCAGGGAGAGAGAGGAAAGCAGGCTCCCTGCCGAGCAGAGAGCCCAATGAGGGGCTTGATCCCAGGACCCTGGGAATCATGACCTGAGCTGAAGGCAGGGGCTTTCACCCACTGAGCCACCCAGGTGCCCCTAGTTCTAAAAGTTTTATGAGGTAGCCAAACTACAGAAGCAGCCCAAGTATCCACAGACTGATGAATGGATAAAGAAGAGGTGAGATATAAGTATAAATATAAATATAAAGGAATATTAGCCATCAAAAAGAATGACATCTTGCCATTTGCAATGATGTGCATAGAGCTAGAGAGTATTCTTTAAAGATTTTATTCATTTATTTATTTATTTATTCATAAAGAGTGAGAGTGAGGGGAGGGGGCAGAGGAAGAGGGATAGAGAATCTCAAGCAGACTCTACTGAGCTCAGAGCCTAATGAGGGCTTGATCTCATAACCCTGTGATCATGACCTGAGCAGAAATCAAGAGTCAGACACTTAACCGACTGAGCCACTCAGGCACCCCTAGAGCTAGAGAGTATTATACTATATGACCTATGTCAGTCAGAGAAAGACTAATACCATATGATTTCACTCATAAGTGGAATTTAAGAAACAAAACAAATGTGCAAAGGAAAAAAGAAAGAAACAACAAAACAGACTCCTAACTATTGAAAGGAAAACCGGTGGTTACCAGAGGAGAGGAGGGCAGAGGGATGGGTGAAATAGGTGACTGAAGATGGAAAAAAAAATAGGAAAACATCTCTCTGATCTACTGTCTTGAATGGCCTTATAAACCTATAGCTCTAAAATGACAGCAAAGATCACAATCTGCTTGCTCCTCATAGAATTTTGGAGAGGCAGGAATGATAATTCTTACTTAAAGGGAACTGGGATAAAGTCACTTCCTTGTTGTAGCCCAAGGCTAAGTGAGAAGAGGAAAACCACTTGGAACTCTTCTACTAGGTCTGTGCTTGATCACACTGGCCTGGGGTATGCACTTCATCTTATCACCCAAAATAATGAAATATATTCATGTGCAAAAGAGGATCTCACTATCACAGTGGTTTCTGGTTTTCTTGTATAAAAGCAAAATGTTAGAAATAGTCCTGTCTGAAGCAACTAGAAAAAAAAGGCTATTGGAAAATCTCCTTAACATGATAAAAATCATGTTTTTCTATTTGAAAGCTGTTTACAGAGTGGCCTTAGTGAACCATGGAGTGAGGTTCCCTTCACATGCACAAGGTGACATCATTTAGCAATGGCTGCCTCTTTTTTTTTTTTTTTTATTAACATATAATGTATTATTTGCCCCACGGTACATGTCTGAATCATCAGGCTTACACATTTCATAGCACTTAGCAATGGCTGCCTCTTAAAGGAGGCTGCACTTCACAGTGAGTGAAGGTGGATAACCGAAGGGAAGAACCAAGGAAAACATGGGAAGGGGGAAAAAATCAGAAAGAAAGAAAGGGTTTGGTGAAGAAGAAAATAGAAAAAGTAAATAGGATGAGCTGTTTGCGGAGATGAAACAACCTTGTGAGCCACTTATAGCCACGCTCTTCAATAAGGCAAGTTTAATTTTCTCTTACCATTTTTCACCTGCTATTTGGTGGGGACTGGTCATTTAAATCTTACACTGGAGGACTCAAAAGGACCTAGGGGCATTTAATTCCTGGGGAGATAAATTGTTGGGAGCCGGTAGCAGAAAATGTAAGTGGAAAGGCATCAGAGCAGTGTGGTTTGGTAGGAGGAGTGGGACCTGAAATGGTGTTTTCCTCTTTAAAGTCCTATTTGCCCTAATCTGTTCTTTCACTGTTTGCGCCTATTATGTACTGGGCAATGTGCAAGGAAGGGGTTGTGGATGCGGTGAACAAGGCAACCATGGCTGAGCTCTCTGTTCTTATCACACACAGCCTTCCTCTATCGTTAGCTCGCTGAGGGCAGGAATCAACTCTTACTTATCTTACTCATGTGCAAACCCAACAAAACTCTTAGCACTTTCAGATACTCATGAATGTTAAGTCAATGTTGACAGACTTGGCCTTCGTAACTTTGCTGCTAGCCATGTCAGGAGAGGGAACGGATCAGCTTTCCATGGCTGCCTTCAGAGTGGAGGTCATAGTCTGGGATGACCAGTCATCTTCTCAGAGCTGATTTGAATGAAACATTTGCTTAATTTGTTAGACTGAATGTGGGCATGGCTGATCTAAAGTCAGGCCAGATCTTCTGTCCCATCCCTAGACCAGCTTCTCAGATTCTCATCCTCTAACAGCTTGTTAATCAGATTGCCAAAGGCTTGTAATGGAGGGAGGGTATGCCCTTAGCTTCAGCTTTTCTCAGTCTTGAGTAGAATTTAGTTAATTTTTCGAAGTATCCTTAAGAGGCCAGAAAGATTGGGCTTCTTGCCTTTCCTAGATTAAAATAGTGATCTCAGCGGGAGTTCTTTGCAAAGCGAAAGACACAATGCTTGAAGGTGGGACAAAATTGAAGACCTCTTTGTCTCTTTATTTTTTTTTTTTAAAGATTTTATTTATTTTTTTGACAGAGAGAGAGAGATCACAAGTAGGCAGAGAGGCAGGCAGAGAGAAGGGGGGAAGCAGGCTCCCTGCTGAGCAGAAAGCCCGACGCGGGGCTCGATTCCAGGACCCTGAGATCACGACCTGAGCCGAAGGCAGAGGCTTTAACCCACTGAGCCACCCAGGCGCCCCTGTCTCTCTATTTTTTTAATCCAATATGATTCACAGGCATCTGGCAGTCGTTTGACCCTGCCTCTCCCTCTCCTACCTCTATCAGTCCTTGGCCAGTACTCTGCTAGCTTAAAAAGCTTCTGGCTTTGCCAGGCTCCTGTAAACGAATGGCTGAGCGGACCGGTGTGAGAGTGAGTATCCTCAAGAGGGAGGAGGGATGAAGAAAGACAACACACAGAGGCTGCCACCATCTGCACTGGCTAACTGAAGAAGGGATGTTCTAGTCTTATCTACTGAGGGGCTGTGTTCTTGAACTGATCACTCATTTATAGTCCCAAAGCTGAAAATTCTTAGAATCTACATTAACAATGTAAGGCGGGACAAACCTCTATTTCCTTGATACTCTTTGCAGACAATATAAGGATGATGCCGACACCAAGGCAGAATACTCCTGTGACAAAAAAGCCAGAGAGGACTCCGGTGGCTGTGAGCTGGAGCCGGCAGGCAGGCAATTGCTGCTGCTTCAAGGCAGTGCTGTCTGGCAGTCTGGACTGGCTGTCCTCGGATGTCTTCATTTTGGTCCTGCAGGTGACGGAGATATACTTTCCAGGCATTTATAACATTATTACTCATACTGATACTGCATAATGCTAATACTAAATGAAGAACTATATGAACTTTCCTTTGTAGTTGCAGTCTACTTCCCAGAATTATCCTTAACTGAACCTGATGGTCAGCAGGAACACAGCTCTCTTCAATCAGCCATTGGTATATTTTACTTTAGGCTCAAAAACTGTGTGCTAAATGCCATGTCTAGGAGGGATAGTCCCCAGCAGGGTCTGCATAGACCAACATTTGGTGACATTGGGAAGCAGTTATAATGGGCTATTTCTGGGATGTGGTGACTAATTCAAGGCAAGCCCTTCCTGAAGGGGGAGTATGGATTTATCTTTGAGAACTTGCCTAAAACCTTGGAGATTAATACAAAAAATAGAAGTTAGAGCTATCAGCTTTTTTCCAAACGTGGCTGCTTCTAACATAAATATAAACTAAGTTGGAAGAATGCTCTCAGATTAAAGCTAACTTTGCTTCTTGTGATAATGAGGAAGAGGGAAGCAAACAGGGATTGTGGAACACATGTCTAATCTCAGCAGCTGCCAATTTTTTCATCCATAAGAAAGAGTCTAGTTGAAAGTGTACATTAAATACAACTCCTCCTAAACTTTTTCCAAGCATGTGCGTTAGGGTAGCTCAAATGAGGCAAGAGAAAGGCAGAGGGAGATAGATACTCGATTAAATGTTCAATATTGCAATATGGTATTATTAGCTTGATTTGGGTTCTTCTCATTTATCAGAAATTGCTAATATTTCATTGGGTTGTTAATAATTACTTCCTTTTCTTTAAAATGTATTTAAGGTACAGAATTAGGATTTTAAAAAAATAGGCAACTTTCAAATCTTCCTTTATTAATATTAGGCAGAGAAGCCATGCTGGACTATTTTTATTTTTATTTCATTTTATTTTTTTAAGAAGTGGGCAGAAAGAGAGGGAGAGAGAGGATCTTAAGCAGGTTCCACACCCAGCATGGAGCCTGATGCTGGGCTCAATAACAAAACCCTGAGATCATGACCTGGCCAAAATCAAGAGTCAGACGCTTATTTCACTGAGTCACCCAGGTGTCCTTGGACTATTTTTATATTAAAGAAGGCAATGACTTTGGGAGGTGTACCTAGTTCAAAAGAATACAAAATAAATGCAAAAACTTACACTGGATGGTATCCAATTTAGAGTCGAAGCTTTCCACTTGCAAACTTGGGAAAAGCAAATACTGTGGGAAATTTTCAGCACATCACTTGAATCTGGCTCGGAGATGGTGACAAGAATGGCTGCTGGAATCAGCCTTGTGTGAGAAGATAGCAGTGAACACTTCTAATTCACATCTACTATTTGTTTTACTAAACAAAAATGGACAAGAACTTGGGTTTAAAAGGCAGCAACAGCCTACAAGATTAGATTATTTATGCATGGTTGGTCTACAAAATAATCAGGTGTGTTTGCCACCTAGGAATTTGGTTCAACATTGGGTGGGATTATACTACATAGATAACACCTAGCAAAAGGGTCACTGTAGTAACAAATCCGTAAGAAGAGAATTTCTGAAGCTTTCTATAAAACAACAAAACCAAACTAACCAAAATCGTAAAGTAGGAGGAACTTTCATGTAGTATATTAGTCAGGGTTCTCTAGAGAAACAAAACTAACTGGAAGTATGTAAAGAGATTTTATTAGAAGGAACTGGCTCACGTTGTTATGGAGGAGGCTGGAAAATCCAAAATCTGCAGAGCTGATGTCTTGATTTGAGTCTAAAGACCAAAAGGTGCTGTAAAATCAGGAAGAGCTGAGGTCCCAGTTTGAAGGCTATCAGACAGTAAGAGCCAATGTTTCAGTTGGAATCAGAATTCTCTCTTATTTGGGGGAGGGGTGGAGTGGTTTGTGGAGGTTGTGTCGGGGGGGGAGCAGAGTCAACCTTTTGTCCTATTTAGGCCTTCAACTAACAGGAAGAGGCCCACCCTGCCCAGGAGGGAGGGCAATCTGCTTTACTCAAGTCCACCCCTTTAAATGTTAACCTCTTCTAAAAATACTCCCACAGAAACACTCAGAATAATATTTGCTCGATTATCTGGGCAACCGCTGGCCCAGTCAAGTTGACACATAAAATTAACCACCACAGGTACTAAGGTACTAACTTAGTTAGTACTAAGGTACTAACATCACAGGTACTAACATTCCTAAGATAGCCAGATCTCACTTTATAGGCACTTTTATATTTACATATTTCTCTTCTAAATAAACCTACTTCAAGCATACAGATACACTTCATATGCTTTTTAAGTTTCCAGAACTGGCTTTCCTTATCCTCAGCACTACTGATTAACATTTTGGGCCAGACATTTTGTTATTGTGGGGGCTGTCCTGTAGGATGGTAGAAGGTTGAGTAGTATCCTTGGCCAAAGGCTACTACCTACTGAAAATCAGCTCGTCACAACTCCCCACTAGATGCTAGTAGTATCCTCCCAGTTGTGACAATCATACACATCTCCAGGCACATCAAATGGCCCCTGGGGAGGCAAAATTGCCCCTGGCTGAAGATCCACAGTTCTAGACTGATATGGATATGAAAATTTGCTAGCAGTTGTGATATTGTGGTTATTACGAGAAATTTCAGAGTATGATTTTTTAAGTCCTTGCTTTCATTTCTTTCCTTTTTTTTTTTTTTTTTTAAAGATTTTATTTATTTGACAGAGAGAAACAGAGCAAGAGAGGGAACACAAGCAAAGGGAATGGTAGTGGGAGAAGCAGGCTTCCCGCCTAGCAGGGAGCCTGATGCGGGGCTCGATCCCAGGACCCTGGGATCATGACCTGAGCTGAAGGCAGATGCTTAACAACTAAGCCACCCAGGCGCGCCTCTTGCTTTCATTTCTAATGTTGTGTAGGTAGCTTTCCTGGGTATTGCCAGACATTTTCTGTAAATCTGAGATTATTTTAAAATAAAAAGGTACAAAACAATTAAGATATTGTAATTCTATTGTTATCTTTCATATATTCGAAAGTGCCACATACACCTGCAACTTTTTCTATCACTACTACTGCACCCTTCATACTGGGACCAGGTTTCAGTTTAGGAGTCTGTTCCACCAGTCCCGTTGCATGGAAGCCTCAACAATCCTAGGAGATATCATTTCCATTTTGCAGCTCTTGAAACCAAGGTTCAGAGAGGGAAGTGGCTTGGCAAAGGTTGCCCAGATGCTTTTTCCCTTCTGCAAAATAACATCAGAGGCCAGTTGGTGAAAGAAAAACTGTCTGCTCAAAAAAAATCATACACAAGCTGGTGATACTTTATTATACAGAGAAGTTGGCAAAGGACAGCTTCTTTTTTGTCAAAGAATCTCCACCAAAAATTTCTAGTGATTCATGGGGTGATGCAGTTAACATAATAAAACAATAGTTGATATTTACTGAGTTCTTGCAATATTCCAGCACTATTAAATGAGATGCAAATCCCACCATAAAAACTGGAATTTTCATTAGGACCCAGCCTTAGAAAAGGCCCATCTTCAAAGATTCCGACTTGCATAGACTGAAGACTCCCATTTCCAGAAGTTCAAAAACCTCCTTTCTTATCTAAATGAGAGAAAAGGGGGGGGAAAAAGGTTAAAATCAAGAAAGGATGGTCTTTGTGAATAAATCCAACCATCTAGACTTCCTGGTATTTGTGTAGCTGTTATGGCCAGAATCAAGAAGGGCAAAAATCTTAACCTGTGTTTTGTTCAGAATTGAAATATTAACTTAAGTAAAGGAAGAGGTACTAAATAAAATACCTATTTCATTAAAGGGCCCTTTTGTAACCACTTGAAATAAAATCTCATAAAAAAATCTTATACAAAGGTGTTTCAAAATACCCAAAATATGGCTAGATTGCACACATATTTCAATATAGGATAGCTGATAATAATGACATCAACATAATACAAATAACTGGGTGATGAAGTTTTTTCTTTGACACAATTTCCCCTTATCATTATAATTAGAAAACTTACAGTGGATTACTCAGATTTCACATTATAACTGAAATAGTCAGATACAGACTTATGTGCCTAACATCAAATTTGTTAAACTGGTTTTAAAAAACCAGTCAGTTCAGGGCACAGGAGGGTGTGTGTGAGCATGCGTGTTTGTGTATGTGTGTAGGAAACTGAAAAAATTGTCTTTTAACTTGTACGGATGTCTGATGTAACTCGCTGATCAATTGTAATCAGGTTGGTCATTCTGTGGATATAGTTTTATGTGGTAAGTTAATTTATTCAGCATGTTTGGAGGATTAATTTAAAATCTTTTTGATAGTTGCTGCCATGGTTAATTACATTGGTGACTGGCAGCCATTTTTATTACTGGACAAATCTTTTTCTCTCCAATAGATACTTCTAAACATTGGGCTAGATTGAAAAATAAGTCCCACGATACACAGTAGGTGGCAAATCAATTTTTTCACATTTTGATGATAATGGATTACTTTCATAAATATAGAGTGAGCTAATGCTGTGGCCACAAAGGCACTCAAGTAGTTTTAATCTACTGAGACATTAAAATAAATTCCCCACAAAAACAAAAACAAAATAGCCCTCTGTATTAAGTGAGTTTTTGGGTATGGGAGATGCAGGCCATGAGGCAAGTTTGTGCCCCTACTTCCATAGACATTTTTAAGGATGAAAGACAAAGATGACTATGCCTCTAAAGCAAGGCACACAGAAAAGTGCCAGGTCATCCAGATCCTCCTGTTTCTCAAAGGTACAATACAGATGTGATCCCCAGTGGGGCAGAGACCCCTGGTCATATAATGAAGAAACAAAGCTGATTCTTATAAGACAAAGGGAAAGGATACAGTTAGGTCTAAGAGGGTGAGATGGACTCTATAATTGCAGTTACTTCAGAGTTAACAGATAGAAATCATTTCGATGGCCAGAATGTGCTGGCTCCCTATGTCAAAGACTTTATTACTGTGTTTGAACTCAAGTTCAAGTTGAAGAAAAAAAGATTAAAAGTAATTGCTGGTTACACGGTACCTCAGGAATGTCCATCATCCTCCTCAACTTCTGATCTCTCCAGTTCCAGTCAAAAACCAGAAACTTTAAGGGGTTCAAATTAAGGCCACCTGAAAGAAACACAAAGAGAGTTGCTATAGCAAAGACCTCATGACATAAGCTTATTCAAATGACTTTTTAGTCTCCTGGTTGCTTTTTGCCTCATGTGCTGTCCTCTCCTCCAGCAACTAATCTTTATACACTGGATTCAGCCAGCCCCTGCTTGATGGAAAACAAATGCAACACTGAGATTGCTTTCCTTATAATCTTATCACTGATTCTGAGGGAAGCAGAGAAGCTGCTAAGCTTGTCAATTGCTCAAGTGCTGGCAAAGAAACAATCCCAAACTTCCATTTCATGAAGCCCCAGAGGGTGAAGTTTCATTCCTGACAGGAATTTGGTAAGATGGATCCTGCAGCCTGGGTAGTGGCCTTGCAGAGGAGTTGAGTTCAGTGGAGTGTGAATGACAATGAGGAGGTGAATGGACAGAAAGATGAGGCTGGGGCTTGGGGTTAATTTAATTTAATTAATTTTTAAAAAAGATTTTATTTATTTATTTGACAGAGAGAGAGAGAGAGAAAGAGAGAGAGATCACAAGCAGGCAGGGAGGCAAGCAGGCTCCCTGTCAAGCAGAGAGCCCAATGGGGGGCTCGATCCCAGGACCCTGAGATCATGACCTGAGCTGAAGGCAGAGGCTCTGAAGGCAGAGGCACCCAGGCACCCCTGGGGTTAATTTTAGACAGAAAAGGAAGTAAATATGAGTAGGCTCTATTCA
>CM053603.1:145121387-145154232 GCA_028646535.1 Procyon lotor
ATGAAATCTAGCCATTTGCAATGACGTGGATGGAACCGGAGGGTATTATGCTAAGCGAAATAAGTCAGTCAGAGAAAGACAACTATCACATGATCTCTCTGATATGAAGAATTTGAGAGGCAAGGCGGAAGTCTGGGGGTGGGTGGGGGAGAGAAATGAAACAGGAAGGGATGGGGAGGGAGACAAACCATAAGAGACTCTTAGACTCATGAAATGAACTAAGGGTGGCTGGGAGGCAGGGGGTTAGGGATAGGGTGGCTGGGTTGTGGACATTGGGGAGGGTATATGCTATGTTAAGTGCTGTGAAATGTGTAAGCCTGACGATTCAGACATGTACCCTGGGGCAAATAATACATTATATGTTAATAAAAATTAAAAAAAAAAAGAAAGAAAGAAAAGAGGAATAGGCCTCCTCCTCTAATAGGAGGAAACAGGTATTTTTTTAAATTTAAATTCAATTAGCCAACATATAGAATATCATCAATTTCAGATGTAGAGAGGAAACTCGCATCTTGTGAGCATGTGTGTGTATATGTGTGTGTTTTCTGGGACAGGTGGGGGACAAGACTAGCTGGGATAATGGAAATGGCATGAGTGGATCAGAGAATCTGTTCAAGGACTAGTAAAGGAAACCAAGTTAATAACCAAAGAAGGGTCAAATAATATAGGGCTTTAC
This sequence comes from Procyon lotor, assembly GCA_028646535.1. Taxonomy (NCBI): domain Eukaryota; kingdom Metazoa; phylum Chordata; class Mammalia; order Carnivora; family Procyonidae; genus Procyon; species Procyon lotor. Next base: position 145,122,064 of record CM053603.1, read on the forward strand.
ATATAGGGAAGAGGCATTTATATTTTATCTAATATGCAATAAGAAGACATTGTAGCTCCTTAAGTGGGAAAATGGTATGAAAATAAGTATTTTAGAAAAGTTACTTTGATGATTCTATAAAGGTGAATTACAAGTGGCAAAACCAATGAGGAGATCAGAACAGTTTCATTCCAGAAATGGGATCGTGGGTTGACCGCTAAAAGTCCTAAATAAGTCTCATGAATAAAGGTCACATGTCAGGTCAGGTGCAGGGTTTAAGGACTATAGAACAATGGAGCTATTTCAAGGGCAAGGAAATGAAATAAAGAAGAATGAAAAACTAGAGAGACAGTTGAAAGACTGAGCTGACCTTGGGGTCAATCCCAGGATGGTCTTATGAGGGAGAAGAAAGCGTGGCCCAAAAGGTGGTTTCCTCTGACTGATAAACCTGGAAGACTGGGACAGTGCCCCTGACAAAAACTGGTGATACACTAGCACCGTCTGATCCAGGCAGGGAAATGAGAAGATGCTCAGTTTATTTATAGATTTATAGGACTTCCCTGATAGTGGGAGGAAGATGCCTGTGTTCCACAAGTACATTTGGCAGGGAGAGGAAAGGTGGATCCATGAGCTTGGGAAGAGACATGGTAGCCTACCATAATAAGGGAGAAAAGACCAGCTTGAAATTAGTAGCAACATTTGCAGACAAAAATCACTAAATTGCTTTAAAATATCCTCCTTTTCTTACTGCAAGAATTTATTTAACAAATCCTTTATAATAGATAACAGCAAAGATAGATATCATCCTAATCCATATGGAATTACAGTGAATTCTAAGTATACAAGGCCAACAAAGAATGCATATCAGTCATGATTCACTACATTTCAGAAAAACTTTCTCCTTAATGGTCTTTGTGACTCTAAAAATACAAATGTTGGGGCACCTGGGTGGCTCAGTGGGTTAAAGCCTCTGCCTTCATCTCAGGTCATGATCTCAGGGTCCTGGGATCGAGCCCCACATGGGGCTCTCTGCTCAGCAGGAGCCTGTTTCTCCCTCTCTCTCTGCCTACCTCTCTGCCTACTTATGATCTCTCTCTCTCTGTCAAATAAATAAAAAATAAAATGTTAAAAAGAAATAAAAATACAAATGTTCATGTCATTCTCTATCACGAAGAAAAATATCTACGGAGTAAGACCTGACGTTATTTTTCTTTTAGCAAAGAGTTACATGGAATTTCTGATGTTTTCATTTTCAAAACCAATATTTAGTTATTCAGGATAACTTTTATCTTCAAACAAGTTACTTTTAATAATATCAAAAAGCTCTTAATGATTTTTATTATCAGAAAAGTATTTTTTTGCTAATTCCTGGAGATAAGTGTAATGGAATTTAAATCAAAATTGGGGCACACCATTCCATTTTAATAAGGTATTTAGAAGTTTCTCATCTGTGTTACTGAAACATGGGACCATCTAATCAAATTTTCCTTTAAGGCATCCAGAACCTCTCCAGAGATTTTTTTTCTTTACTATCTTACTGCAAGTAAAAATAGATTTTTATTAGAATCAAAAAGCACTTCTAAATTAAAGCTTATGAATCCTGTGGAGACTTACATTTCACATGCCTTGTTAAAACCAAGACCTAAAAGTTAATTTTGTAATGAGCATGGCCAAGCCACTTTTCATCTAACAAGTGAGTGGCTGGCAGGAGTGTTCACATCTGCTCTTTATTCATGGGATGAGAGACACAATGGGGGAAAGCTGATGCAATGTTTTCTTTACCAGTCTTCAGTGGTCTACTAGTAATAATAGCCACCTTTCCCCATCAGAGATGAAGCTGTCCTCATCAGTTGCTCTACCAAACTGGAGCCATCAATATAGAATCTGTTAGGAAAGGGCTCTGAGGTCAGATTCAAAGAAAAAATCTCAACTCTTCTATTTACCAGTTGGTCACCTTGAGTCAAGTGTTTAACCTCTCTAAATTTTAGCTTTTGTGCCTATAAAATGGTAAGTAATAATAGTAACTATCTTCTACAATTGGGAGAGTGGATGAAGTAGTAGGATGTGCTAGAGAGAGGTAACAATTGCTACTATTGACTGAGTGCCAACCATGTACCAGAAACTGCCTTAAGTGTTTTTATGTATTGACTTAGTTACTCCTCACAGTAATCTATTATTAGGTTCATTTTATAGCTAAAGAAACTGTGCCATAGTAACTTGTCTAAGATCTAATAAACAGCAATGCCAGGATTTTAACCCAAGTATCTGGCTTCAGAGTCCACATTCTGAGCTATTACACCTTATTGCCTCAAAGCAATATACCACATTTTGTTTATCCATTCGTCCAGCAGTGGACATTTGGGTTGCTTCCATCTTTCAGGTATTGTGAATAATGTAGCTGTGAACATGGACGGACAATTATCTGTTTGAATCCTTGCTTCCAATTCTTTTGCGTATATACCCAGAAGTGGAAGTGCTGGATCATATGGTGATTTTACTCTTTATTTTTTGAGGAAGCACCACACTGTTTTTCATAGTGATTGCCCAATTTTACATTCTCACCAGCACTCCACAGGGGTTCCAATTTTCTCACATCCTCGCTAATGCAACGCTTATTGCCTGCTCTTTTTTTTCATTGGTAGCCATCCTAATGGGTGCGAGGTGGTCCCTTTAGTTTTTAAAGCCACATATCTCCTAAGCCCTCTTATCTCGTAAGAGATAGATTTGCTAGAACCTGTCAATATAGTCCTCTGTAGCCAGCTGTTTCTATTGTCTTTGATAATGACAATACTCAAGAAATAACTGAGAATTTGGTTATCTCTCTTTCTCTTTTGAGACAAGCTAATCCTGACCCTCAGTAGTAACTGTTTAGACAGGCGAGAACTTTTATCTTCCTTTGAGGCAATAAGGTGTAATAGCTCAGAATGTGCACTCTGAAGCCAGATACTTGGCCCAATGACTGAGCCACCCAGGGGCCCCAGAGATTCAATTCTGCAAGACAAAAAGAGTTCTGGTCAACAATGGTGGGGATAGATGCATAACAATATAAATGTATTCCATGGCGCTCAACACGTTAAAAATGGCTAAGATGGGAAACATTATGTTATGTTCATTTTACCACAAATTTAAAAAGTGGTTAAAAAAAACTAGGAGTAAAACTGCCTGTTAATAGGAATAGACCATGATGTAGAAGAGAATTGGGGAGCATCTGGGGGGTATCTGGGTGGCTCAGTTGGTTAAGCAACTGCCTTTGGCTCAGGTCATGATCCCGGAGCCCCGGGATCAAGTCCCGCATTGGGCTCCCAGCTTCACAGGGAGTCTGCTTCTCCCTCTGACCTTCTCCCCTCTCTTGCTCTCTCTCACTCTCTCTCTCTGTCAATAAATAAAACCTTAAAAAAAGAGAGAGAGAATTGGAAATGACCTTCAGCAGCCTCCCTTACCTCTGAGTTTACCACAATGCTCACAGTGCTCAAGTGGGTAAGGAGTCTAAGCATGGTGGTCCAGAGCTGTGAGTCCCAGCCTCTGCCAGGCAAGCTCTGCAGATCTCTGTGGGGAATGCCACTTACCCACCCCTTCTCTACTTCAGTGACTATTACCTTGTAGGGAATTAAGACCTGGCTGCCAGACAGTCCACCTTCATCCAGTGGCCCCAAAGTACAAACTAGAATTAAGGTTCCTTTCTTCTTCAAGCTTAAACGTGCATGACAATTTTATGGTTCCAAAGATGAAGTTAAAGATAGGGTTTTTCTTCCTATAAATGAAGAGATCTTTATAGAACCCATACAAACCCATGAAAGAAATAAAACTAAGTCTTACTTCAGCCACCTGGCCTCACTAAGCCTGTGGGAAGGGAAAATTCACTGGCACTCTAGGCAGATACCCTGCCTGGGTTAGAAGGAAGCAAAAATTGACAAAGCAAGAAATAACATAAGTTGGAGAGGTTGTGGAGAAAGGGGAACCTTATCACAGTATTGTGGGATTGCAAGTTGGTGCAGCCACTTTAAAACAGTGTGGAGGTTCCTCAAAAAATTAAAAATAGAACTACCCTATGACCCAGCAATTGCTACTGGGTATTTACCCCAGAGATACAAATGTAGTGAAAAGAAGGGCCATATGCACCCCAATGTTCATAGCAGCAATGTCTACAATAGCCAAACTGTGGAAAGAGCTGAGATGCCCTTCAACAGACAAATGGATAAAGAAGATGTGGTCCATATAGACAATGGAATATTTCAGCCATCAGAAAGGATGAATACACAACTTTTGCGTCAACATGGATGGCACTGGAGGAGATTATGCTGAGAGAAGTAGGTCAAGCAGAGAAAGTCAATTATCATGCGGTTTCACTTATTTGTGGAACATAAGGAATAGTATGGAGGACATTAGGAGAAGGGAAAAATGAAAGGAGGAATCAGAGACGAACCATGAAAGACTGTGAACTCTAGGAAACAAACTGAGATTTTTAAGAGGGAATAAGGGTGAAGGAATGGGTAAGCCCAGTGATGGGTATTAAGGAGGGCATGTATTGCATGGAGCACTGGGTGTTATATGCAAAAATGAATAATGGAACACAACATCAAAAACTGATGATATACTGTATGGTGACTAACAGAACATAATAAAAATAAAATAAAATAAAATAAAATAAAATAAAATAAAATAAAATAAAATAAAATAAAATAAAATAAAATAAAAAATAAAATAAAATAAAATAAAATAAAATAAAATAAAATAAAATAAAATAAAATAAGGAAAGCCAGCATGGTTGTAGCAGCAGGCAGGTCCCCAAGGAACAACATCTCCCTCTCATGGCCGAAGGAGAAACAGCAGTTCCACTAGCAGGTTTTCTCCTACCATGAATTCAGTAGGTCAGGAATTTTGTAGACCACATAGTGGGAATGGCTTCTCCCTGCTCTGTGATGTCTAGGACTACAACCCAGAGTGAATCAACAACTGGGACTTAGAATCACCAGGAGGTTTCTTCATTTACAGATCTGGCTGTTGATGCTGTCCCCAGAGACCTCAGCTGAGCTGCAGGCAAGAATACCTACATGTTATTTCCATGTTGTTTCTCTGTGCAGGCTACTTTGGGCTTTCCATAGCACGACACCTGGGTTTCACATGAGCATCTCAAGGTAGGAGTGTCAAACTTGCACTGTAAGGAAAGTATGACAGATGAGAAATATTGGTGGCTATCTCTGGAAAACACAATGTGCCATATGTCCTCCTGGTTGTTGAGTGTCTTATCTGTGGTAGATACTCTCTAGTGGACCTAGATATGTGAAACAAAAATCCACACACTTTTGCCCACTCCCTTAGGTCCCTCCACATACTTCTTCCCAGATCTTTTTGCTATTGAACTTCAAATAATATATCTTACAGGCCTTTGACCTACTCAACCACACCATTCAGTATTGCTCAGGACTGTTTATCCTTATCTCAGGCTCCTTCTCTTTCCATTCAGAGGAGATGCGTAAATGTACATCTTGAAGCTCTGCCCATTGTCCTCATCACTGTCCTTTATGGTCCCTCCCCAAGTGGCATGGTAGGATACCAGCAGTTCTGTCATCTACCATTGTCAGTTCTACCAACATACCAAGCCTGAACCAGTCTTGAGTATTTTCCTCTATCATCAGCTGGTCACGGGGAACATCCCATGAAGCCATAGGTGTGAGCTGAGGAATATGAGAGACATGGAGACCTGAACCAATTGTTTATGTATCTTATTTATGACTTCTGGGCCTGCTTAGACCTATCTCATGTAAACCATTTCTATTGTTCAGTAGCTATTGATGTGTGTTCCCGACCCTGCCAAACCCAAGTCTTGAAGGAGCAGCTCTGTTCATAATCATTTGATGTTCCATAATCAAATGCTCAGTTTCTACTACAGCTAAGTATCATGCTAGTAGTTGCTTTTTGAATGGCTGAGCTGCAGAAGGCATGTCCTTACTCTAGAACCCTAGCAGTTTGTTCTGTGATTCTCCTTTTAGGTCCAGCCAGATTCCCTACAGCATCATTATCTGTCACCTAGCACCTATGGGTTGCCACATTGTTATGAACTGAGTGCAAGAGCAGCTTGTATTACAACCTGGAACTGCTGCTGGGCTCTCTTTTCTCAAAACTAATAGCCTTGGGACACCTGGGCGGCTCAGTGGGTTAAGTGTCTGCCTTCAGCACGGGTCACAATTGAGTCCTGCATCAGGCTCCCTGCTCAGTGGGGACTCTGCTTCTTCTACCCCTACCCCATGCTCCTGATCTCTCTCTCTCTCTCTCTCAAATAAAATCTTAAAAAAAAAAAAACAACAACCTGGTAGCCTTTTGGGTCACCTAACTGGCATCTGATAAATGCCCTTTTTAAAAAAAAGCATTTTTAAAATTTTATTTATTTTTAATAAATATTTTTTAAAAATAAACATTTTTATTTAATAGATTCAAAATAAAATAAAATAAATTTTTAAATAAAATTTATTTGACAGAGAAAGAGAGCATGCATAAGCAGGGGAGCAGTAGACAGAGGGAGAAATAGAAGGAGGCCCTCTGCTAAGCAGAGCTTCCCGATGTGGGGCTAGATCGAAGCACCCTGGGATCATGAGCTAAGAGCAGACACCTAACCAGCTGAGCCACCCAGGCACCCCTTAAAGCATTTTTTTAAAGATTTATTTAAGAGAGAGAGAGAGAGAGGTTCATGATCTCAAGATCCTGGGATTGAGCCCCTTGTCAGCCTCTCTGCTCAGCAGGGTCTGCTTCTCTTTCTGTGCTTTCTCTCTCCCCCCTTTCTCTCTCTTACGTACACACATACATACACACACACATAAATACATAAATAAAAGAAAAAGATTAGGGACAGAGAACCTGGAACAGTTATCTACTAATGCCTATTCCTCTTTGGTTGAGAGTTGCCCCTGGGAGCACTAACTTCTTTAAATCTTGGGCTCAACAAGCTCCAATGGTGCCAGAGAAGCAGACTGTGGGGATGCTCAGGGAGGGCAGCTGTCAGCATGGTGAAAATGGTCTACCGTAGCTACAAGGAAGCTTAGACATGGACCAAGGGAAAATGGACCAGGGCATTCACAGTATTGCTTCAAAGTTGTAATGAAAGAGGGCAGTTTGAATAAAAGGACAATGTCTCTGTCCCCAGTTCCTGGCACTGAGCTCCTAAAACCATAGGAATTTCCTAAGTGATAAGGGCACGAGGAGCATCTTTTGTGCCAATATTTGGCTTTTGACCACGGTTCCTGACACAGAACTCCTGAATTCCTTGGAATTTCCTGCGTGATTGGAGAGTCTTTTTTTCTAATAAAGTGCCACTTGGTGGGCTCCTGGAAGGGGCTGGTCACCAGAAAGACCAAGTCATAATTCGAAGCTTGGGAACTTCAACCCCACCCCCCATCTTCCAGGAAGGGGAAAGGAGCTGGAGATTAAGTTAATGATGAGCATGCCTACATGATGGAGCCTCCATTAAATATCCCAAAAGTGTGGTGTTCAGAGAGGTTCCAGGTTGGTGAACACATCCACACCTCTGGAGGGTGGCACACTCAACTTCATGGAAATTGAAGCTCTTGTGCCTGGGACCATTCTGGACCTCACGTGTACCTTTATCTTTCTGTTCATCTGTATCCTTCATATAAACAACCGATATACACAAGTATCTGTCTCAGTTCTATGAGCTGTTCAAGCACATCATCAAATCCAACCAGGGGGTCATGGGAACCTCTGATTTTAGCCAGCAGGTCAGAAGTACAGGGGACAACCCAAAACCTAAGACTGGCATCTGAGGTGGGAGGTGGGCAGTGTTACCCAGGTAACCCAGCTGTTACCCAGCTCAGCAGGACTGAGCTCTTAACCTCTGGGGTTTGTGCATTAGAACTGAATTGAATTATAGGACACTCAGCTGGTGTGGTGTCACAGAGAATTGCTTGATGTGTGGAAAACGACACATCACGTGTCAGAAGCATGGTCAGTGTGGTATTAGTGTGAGAGTAAAGGAGAAATACAGGAGCGGTTTCCCTAGAATATATATATATATATAATCTATTCTAAATCTAAGGGGTTTAGCACTGCATGCTGTTATAACTGAAGAGACAGTGAACAGGAAATTTCACCCTGAAGGTAAACACGAAGTGATAAAATTATGGAAAATAATGAAAAGGCTATTGAAGACACAGTGACATCGGAATAAAGACAGACACTGAGCAGCGGAGCAGAACATGAGTTCCTAATACTGTCCCCTAAACAGATGATAAGTTGGGTTTATGATAGAGCTATCACTGCAGATTACTGGAGAAAGGAAAGACTGTTTAACTGAATGGTGCTAGGACTACTGCTTATCCAAGAGAAAAAGTGAAATTGGATTCAACCCTAACACCATATACATAAATCAAATCTAGATGGACTCATGTTATAAATAAGTAAATCCCAAGAGAACCATTGATTTCACATAGATGTGGAAGATGGTGGGGATGGGGAGGGGAGAAAGGGTGTTTCAGTGGTTATTGATTGTAGAAAAAATCATTATAAAGGTTCACTAGATAAATCAAGAAAAACACATTAGCATAAAAATATCATGGCAACCCCCTGATTCATTTATCCTCTGTCATTTTTGCCATTAAAATGCCATTGAATGTCAGAGATCTGTCATTCCCGACAGTGCATCAGATCTCCAGAGCACTCTTGAATTGACTTCTCAGGACCCATCTCGGACCTACTCAATCAGAACCTCTGGGAGGTAGTACCCAGGAGTTTGTATTTTTAATAAATCTTAGCAGGAAATTCTACCACACAGCTAAAAATGAGAAACACAATCCTATATCATTACTAGGTCTCAGAATTCATTGAGAAAATAGAATCTACAAGACAGGAATGCCATCAAATCTCATGTAATGAAATGGCCCTGCTCCCATAAGATTGCATATCCCCATTGGCTCTGGATCTCAAATTGTTCTTCTCTGTGAGAACCTGACCCCTATAATTCTCCCCTCTCTTCCTTAACTCTTAACAGCACACCCTTGTTTGGGGACCACTCTTCTTCCTTGCTTCCATGACATCACATTTGCCTGGCTCTGCTCTTCCCTCTCTAGCCATTCTCCCCTGGGCTCTTTGGTCTCTCCTCCACCTGATGCCTGAATAGTGAAGGTGCAGTGTCTTAGTCATTTCAGATTGCCATACACACTACCATAGATGGGTAGCTTAAACAATAAACAAGATTATTTGGAGGCTGGAAGTCCAAATTCATGGTCCTGGTACTGTCAGGTTCTTGGTGAAGGCTCTCCTCCTGAGTAGAGAGGGTCATCTTCTTGCGATGTCCACATATGCTAGAAAAAGAACTAGCTAGTTCCCTGGCCTCTTCTTATCAGGGCACTAAATCCACTCATGAGGTTCCCACTCTCATCACTTAACCACCTCTTAAAGGTGAAATTTAATGAATAATAATAAATTTAATAAATTTAATGAAATTACAATTTCAACATATGAATTTGGAGGTGGGGTGGGAGGTGGGATACAAACCGCGTCCCACTGCAGCCAGGAATCATTTCGTCTTGTCCACATTGTCTAAGTGATTTCATCCGGTCTCTTCCCTTCTATTTTCACCATCATACTCCAAGCAATGGCTATCTTACTTGGGTGACTGCCATGGTCTCCAGCCTGTCCCTGCCCCTACTGCACTCTAGGCAGCTTTGAAAAATTCAAGCAGATCTCCTGGCCTAAAAATCTGCCATATTCTCCCATTTGAAATCCTTACCATGGCTAAGAAGCGCTTCCAGGTCTGGCCCTTGCCTCTCTTTCCATCCTCCTCTCTTGCTGTGCTCCTCCCCTAACTGTTCCACCTAGGTCACAAATGCTGCTTCTTTCTTTCATAGCACTTTTACCAACTTATCTATTGACTTGTCATCTTATTCCACCTCGTCTAAGCTCAAACTCATCATTTCACCCCCAAATTGTCCCCTCATTTTTGTTTTGCTAGTTTCATCAAAGATGATATCATATTTTCACTTTTTAGGACTTGAAACTACTTTTTTGTCTTCTTTTCCTCACCATTTTATTTCCAAACTATTTTCAAAAATTGATGGTGATGTTCTCACTTCCCTTCTTCTTTTTCTTCTATACTATTTTTTTCCTAGTCCAGTGGGTATGGGTCATTTTGGGGTCACAGATCACTTTGAGAGTTATGAAAGCCACTGGCAGATGGGAAACCACCTACTGGATGGAGCCAAGTTACTTAATTCCCCATGCTTTAGTTTCACCATCTATAAAATAGAGACACTAACAGTACAAACCTGAAGCAGATGCTTTTAGTGCCCCTCAACCCACTTTGAAATCAGTCCACCGATGGAGGAAAGTCCTGGGCAGCTGCTAGCATTCCACCTCAAGCATGCTGAGTTATGTAACTCTGCTCTTCTGCCTCAGGGCTTTCTCCAGGGGCAGCATAGCCTGAAAGCATCTGGAAATTCAAATTCCTGGGGACAACCCTCAACCAATGGTGGATGGTAGTCAGTGGATATCCTATGACTCTTTTTTTTTTAAGATTTTATTTATTTGAGAGAGAGAAAGAGAGAGCACGCACAAGTGGGGGGCTAACAGAGGGAGAGGGAGAAGCAGGCTCTCTGCTGAGCAGGGAGCCTGATGTGAGGTTTGATCCCAGGACCTGATCATGACCTGAGCCAAGGCAGCCGCTTAACCAACTGAGCCACTCAGGCACCCTGGATATCCTATTCCTGCAGATAACTCCGAGGCAGTCAACATTGTTTCTCAGAGAGTCCCTTAACAGGAGAGAGCCAGTTATATAACCAATTTACTATTCATCCTTCCTTCCTTATCTCACTCTCCCTTTCTTTATTTCTGCCCCCTCCCCCACACCAGATCACATCCCAAATAAACTACTTACAACCATGCTCTGCTTTTAGGGGAACCTAAACTATGGCAGTAAATCTATCAGTTAGGGTCCAAGCAGGGAAAAAAAGCATTCTTTAAGTTGTACAAATAAAAAAAAAATTAGTAAAATGAGTATTTATGCAGATGAGGTAGTGTTAGGAAAACAAAGGATGGTATAAAACCCAAGGGCTGGTAATGGTGGAGAGCCATTACTACCCCTAAGTCTGAAAAAGACTTGGCCTCCAGTGGAGAGATGAGGGCAAGGACTAGTGTAAGGCAAGCAGGTACATCCAGCAGAACATTTAGGAGGCACTTGCTCTCAAGTTCATCCAAGTGCCCGCCTGAGAGTGAGTGCCTCTTTAAATTGTGTATCCTAGACCTCTGTTTGTGACAGCCGAGTCCCAGCCCGGAAAAGAGAACAACACAGGGAGTCATTTTTCTCTCATCCTTTGATTTCTTATTGATGCCTCCAACTTGTTGAACCCAAATCTGAAATCAGAACTTAAGGAGATTTACATCAACTTTCTAGGCTACCAAAGGGTAGAGAATGGTAAATGGAAAATATCTGATACAGCAAAGTAGCTCATGAAGTTATGACAATTAGATGAATTAAGACATAAAGTGCTTAGAAAGGTACCTGAATCATGCTGTTGTTGTTACTGTTATTACTGTTCACATGATACAAAAGTTTAAATACTTCATCAGGGGTTCATGGACTCTCTAAGGTACATACATAGACTGGGTTCAAGGACAAAGAGCCCCTGCTTTCATTAAACTCTTTTCATTGTATGGAGAGCCTTCACAAAACAGCCTTTAAACTTTTTTTCCCCTTCTTTTTTTTTTTAAGATTTTTTTTTTATTTATTTGACAGAGAGAAACACAGCGAGAGAGGGAACACAAGCAGAGGGAATGGTAGTAGGAGAAGCAGGCTTCCCACAGAGCAGGGAGCCCGATGCGGGGCTCAATCCCCCCTTCTAATTCAGTTTTTCCCAACCTTTTTACATCATGGCACCCATAGAAAATAGCACTATTTCTTTCAGCGCTGGAGTGATGAGGCTACCTTCAACCTAAAGCAATTGGCCCAGGGAATTGTCCCTAAGACTGAAGCAATCAGTATCTTAACATATCCACACCAAGTGGAAAGCTCCACTCAAATTTATTATCTGTCCTGCATGGTGACACCAATTTAGCTTTCCTAAAACAGTATTTCCATCACATCCTTTGCATCTAATGAACACTAATATCTGGAATTCTTGGTTGGATATTCAAGATTAAGGCATGGAGTTGGAAGAGAACTCAAGAATCATCTAATTTTTATTCCCTTTATGAGCAAAGTGAAGCCCAGCAAGGTTAAATGACATGTCCAAAACAACATGCCAATCAATATCCCTTGGCAAAGTCAAATTCAAGTACCATCTCCTTTATGAAGGCTTCTCAGTGCACTCTGCTGGGAAGTGAATGCTTCCTCTTGTAAATTCTCCTAATACTCATTTAGATATCATACAGAAACAGGAAGAAGATAAAGATCTGTTTTAACCTGAGCTTCTCCATGTTAGACAAAGTGATCAAATACTGAGGTACAGAATTTTATAATAGACTAGTTTCTAGAGTAGGATGCCAATTCAATGATCAATAGAACAGTTAAACGGATGTAAAACCTAGGTTGGCTATAAGCTTTTTTTCTGTAAAGGATCAGGTATAAATGCATTAGGGACACAGTCTCTGTTGTGTGTTTCTTTTCTTTTCTTTCTTCCTTACTTCCTTTCTTTCTGGTTGTTGGTGTGTTTTATCTTGTTTTTCAGCAGTGCCTTGAAAGTGTAAAAATTATCCTCACTTACTGTGACAAAATAGGTGATAGGTTGCATTTGACTTAGTTTGATGACTTTTTATATCTGTCGCCAGAAAGGAAGCTGACTTGGGAAACAAACTTATCAGGTTGCTTAGTCAGTAAAACAATCAGAGTAAAGGAAGTTCAAACTCAGTCAGGCAATCTATATATTGCCAGTGTCTATGTGTGTCAGGTACTGTTTGAGGTCCTACGGTCACAGCGGTGAATAGGAAAGATGCAATTCTAGTCCCTACGGAGGTGAATGGGTATGTCATAAGAGATGAATAAAGCATTTACGAGGAGTGACATGATTCTGACTACTTTCTGTGTGGAAGCAAGACTGAGGTGGGACAAGAGAAAACAAGAGAAAAGCAGGTTAGAAGACTATTACAGTGGCTCAGAAGAGAGATGATTACCTTAGACCGAGGTTGTAGTGGTGGAAGTGATGAGATGGTTGGTTAAATGATTAGATATGGGATATATTTTGGAGATAGATCCCTCCAAACTTATAGTGAATCAGATGACAATGCAACCAGGAGGATGGTACTCACATTTACTAAAGATGAAGAGGTTAGAAGGTAAAATGCATTGGGATCCAGGACACAAGAGGAAGACTGATCCTGGGATAAGATCAGGAACAGTGAGAAAGGGAACTCACATGGGAAAGGCAGCAGAACTGTTGGGAAGTTTTGAGTGTCATTTGAGATGTTGGGTCACTAACTGGAATTCTTAGTGAGTTCTTAAATAGCACCTAATTTAACTCTATTGAAAATGTCTTTTTCCTCTAAGTGAATTTTTCCCTTATCTTTTAAATTATGTAAACAAATGCTATTAAATGCCACAAAAACATATGTAACATGCCTATAAATTATAAAGCATAAGAATTTAATGCATATCTATGAACTCTCCACTTTACCTAAATTGGACATTTGCCAATAACTTACATTTACCTTTGTTCTTCTTAATCCCATCTCCTGGTTACTCCATATCCTAAATTTTGTGCTTACCACTCTCTTTCTTTAAAATCACATGTGTACTTTTTGATCTAAACAATTTTTGGTTTTCCCTGTTGAATGTTATAAAATGGCATCTGGAATTTTTAAACTCAGCATTATGTTTCCAAAATATATTCACGTAATTATGTGTGTTGTTCATTTACTGTGCTTAATTGTATGGCTATACTATAATGTAGTTATTCATTTTCCTTTAGAAACACATTTCAGTTGTTTCCACTTTTTTGCTACTACTAACAATGCTGCTGTGAATGTTCTGTAGTATCCAAGCGTTTCCCAAGTGTGTATATTTAGGAGTGGAAATTGCTGGATCATAAGGTTTACTTCTACAAGATTGTGCCAAATTGTTTTTGCAAGTGGTTATTACCAATTTACATTCACACCAGTAAGGTGAAGGAATTCCCATTGATGCGTGTACTCTCTAGAATTTGGTAACGTCAGACTTCCTTAATTTTGTCAATTTACTCAACCGTATGTCGTTGAGGTCTCTTAATTTCCCAGGTTAGTAAGAGACAGAACATCATTTCACCTGTTTACTGGTCATGACGCTTCCTCTTCCATGCTCCTACTTATCTAACTTTCCTTTTCAATAGTCTATCAATCCTATCTCTGCCACTTCACGTTTGGAGGTAAGACAAGAAATACCGTAGGTTTTCTTTTTACCTGTAGTTAAGCAGCAACTGACTCGCTTCTCTTGTTTCAGAAAATGCAGTAGAAAACACAATGGAGGAGGGTGTAAAGGAGACCGAGGACATGCAACCTCCGGACCACTAGTCTTTTCGTGGGCGAGCCCTTCCGGACCAATCAACATTTTCTAAACCCATACTGTCTAAAAAGAGCAGTACACAAATGTACAGCAAAGGCTCAACATTCATGGTCATGAATTCTTGCGCTCGTACCCCAAGAGCAAACTATACACACAGACGCCCCAACGCAGACACACAAACGAAAACACACCCACGTGCTCTGCTCTTCTCCCCCGGCACTAGTCCTTTGAAACTGAACAGAGAAAAATTGTCTTAGCATTCTGTTTCACACTTTCGTCAACAGCTTTTCGGCAAAAAATAAATAAATAAAAAATAAATAAATAAACAAAAAGTTTTGAAAGAAGTTATTTAAAAAGATAATAATATTTTGGGGGGCTTTTGGCATTTTCTTGTCTTTATGCTTTTGTGAAGATTTATTTTGAGTTACCAGAGGCTGCTCATCAGCGCTTGTGTGGAAACTGCGACGAGATGGGCGAATGGGCTGGGGAGGCGGGGCGGAGGTGTGACGTAATCGCCGCGGGGAGGAGGCGACAGTGTCTGAGAGGCTCCGCGTGCTGGTTGCCAGCGCTGGCCTCCCGGCTTGGAGACAGTGGAAATACCTGCCACTGTCAGCTTTCCCTCGGTGGTCCGCTCACAACTAGCCTCGCCTGGAGATGGCAGACGATCTTGGAGACGAGTGGTGGGAGAACCAGCCTGGAGCAGTCGGCAGCCCAGGTACCCACTGCCCGCGCGGGGCCTCCCGACCCCCCTCTCCCCTAAAACACACACATACTCCTGCTTCCTTCCGTGAGCCTCAGCCCGCCGCCAGCCTCTAGCCGTCACGGCGGGATCTGGCCCCGCGGTGGTGTGCCCAGCTGTGGGAGCACGCGAGCACCGCGAATGAAGTGGTGCGAGAGCCTTATTACTATGTTAAACAGTGTGACCTTAACTCAGGCCTGCCCGCCTGTCAGGAAGGACCCTTTCCCCAAGCTTTTCCTTTTACATATTTCTTAATAGGTAAGAGATTTTTCGTTAATTCAGGGAGTTTGGAGGTAGTGGTTAAGAGTAAATTCTGGATTAGATTCAGACTGCTTCTGCTCAGATCAAGACTCTGGTGCACCTGGGTGGCTCAGTCGTTAAGCATCCGCCTTCCGCTCAGGTCATGATCCCAGAATCCTGGGACGGAGCCTGCGTCGGGCTTCCTGCTCTGCTGGAAGCCTGCTTCTCCCTCTCCCACTCCCCCTGCTTGTGTTCCCTCTCTGGCTGTGTCTCTCTCTGTCAAATAAAATCTTAAGAAAACAAAAACAAATCCAGACTCTGGCACCTCTCATACTGCTTCAGCTCCTTTTCCTCATCCGTAAATTAAGGATAATGATGCCAATTTCATAAGATTATTATGAAGATTAAATAAACGTAACACAGATGATGCATTTTAGTACAGTGCTTTGCACAGAATATGTGCAAGGTAAATATAAGCTATGGTTTTTCTTGCTATCATCATCATCTTGTTATTTGGACTATTAAATCCTGAAGGAGATTTAGAAACGGATCATCCTTTTGAACTCAACCATTTTACAGAAGAGGAACGTGAGACCTAAAAATATCAAGTAACTTGACGAGTTCACATAGCTAGTTGGTGTCAGAAACAAGACTAGAATTTAGTTAACTGAATTCAAACAACTTCCTATGCTACATGTACCCACTGCCAATGTGGGGGATATTTATCCTTAAGTAGGTAGCATTAAGTAACTCCTCACCACAGACTGACTTTGAACCTTTCAAGTTCCATGAGGCTTAATATACAATTATGTTTTTAAATCATTCTTCAAAGTCTATGCGTCTTCTCTACCGGATTCTAAGATACTTTTTAGGAAAAAAAGCAAAGTCTGAACCATGTCATATAGTCCACCAGGCACTGCATGTGATTGACACGTGATACATATTTGCTGCAAACTTTAATTTTGAAATATGTGTGGTGAAGTAGCCATTAAACCTGCAAAATTCTACAGCATTGTTTCCAGAAGAGTAACCTTCAGGTACAAACAAAATAGATGTCGTTTTTAAAAAGGTAGCCAGTGTAATACTTCCTCTAGTAAACTTCCTGACTTTGTTGCTTCTTTGTTTCTAGGAAATATCTCTTGCAGGCTGTAGTGTTCCACATTTACTTTGATAACTCTTCTCCCCCTCAACTCAGGTGTTTAAAGCTATATTTTATGGTATAATTTAAGTATAGAAGTCATTTAAGAAATAATTGAATTCCTTTTGAGTGGTAAAGGGGATCCTATTTCTTGATCCTCGCCCTGCCTCTTGCCTGTTACTGGCCATATGTCTCTTTAAGTTAGTCACTCTTTAGAAGGAAAGAAATTAACATGTATTGAGTATCTATTATAAGCCAGATATTTTTATAAACAAAAATTAATTTAATCTTCATAATATGTTTAAAAGATAAGTATTGCTTTCATTTTTATAGGTGAGAAACAGAAAAGTTTAGTAATGTACTTAGAAACACACAGCAAGGAAGAGATCTGGGAAGAGGTTACACAAATGTGCCATATGTTTCAAAGTCATACTTTATCCACTATTACATTGTGTCTTTACAGGGCCTCAGTATCATGATCTATAAAATGAGGAGTCCTTAGAGATCATCTTTTTAAGGGTTTTAACTAACCAACGGTTCTAAATATTGATTTATAGCTTCCTTCATGTAAGTTACCAGGATTCTCATCAAGATAGTATGTTAAGAGTCACCCTGCTTCTCGATTCCTTCTAGCTCTAAGGTTAACATTTGAAAATTGCTGACTTTAAATGTAACAGGGGCATTTACTTTGTTAACTGCTTTTAAGTATAGTGAGCATATAAGCTTCCTTGAGATATGCTTGATTATTTGTCAGTGATTTGCCTAAATAATCTGTATGGTATTTATAATTCAGAAAAAAGCCACAACTGAACCAATTCAGATTTCCTGATTCTACCTATGTTAACGGGGGAAAGATCAGCCTAAAATGTGTGAACTATATTTTGTTTTGAAGGTCATGGGAGAAATAGCGCCTTAAGTCAGAGAAAGGAAAGATAGTTGTAATGATGCCTTTATTTCTGTTGTGTGCTAGGCTACCTACTTATAAAAGTAAACATCTTTCCTTACCATCTGTTTTCCATTCACGCTAAGGTGGAAAGAAGCATTTAGCCATTTACTCAACAATCTACATCTATAACAAAGGCTCAACATTCATGGTCATGAATTCTTATGCATATTTTCTAAAAGCAAACTGTACAAACATACATATTCCCAAACACTGATACACATTATATAAAACATCTGTCTTATATACCCAGATGTTATTGTCTAAGGAAATGTAGTTTTTGCTTGTCTCATGTCTTAGATGTGGTGAGTAACTCGGAGACTCTTACTAAAGCTCTTGATCTCATATGACCCTTTTTTGCATACATCTTATGGCTATTCAGGACTTATACTCTTGTGCTAGAATCCTGCATTTTACTGGAGCCCAACATGAGACCTGGCACCTGGTGTTTGAGAGATATTAGCTGAATAAATGCATGCATGTGTGCTAGATGTAGAGTTCTTGGTTATCATGTAGTAGATAGACATATAATTTCTCACCCAGTTAAATACTTTTAAGAATGAAAGGGCATGCTGTTAGAATTTTTCTGGAACTGTCTAGTCTACCTGTGATATCACCCTGTGGACATCATTGTTGGTGATTGGCGTCATGGTCCAGGATAAGACAGCTGAGAGTTGTGTGTGCTGAAGAGTATGCAGCCAGTGTGCTCAGGTAACAGAGTCTAGGAGTCATCTAATGGCATTTGACATTTCATTTTACTTATTTCCTTATTCCCTGCGTACCTTAAGAAATTATTTGAAGTGATTTATAGTAAATAATACATCCATTAGAATCATAATTGCAAAACCTTAATGCTAAAGTAAACAGATACAATGCCTGAGGTTTCATGTAGTCGACCAAACTATGCACTTTCTCAGTGTTGCTTGAAAACTGAGAATGTCATTCCCAGCAGGGATTTTGTTACTTATGGAGCAGAGCCAAGAGCTTTTGCAGTTGGAATTGGTCACTTGATCATTCATTTACTGAAGAGAATATTGATTATTTTCTCTTTTTATTCCAATAATATGCCTATTAAGTTACCAAGTCAAGTGTCCAGCAGGAAGAAGGGTTTATGAATCTGGAACTTCAGGGTTGGGTCAAGGCTAGAGATAAGAGATTTAGGAATGACTGACACATGTGTAGCTTACTTTTTTTTTTTTTTAAGATTTTATTTATTTAGAGAGAAAGTGATCAGAGGAGGGACAGAGGGAGAGCGAGAGAGAGAAAGTTTCAAGCAGAGTCCCTGCTGAACGCAGATCCTGGCAAGGCTTGATCTCATGACCCTGACATCATGACCTGATGCAAAATCAAGAGTTGGACACTCAACTGACTAAGCCACCCAGGCACCCCTACAGCTTACTTTTAAAGAGGATGTTTTAGCAATCTGCCAAATTCTCAGCCTCTGTTTTTTTGAGGAGGGTTTTTCATGTGCTTCCCTAGCTTATTCTGAATCTTTGATTTCATCTCTTACCAAGCATCTAACGAGAAAACTGAAGTGTGAACACACTTTTATGTACAGTATAAGGAGACTTTAGATAATAACACTAACTTGCATTTGTTGAGTGGTGGTTATGTGCCAGATACTATTTTGATTGCTTTATGTGTACTAGCTCATTTAATCTTCACAAGTATACCATGACGTAGTTACTATTATCCCCATTTTAAAGGTGAAGAAATCGAGGCACTAAGTGGTTAAGTGATTTGCCACTTAAATACCACTTATTTAGTTGGTAAGTGAGGAGGCTGTGATTCATAGGCAGGCAATCTGAAACCAGTCTGTGCACTTAAATTTCTTAAAGGTAATTGTTCTGATTATAAATGGTAAGAATCTCATCTCTAAAATAACAATCCTTTATCAATTATAAGAGGCTCATAGTTTATAAACCCTTTTGTTTGTTAACAATGATAATATCATTGTTATCAAATCGTGTCTGTTAACACAATTATTAACTCTTACTCTCCTAAAGTTTACTCTTCTAAAGAACATTGATTACTCAGAGATACAAATAAGCAGACTGTATCATTGGGCTTTGAGAACAATCTTCCCCAGGAAGTCAAACTTAATCCTAGATCTCAAGACTCACACACCTGGCTGTCTTGAAGTCTGCTTATTTACTGGGAATGTCGAATGCAAATGAAAGCAAACAAAGGCTTTACTATCTGATCTATCAAATCTTTAGCTCTAAGACATCCTGAATGCTTTTTTCTCCATTTTTCTCCTCTTCACCATCAGAGTATGTGTTATCATCTTCATTTGCCTTAACTACTGCAGTAAACTCCTAACAGAGCTCCCAGTTTCTGTCTTGTCCCTCTTTGGATGGTTCTTCAATTAGCAGCCTGAGTGATCAGATCTCATTCCTGCCTAAACCCTCCAGTAGCTTCATCTGACACATATAATACAACCCAGGTTACTTATCAGGACTGATATCTGCCACATCTACTACTCCCCTCTAATTTATGCTCTTCCACCCACACCAGCCTTTTATTTGGTGCCTCAGCAGGCCAAGTTCATTCTGTCTTAGCCCTTTACAATAGGTATTCTTTTTCTTTCTAGGCTTTCCTGTGTTTCAAATGGCTAGCCTTTTCTTAGAACATTAAGACCTCAGTTCAGATATCACTGAAAGAAAAGCATTTCCTGGTCAACCAGTCTAGAGTAGCCATCTAGTTGCTCTATTACATTATCACATTATGGTAAAATTGTCAAAATCTTGCTCAGGTTTTTGACAGATTTGACGGGTGCTGCTTTTCTCTTTCTGAAAATACATTGAAAATCCTTGTATAATTATGTATACTAACCTTTTATTTTAACCATATTTGGATTTAGTTTTATAAATTTTGTTTTGAAAGGGGAAAACAGACTTTAGCTTTATAATGAGTTGATAATTCCTAGTGGTGAAAGCTTTTGTTGATTAGAATCAATGTGATTGGTCATTTTGTTTGAGATTGCTGAAATGAGCATTTAAAATTTTTTGTTGTTATTGTTGTATTGTTTTATAACATCTCCTTCAAATCACATTGTTTTACCTATGCTGAATTCTTCCTAGAAATGATGAAGTAAAGGAATACCTTGGGTCTTTTAAACCTGAATAATTCAAGTGTTTGGTTTCTTCCCCTCTTCTCACACCGAAGTTAGACCTTTACAGTATTAATTTTACCTGTAGGCAGCCATGCTTAGTGGATGTAAAATAGTAGTAAAACATTGCCTCTGCATATGGAATTCAGACTTGGAATATTTGTAGTACATTTTGATAACATACAACAGAGAATCAGCTTCAAAATCATTTATTGAACTCTCATGTTTGGCCCTATTTTAGACACTGGTGGAATTAGAGGATAAAACATATGCTTACATTGTGGAATTCATACATCAGTGTGGTTCAACCAAAATGCAAGTAATATTACTTCAAGACAGATGTTCAGAGGGGCACCTGGGTGACTCAGTCATTAAGCATTTGCCTTCGGCTCAGGTCATGATCCTAAGGTCCTGGGATCCAGCCCCGCATCCAGCCCTGCATAGGGTTTCCTGCTTGGCAGGAAACCTGCTTCTCCCTCTCCCACTCCCTCTGCTTCTGTTCCTTCTCTCACTGTCTCTCTCTGTGTCAAATAAATAAATAAAATCTTAAAAAAAAAAAGGCCAATATTCAAGGGCAAAACATAGGGGTGGGATAAATTTTAAAAGGGGAGAGGAAGGAAAGAAGAAAGAGCACATGCTACATCAACAGTCAGTGTTCTTCACTTGAAGACTGTAACAAATGGACCCACAGAGAACTTTCATGGGCTACTTTTACTTTATTGTATACAATTTCAATAATTCTTACAAGTGATTAAATAAGTGGTTCTTGACAACAGTTATAAGTGTTTAAAGGTACAAATTTATACATCTTTATCCAAACATGCACAGTAGTTCTGCTATAATTTTGCTAAATGTCTATGAATCTCTTGAAAAATACCAGGAATTTGGAAGGCCTACAATTAATTCCATTTCCCCTCTCAGATTCAATAGCAACATTATTTTGTGGCACAAATCCTTTGACCTGTTCTTATCTGATGTTCTTTAGTTGAACACTTTAGTGCATTCATAGATTTATACATTTTATTAAATGTGTCGTAAACAACTTGAAATATAATTTCCCTGTTTTCATCAGCTTTCCAAGAATTCTTAGTTCTTAAATTAACTAGTATTTTTTTAATGTTGATTAAGCTCTTGTTCCTGAGTTCCTTGCTAGTCTAATTCACACTAGACCAGAGATCTGAAACTTTCTTTGTAAAAAGCCAGATAGTAGATATTTTAGGCTTTGCTGTCCAGTCACTGTCACAACTACTGAACTCTGCCATTGTGACATAAAAGCAAGCATACATAATAAATATATAAACAAATGAATGTGACTATGTTCCAGTAAAACTTTATGGACAATGCAAATTGAATTTCATGTAATTTTCACATTTTGTAAAATATTTATCATCTGGTTTTTTTCCTACTAATTTAAAAATGTAAATGCCATTCTTGCAGGACAAGCAAAAACAAACAGTGGGCTGAATTTGATCTGTGGCCTGCAATTTGCATACCCTTGCCCCAGATTCAATGTCAGAACCTGAGTTGTGTGTCACATGTCCCCTAGAACAGGAATTTGAAACATATCCCAGAGACAATTGCATTTTACATCAAATACTCCATTACTTAGTCCATCATTATCAGTCATACATTAGATCAGTCACATTTCTGTTAAAAATCAGATACTTTATTCTAAGTAGTTAAAAGGAGATTAGTTCAGAAATCACTGAAGCTAAATAAATGAAGGGCTGAGGAAACCCTCCAGCATAAACATATCATGTCATTAAAATTCTTGTTACAAACTGGATTTGTTTTTCTTCACTTGGATTTTTATCTGCTTTCTTTAAAAAACTTAGTAAAGTAACTCCAGAATTAGGATAGCTTCTTTTATTTTTACTGTTTTTCAGAGGGGCCACGTTTCTGCAGAAATAGGATTATTCTTAGGAAACAGGATTCTTTATATTTCAGTTGTGTTATAGATCAAACACCATTTTGTTAAACTCCAAATAGTATTCCCAGTTTAAAGCTACTTATGCATTTTTATTGCATTTATTACATACTGCTTTAAAATAAGCATGGTTTTTGGTTTTATTTCTCTTGAATTATGCCAGCTTGGCATGAAAATGTATTTGAAGAAGTCTCCCAAAGTAGGAGAAAACAATTTAAAAAATATCCAACATACAACATATTTTATGCTCCTCTTCAGGGTAAAATGTTCCCAGTGTCTTTTGTTTTTCTGGGAGTATTTCATGCTTGTTTTTCCTGTTTTATGCTTCTTTTCAGTCTGTTTGGTTTCTACTATAGGAGGTCCAGTGTTTTTTCTCTCTAATAGCATAATTATCAGTCTTGAATGTCAGTCACCTAGCATAACTGCTTTTCTTCACTCTATCATATACCAGTGCTATCTCTTAGCAATTTTCTCACTTATGTCTTGACTGAATGGTCCTCCACTCCGTCACTCATTCATCCTCTGTTCATTAACATTACCTATTGCAGGCACAACACTAAGCACCCTGTACATTTTCCCACTGCACCATTCACCTGTTACTATCCTGCACTTCCTTCTCAACTGTTTCTCCTGTACGGTTGTGTGAGAACTTCGCCGCCTTTTTTTTTAGTTCACTTCCTCCCACTACTTCTCTTACAGCTTTTCTACTTAGACTTTTCCATTTCAGGCCTTTAATTCATGTGACCTCTGCTAGCTTCTTCCTCTGCCACTTGCCTTTTGGGACTCCTGCACATCATCCCTCTCGTTGGCTGCATTGCTCAGTGGTACCCAGACTTGCAGCCCCTTCTCCTTCTCCTTGAAATTGGAGGGAGTCCAGGATTATTTGTACAGTGACACAAGCACATTGAAACAGGCTGGGCTGGATGAGTGTGGAGAATGGCAGTTCTTTTGCTCCTACTCTGCTGGCTCCGTCCCAGGATAGCTTGCTAAAGCACTGTCCTTCCAGGAATTCTTCTAGGATCATGTCTCCATTTCTCGGTGCAGGATCACAGAGAACCTTGCATCATGCTCTTCATAGAATTTTTTTTCCTGACTGAAGCTTTGTACAATACAACTGTGTCTCATGTCAAAAACACTTTGTCTTATAACATTATTATATTGCTCTGTCCACACTGAATTATAGACATACTTTTCTCTTACCTCAGTGAGAGAGTTTTAAGTGTGATTAAAAGGATTACTTTAGCTTACTACTGCCAGAGGCCTGAGTCCCACCTTGTAGAAGACTGGTTGAATTCACTCATGGGTTGTCAGAACTGGAAGGAACCTGAAGAATTATTCAGTTCTCCTGTTTTACGTATGAGAAACTCAAGGCTCAGATTGTTGAATGCCAACTCATTGTCAAATGAGTAAAAAAGCTAGGATTGGAATTTGAGTCTTTTGCTGAATCAACTGTGTTTTTCTGTAGCACTAATACATTGAAGTGAGGTAATTAAAGAATGTCTGATGAGATGATAAATTGTTGTCTTTGTTTTTTTTAAACATCTAGGACAGTGATTCTTTTCTCCCTAAAAGATCTCAGTATTCGTGGCCTTTGACTCTTAAACATCCTGGTTGCTTTAGAAAGCAGAAATACCCATCTAAAATAGTTTTCATAATAAGCCTAGCAATATAATTCTATGGCCTGGCAAAATAGGAGGAATAGGAAAAATAGGAATTTACTAGAGGAAGTGAGGCAGAAGACTAAATGCCAGCAGTCAAGTGTGCATATTACACCAGTGATTATCAGGTTTGTCACAGAAAGGTTGTATTCATCTATTACTCTTTTTTTTCCTTTCTTCCTTGTACTAAGATTTGCCACTTTTTTTTTTTTCTTCTCCTGGTGTAAAGAAATCAGTTTTAGACCTTAAAGTGTGATTTTAGTTGTCCTGCCATTTTGATGGAGATATTCTGATTTTCTTGAAGGAGATTAGGAATCCTTTCTAGCATATCTTCTTAGGAAAATATGATTCAAGAAAGTTCTGTGAAATGAAAGACTTACTTCTGAGTTCACCAGAAAACTTTTGAGCTGTTCTCATGAATTCAGTCCTATCCCATGCTAATGATAGATGGTCCAATTTTGGGTTGGATTGTAAGTAGAATGAGGAATTAGAAGGATTTGGTCTGTTTGTGTGCATAAGAATATACACACATTTAGGTAAAATAAATGCAGATGTGCTGCTCTTTCACTAGGTCCAGCAACCTGTGAATGAACTATTTGTCATTTTACTGCTTCGCCATTTCTTAGAGAGATGACCTTTCCTCTTTGGCCTTCGTACTGGTAATTTTAGCTTTCTGAATATTTCTGTAAGTGGATGTATCCAGATAATGCATTGGTATGACTTACCTTTTCCCTCCCATGTGGAGAAAAGTGTTAGAGGTGACAGTTCTTATGATGTGTAGCTTCCCACAGCCAATGTAGTGACTGGGCTTATCCATAAGCCCTGGGGGAGCTTTAGGGAAAAGCTTAGTGTTGCCTGTAGATTTTGGTTTAGGGATCCGTGTTGGGATTCTCTGCTTGCATACCTCCTTGATCTTGAATTAAACAGAAGAACAAAAGGTAGTTAATGGTACAGTTGGTGGAGAAGCCGACATTGTTCAGCTTAGAGGAGTTGGCTTCTTTGGAAGCACTAGGTTCTGGGGATACATCAGATTAAAGACTGTCATGTTGAAGAAAAAAATTTAGAAAAGCAATTCTGTCAACATGTGTTGAGTGTGTGCTGGGTGCAAGGTCTCAATAGAAGATAGCACTGAATACAAAGGTACATTGCTTTTTGGCAATCATAGTATAGTGGGAAGTAAACAAGAGGAGTGTTCCAAATTAATCTCAAAGCGTCATGAGATTGTCAAAGAAAGGTTAATTTCAACCGAGGGGTCTAAGGGAGTTTCATGAAGAAAGTAGCATTTGATTTGGGCCTCTTAAGACTTAGGATTTTTAATAGCAGGAATGGGAGGGCCTTCTAGAGTAAAGGAATACTTTTTGGCAGCAGGATGAGGGAATATTTTTGGCAGTGTCCCTGAGATAGGAAGTCGGACACGGTTGAGAAATGGAGTGACTTCGAATTAAGTTGTATTTGACAGGTGAAATGGGCCTGTAGACTGGCTAGATAGAGAAAATTATACCTGATTCTATAGACCGTACATGCTGGAGGGTATTGAGGGGGATAGGAAGGACAAAAGCTGGGGGAGAAGACACCTTGTGGAGGTAGAATTATATTCATAGTTGTTCTCTGTTAATAAATGAAGACTAAGAGGAATCACAGATAGGTCGATTGATCTGGACTGGGAGAGTGTGTTGTGGAGTGTGAAAGAATGTGATTGAGTTCACACTTACTTAAAAATACACTCTTAGGGGCGCCTGGGTGGCTCAGTCATTAAGCATCTGCCTTAGGCTCAGGTCATGATCTCAGGGTCCTGGGATAGAGCCCCGCATTGGGCTCCCTGCTCAGCTGGAAGCCTGCTTCTCCCTCTTCCACTTCCCCTGCTTGTGTTCCCTCTCTCGCTGAGTCTCTATCAAATAAAATCTTAAAAAATATATATACTCTTATTTTCATTTATTAAGGAAAAATACTCTTGGATAAGAGTATTTGTTGGTAAAGAGATGGAAAAAAGTTCTCAGCTAACTGTAGTTCTCCCATTATAATCCACAGTTGCTGGTGATGATTATTTTCCCCCTCTTTGGTTGCATCATCCTTTCTTTCCTATGAGCTCAAAAATATAAATCTTTTGAAAATGCATTGCAGTTTTCATCATAGATTACTAATACTGTTTTTATGGGAACTCTTCTTAAATTGTTTTTCATTATACAGAAATTTGTTTCCTTTTTTCTGATAAAATACAGTTAAGTCTCTTTATGTAAACATTTAGTTACTTAAAATGCCCTTTAACTTTTAAAGCAACTGTATTTAGATTTTCAAATAAACAGTACATAGACTTAGCTAAAAATATGGGGATTGCTGGAAGAGTTTTTGGACTTTCGTATTATTGACTTTTTTTTTTTTTTAACACTTAATCCTAAACATAACAAGTGAGATATATATCAGAGTATCAACATACTCTGATATCAATCTCCTCCTTATCTATATGGTATTACTACCTTTCAACCTGTCCTCAAGGTCTCATCTTCAGTGCTGAAATGCTCATTCAACATTTTTACCTCTCAAATAGGCAGAACTTTTTAATAAAAAAACAAAAACCTCAGTGCCCAGTAGGGGTTTGGTGAGATGGGCGACCTCAGTGATGATTACAATAGTAGTTTGGTAGAGTGTATCAAGATACCTAAAACTCACACTCTGTGACCCATTTATTTTATTTTATTTTATTTTATTTTATTTTATTTTATTTTATTTTATTTTATTTTATTTTAATATTTAAGTATTTATTTATTTATTTATTTGACAGAGAGAGCACAGCTGAGTGTGAGCAGGGCAGAGGGACAGAGGGAGAAGCAAACTCCACCAAGCAGGGACCCCGATGCGGGGCTCGATCCCAGGACCCTGGAATCATGACCCGAGCCCAAGTCAGACGTTTAACTGACTGAGCCACCCAGGCACCCCAAGACAAATTCATTTTATTTCTAGGAATCTTTTCTAGGAAATAATCAAGATGTAGGCAAGTCTATATTCATTTTTGCATTATTAATAACCAAAGTTTACAGTATATGTTACACTATAATCACTTGAAAGTATACTGTCTTGAAGTGATGCTTTTGAAGATATAGGGAATACTTACTCAGAAATGTTAAAGGCAGGATTAAAATCTATGTACATGCTTTAACTGTGTATGTTTGAAGAGAAAATACTAGGAGAAAATATACCAGTGCTGTCAGTGGATAACTGGTTAGTGGAGTTATAGGTGTTTTTTATTTTTCTTCTATTTTCTGTATTTTCCACATTTTCTACAATAAGTATACAGTTAGAAAAAGCAACACTAAGTTATATTAAGACATTAAAAGAAGAGGGAAATACTTCAGAGATCAAAACATTTATGTGAATATCAACCATATTTTTCAACTATGAGGAGTAGCATCTGCAACTGAAATCAGTGGTTGACTAATTCAAGTTATCTGATCTTGTCATCATAGCATTAATAATAGCCTTTCCAAGGGGTGCCTGGGTGGCTCTGTGGGTTAAAGCCTCTGCCTTCCACTTGGGTCATGATCTCAGGGTCCTGGGATCAAGCTCCGCATCAGGCTCTCTGATCAGCAGGGAGCCTGCTTCCCACTGTCTCTCTGCCTGCCTCTGCTTTCTCTCTCTCTCTCGTCAAATAAATAAAATATTAAAAAAAAATAAAAATAGCCTTTCCAAGATAGGGTTCTGCAATGTCCTTTGACTTTGTCAAGATTTAGATTGGTTCTCCTATTGTACAAAAATCTGTTGGAATCCTATTTAAGTTATAGATTCCTGGGCGTTCCTCCTAGAAATTGTAATTCATTTGTCTTTGGATGTGTCCAGACATCCTCACTTTTAATAAACTCTCAGGATGATTCATCTGATGCAGGTGGTCAGCCTGCCACACTTTGAGAAACACTGCCATAGTTGAACCTTCTTTAGAAGTAAGTTTTAAGTTGTGTGGTGCCTGGCTGGCTTGGTTGGTGGAACATTGGACCCTTGACCTCTGGGTTGTAAGTTCGAGTTCTGCATTGGGTTTACTTAAAAATTACTTAAAAATAGGGGCGCCTGGGTGGCTCAGTGGGTTAAAGCCTCTGCCTTCGGCTCAGGTCATGATCTCAGGGTCCTGGGATTGAGCCCCACATCGGGCTCCTTGCTCAGCAGGGAGCCTGCTTCCCCCTCTCTCTCTGCCTGCCTCTCTGCCTACTTGTGATTTCTCTCTCTGTGTGTCAAAAAAATAAATAAAATCTTAAAAAAAAAAATTACTTAAAAATAAAATCTTAAGAGGGCGCCTAGGTGGCGCCATCGTTTAACCATCCAACTCTTGGTTTCTGCTAAGGTCATGAGATCCAGACCCTTGTGGGTCTCTGCGCTCAGTGAGGACCCGGCTTGGGTTTCTCTCTCTCTTCTCCACCTCCTCAACTCCCGCACTTGCACACTCTTTCTGTCTAAAACATATGAATAAATCTTTTTTAAAAAATCTTAAAAAAAATAGAAAAGAAAGCAGAAATAAGCTTTAAATTTTCTTTCATCTCGAACTCTGGCCTGCCTGAGTGTTGGAGATTTCAATGGTTTTCATCATCCTGTGGAGCTTTTAAAACGCTGCAGATGTCCACATCTCATCTTAGAACCTACTGACTCCAGGGGCGCCTGGGTGGCTCAGCGAGTTAAAGCCTCTGCCTTCGGCTCAGGTCATGATATCAGGGTCCTGGGTTGGAGCCCTCTGCATTGGGCTTTCTGCTCAGCAGGGAGCCTGCTTCCCCCTCTCTCTCTCTGCCTGCCTCTCTGCCTACTTGTGATCTCTCTCTCTCTGTGTCATATAAAAAAATAAGATCTTTAAAAAAAAAAAGAAGAAGAAGAAGAACCTACTGACTCTGATTATCTAGAGTGTGGGATAGGGCATGTGAATTTTTAATGAGCACCACAGGTTATTCAGAACTGAAATCCCTGTGATAAATTGGTATGGAACACAATATTGCTGGGGCTTATTTGTTTTAAGCTATATTGTTATGCTTTGGTGAAGACAATGTGGCTTGGGATGATGGTTATTGGTAGGGGTCAGTTGCCAGAAAGTTAGTGCGCTCCCATTGTTTCTAGACCCATCATTGATGCAAGCCAATTTTGTTTTCTTTTTAACTCTGATTTCACTACATAGTTTTTACCTCTAGATGGCAGCAGAGGCTAGTTATTTTATTAGAACAGTCCTAATGGTCATTTGCCAATCTTAAAAATGATGCTATGAGGTTTTTTATTTTTTCCTGTATGAATTTTATACTTGGACATATTTCAGTAAATGAGGTATGGCGCTTTAAAATGTGTCATCTCTTGGATCAGTTTTATAGAACATTATGTCAAATAGCTCCAGGACAGTTTTAGCCAAATTTGGAGTGCATATTGCAGGCGGAATCTATGTATATGTCTGTTTTAAGACCACACAGTGAATGTTCTGCTCAGAGTTGGAGGCTCCTGGGTTTCATCAAAAAGCAGATGTCTTGGAGGAGATTAAGCTAGTTGGAAAGCTCATTCATAGAAGAAAAAAATTTTTTTAAATATTTAACTCAGTTCAACATGAAGATTGGGATTTGGAAGGGATTACAGGTCTGAAGGATGCCAAATTCAGTGAGGCAGAGGCATTGGTTTTATCTAGGGAGCAGTAGAAAGAAAAAGAGTATATGTGTGGAATGTATTCACTAAATTCTTAAAATATTGGCTTATTTAGTCCTTAGTTTCTAAAAAGAAACCAAGCAATCTATAAGATTCCCTGGTTACAGCAAGTCATTAAATGATACTGAGCCTTTGTGACCAAAAGAAGAGCAGAAAGGTGAAAGTGGTCTCAGTTTTATTTGAAGTCTTAATTATGTAGCCCAATTTCAACTTGATACTTGTGCTCTTTCATATTGTCATGGAGTATAAACATCTGAAAGCATACCAACAAAATCAGCATTTATGGGGAAGCTATTAGATCCTAGTTAGACAGCTGGAGTCAGGATGTTCCCTTTTCTGTAAATGAAGTTAATTTTGTAAGTGCTTTGAACTTTCTGGAGATATATTGGCAACATATTGTCTAAGAAAACAGTCTTCCCTCAGGAGCGTTCCAGACTCCAAGGACTGCACAGCCCCTCAGGACACCTTTAGCTCTAGATGTTGAAAAACTCAAGGCTCCCAAAGACCTCCTATCATTTTGATTTGGGGTTATTGGGGTGATGCAGGGTGGGGGCAGATTCAGTGCTGCCTGACTCCCCCAGGGACCCAGCTGTGTTATCAGAATAACAGTATTTTGTATTTTTGTTTTTATCTCTTTTTAATGGGAAAGTGCATAAGTTATTATGATAGATGTGGTGATGAAAAGGAGGAAATGATAAACTGGAAAAAATCTTTGAAATATTATTGCATTCATTTATTTTGTCTTTTGTATTACTTGGTAAGTCTCTACTAAATTTGTGTAAAGAAAAAAAATGGAAATGACAGGTAATGAATCTGGCAGATATCCTAGAGTTTCATAAGCTGTTTTGGCTTTTTTCTCTTGATTTTCTCAGAACTTCCTCATTATACAATAAAACTTTATCACTGTGGATTTTAGTTTTATATGGTAAGAGTTCCTTCAAAAGGAAACTGTAGTTGGATTTGCTCATTCCTAATTAACCTCCTATGAGAAGACATTTGGTTTTAAATAGAGTTGCAGTGCTATGATTTCTATTAAAGAGTTGTCTACTTTCTGAGGAGGTTAGAGAAAATTGATACCTTTATTTTATAATGTAATATGGTTTATGGTTGTACCTAGTTACATCCCAATCTCTCTGTGGTAATTACACAATGGGCAGTGAGGACAATAAGAGTAAATACTGAAATACAGTTTTCAAAAATCCTTCCTAACCAAGTTGCTTCCTTTTTGTGCCTTTATAGCATCACATACAGAAATAGAATGCTAAAGTAAAATATACTAACCTTTAACTGTTATCTTCCTTATTTGTCCCCTTTCTTTTCCTTTTTTTTTGATTTTATTTTTAAGTAATTTCTATATCTAATGTGGGGCTCAAACTTAAAACCCCGGGACCAAGAGTCACATGCTGTACCGACTAACTAGCCCAGTGTCCCATCCCCTTTCTTTGTATTTGTCTATCAGATTTTTTATCTCGAGTTTTTTTTTCTTTTTTGTTTCTCTTCCCACCCCTTCTTTCTCGTTTCTTTATTTGCACTCATTTAAGTTTTTTTCAGTTGTTCACAGGTTTACATTTTACAACAGCCTTGGGTTAGCAGTTGGAGCAGAGGCTGTGATGCGAGGTAGACTTGGGTGTGCATTCTGGTTCTGGCACCAACTAGCTGTGTGTCTTCAGGCAAGCCATGTAGCTATTCAGACTTCGTTTACTCATCTGTAATACTTATTGGGGGATTAGAGGACTACTTTAATGTTCTTTGGGGAGTAGGAAAGACCCTGGCCCATCAAAGTTCCAGATAAGCGTTTGTTGTTAATAATGTTAATGTTATGAACTTTGTCTTTTCCTTACATTTGTTCTTATGATGCGTATTTCTTGATCGTAATCAAAACTTATTTTCTTTGGTTATTTTATCTTGTTTTTCTGCTTTACCCTCTCCAATTAATTATTGGAGACATGTTAGCAAGCATAGGAGTTGAGGCAGTCGACCAAGCAGTACTGTGTTTATTGGGCCATGTTTCTAAGCAGTTCTGACCCAGAAAAGGGATCACTTTACACAACCTTTTCCTTCTTTATCCTACTTGGTCTGGTCGTTGTCTTTTTTAGAGTACTTGGAAACATACTATTTTCTATTTTTTTCTCTTTTCCTATCCTTTAATTGAAAAATCATGGGAATGCAAGCTGGTACAGCCACTCTAGAGAACAGTATGGAGGTTCCTCAAAAAGTTGAAAATAGAGCTACCCTACGACCCAGCTATCGCACTACCGGGTATTTACCCTAAAGATACAAATGTGATCCGAAGGGGCACGTGCAC
>CM053603.1:145154732-145175378 GCA_028646535.1 Procyon lotor
GGGGGGGGGTGCGGGTAGGGATAGGGTGGCTGGGTTGTGGACATTGGGGAGGGTATATGCTATGTTAAGTGCTGTGAAATGTGTAAGCCTGACGATTCACAGACATGTACCCTGGGGCAAATAATACATTATATGTTAATAAAAATTAAAAAAAAAAAAAAAGAAAGAAAAGAAAAATCAAATGAAGTCCTTTGGCCCTGACACTCTGTGAGTCTATGAAAAGAACAAATGCAACATACCACCAGGTATGTTGTTAACCACGTGAGCCTTTATAGAACACGTACTACCAGTAGTATTTAAGTCCTGGGTAATGTAGTACATTGTTTTTTAAACTTTATAAGCCCAAGAATGAATGAGGCAGATTGTTTAAATGCGGATTTCTTGCATTGGTTTTCATAGGTCTAGGCAGGTGGAAATCTGTAGAGTCCTGAGTGATTCCTATAAAGGTGATCAATGTTTGAGAAACATTGATATAAGAGTTTCAAAAATAAATGCTGGTGGATTCTTGCTCCCAAGAGATTATAGTATAGGAGGGATAACAAATAATTATAAAATAGAGGCAAAATAAAGTGCTATAATAGAGGTACGAACAGAAGTATTTTGGATACTTGGAGGCAGATTGTGAAAAATAAGGAAGGCTTTCCAGAGGAATTGGCATTTGAGATAGCAGTAAGATTTCAATAGGAGGAACAAAGAGAGAAGCTTATTCTATCCCTAGGAAAAGCACGAGCAAGGTATAAGGCAAGAAAGCTCAGTGGTATGTGGGAGGATGGTCAGTACTGGGTTCTGGTGAGAATATAGGGATTGTCCAGTTTCAAAGGGAGTTGAGGCAAGAGAGGGAAACCTGATGATAGTTTGGTCTTTAGATACTCAGTAATGTCAGTGTGAAGTAAGTGCTGTTTTTGGTGGGGGGGGGGGTGGAGAGGACTGGAGAATTACCATGATTAGGAAGGTATTGTAGAAAGGTCACTAGCAACAAGAATGAAGATTGGATTAGAGGTGTAAGGGGTTAAATGCAATAGATTAACCACCTTATACTACCATCTGTATGAGGTCTGGATTTGGGGAGTAGTAGCACAAATAAAAGGAGGGAGGGCAGAGAAAGAAATACCAGGGCAGAGTGGCTGACTAGATGGGGAGAGTAGGCAAAAAAGTGGAGAATGGCTCCCAGATGTTGAACCCTGGAACAAGGAAGGTAGTGGACCATCATTAGACAAAGAGCAACCTAAAAGCAGCAGTGCAGTGGGGTGTGGGCACATTCCAAGTTTGAAGTGTAGCTGGACCTTCCATCTGGAACTGTTTGGTAGACTTTGAAAACTTGAGAGATCTTGCTTTGAGAATCATCATGAGAGAAATTGTTGATACCACCAAGTGGCTCAGAACCCAAGGGGAAAATATAATTCCTCTTCACCTACCAATCTCTTCTGTGACAGATAATTTTACATTCATTTCCCTAAACCTGAGAAATGAGTTTTATTCTGTGCCCACATGCCCACTCCTACCCTCCACCCTGCCCTGCCCCGACACAAGGCCACCAGTCTTACTGATAAGAATGTAACTAGTTCTGAGGTCAGCCCCCTACTGGAGGCATTTCTTTCCAGTTTTGAACAATGCGTAGTGATTGAATTGTTATCCAGGCACTGATTGGCTAGCAGGGGGAAAGGAAATCCTGTTCCTGTCCTCCAGTGACCAGGCTGGCCCCTCTGCCATTGTGTCTGGGCTGAGCAGACAGATTACGTAAACTTGTATTCTGTGGGGGGATCTGCCAGTCCTTGGCACAGGGGCATTCAGTAATTACAGGATGGCCCCCCCAGAGCACATTTCCTTCCTCATTGGCAGTCTGAGAAAACCTGGTTGGCCTAAAAAAATAGTAATAATTGTCCATTGTTCTCCTTCATCCTCTCATTACCCTTCTTAGAAGCTCAAGTCACCGGCCCTGGCATTTATATTTTCCAAAATTTTTATAGTAAATATGTATTAATCTTATAATCAGAAAGAAGTTTTATATAAAAAGAATTGTGTTGCTTATGCCTGTCACTATGAGAGATGTCATCCTTCACTGAGATCCTTACCCATTGACCCCCTCCTTGTTACTCTGAAGGGATTATTAGGTGTTTAAATGTTTCTTATGTTATGGGCCTTTTGGGATCTGTCGCAATTTTTAGTTAACTCCTCTTTCTTTAAAACTGTAATTTTCTGAAGCCAGAATATCATATCAATGAAATCAGGTAAGAACACCATTAAAAGACAAAGAACAGAAAAAGGATAGTTCTTTTTTAAGAGAAGGAGGAAATCAGTCAGCTCACTAATAATGGAAGGATAGTAATTTGTTCTTGAGAAATTGTTGTGGGTTGTTTGAAGAGGGGCTGCATTGAAGCAAGTGTTTTTATGTATTTAATTGTTTATGAGAGATACATTGAAGGCCAACTTGATGAAGACTTTCTCTAAAATGTCAATTTTATTTGTGATATTTCCTTTGTTTACAGTTATTTAATCCTGAATTGGAAGCAGAATTTAGAGACTGACAAGATTGAACCCTAATACTTTTCCCACTGATCTCGGACAATAAATAGTGCTTCTTCTTCCTTTTTTTTTTTTTTCTTTAAGGTGATTTTGGGACCATCAGTCTTTCCTTTTAAGATATCATGTTACTTGAGAAATGAAAATCCTAAACTAGGGTATACCATCCAGGAAGATTTTCTAGTCTTCTGCGAAGGCAGAAGTCCCACTACATCTGGGCTAAGTTGGTGGTGCTTATCTATGGCGGCTAGACTTTGATCCTTTGTCTTTTCTGGAGGTGTTGGGTCACTATCCACACTATCAAGGCAGCTACTTACTTATAAGCTTTGATGTGCATGGTTGTGATGCTCCCTCTGTGGATCATTTTTATTCACTTCTGTTGCTTTGCTCTCCAGCCACCTCTGAGCCAGTCAGGTAACTCATACTCCAACCTCATTCTGCATCCCTGGCATTTTCTTGATGATGAGAAATTGTGCTTCTCCTTGGTCTTGCTTTCTCCCATGTCCTATCCACAGCACATCCCAAAGTCTGTCTTCCCCACGCCTGCCCATTTATGTGAGGTGTGGCCTCTTACATTCATAATTTCTTATTCCCCTAACAGTACCCTCAGGGAGATGGGAGGAGTTGAAAGGGGAACCAGATCCCTTTGGACTGTGGTGATTGTGGAAGGTTTCAGAAAAGGTAGGGCTTGAGCCAGACTTTTCAGTGTGAGTCACTTGATGAGAGAAGAGAAAATTATCCATGTAGAGCAATGGGGAGGAGGTAGGGGAAAGTCCTGTGTATATTTAGGGGCACTCCAAGTGTTCTGGCTAAAGTGGCAGACTTTAGAGGCTAGAGTACAGGGATGTAATGTTAGGCAGCCTGTAAGCTGAGGTAATGGAGAAGTTCAAATGCAATTTATTGTGCTTTCCACGTATACTGCGGTAGCTTCTCAGTATGTTTCTATGGAAAGAGGATGGGACAATATAACTAGATTTGTGTTATAATGTCTCATTCTTGTCACATACTAACAGAACAACCTGAAGCAATTTCCTTACATCTCAAAATTAAAATTTTTTATCTCTAAAATTGTGAAGATACCTACACTATAGGGTTGTTGTGAAATAAGTGTAGAAAGGATTGTTTCCATTATCTCACTTCTCTGAGGTGAGATAGAATTCTCCCTAACATTATATTCAAGGCCCTTCAGAGTCTAACAGGACCAGGCCCTTCGAGCCTTACCCCTGCTCCAGCCATCTCAGCTGCAGCCATACTGCACTGCTCACTTTTTCATGAACATTGTTTTTTTTTCCTGTCCTACCTGCCCTCACACCTCTGCTCTTGTAGGCACTTCCCTGGAACACCTTTTGTCCTCTCTTTATCCTACTCTTCCTCATCTCTCATCTATTTCTGAAACCTAACCCCCAAGCCTTGCTCCCATAGTAATGTGCTCCTCCTCCAAATTCCTGTAGTACCTACTATCTATAGAATTCCTTGCCTGTGTTATGCTCTTAATTACCTTTTAAGGTAGTCCTCAATTTCTACCCTAGATTCTAAATCTTAAACTTGCATAACTGCCTTGGACAGCAATGAGTAATTATTAAGTGCTTCATAAATATTTGTTGGTTCACTCTTGTAGCTGATTTGTTGAAGAATGAAGAAAGCTTGTATTCTAATAGAAGACATTTGTGCCTTTGGTGGTTATAAGCTACTACAGAGAGAATTGAAACTTCTCATAGAGGACTTTTTGGAAAGGTCTAAACAGTGAAAGGTTATCTCTTAAGTTCTTAGGCATCCTCCTGAAACCCATTTTTCACCCACTAAGGCAAATGCGGTTGGTTCTCTAGACTTTACTTCCTTGAAGGCATGTGAGAAGTGCAAAGCTTATCTGAAAATTCAAGTTTATAACATGGTATTGAAAGAAACAAAGGTGCAATATATTAACACAAATATAATGTCAAATACACACATGCTTTGGGCCAGTCTGTCGAATTAGTGGAAACAATCTTTATGTAACTAAAGTCTTCAGTGCAGATTTTTAAAGTTGCTTTGAGGCTTGTGTTTAGTCAGAGTCAAGATTTTCATCTCTGCATACCAGACATAAGACTTTTCAAATGAGCTGTTAGATTTTTTTCCACAGCAAGTCCTGTAAAAAAGGAACTGGCTTATAGAGTTAGTTAGTCCATCTCTCTATTGCAGTGGTTCTCAAATGGAGGTGATTTTACCCCCTAGAGAACATTTGGCTATGTCAGGAGCCATTTTTATTTGTCACAGTTGGGGGATGCTGCTTGATGTCTAGTGGGTAGAAGCCAAGAATGCTCCTAGACATCCTGGAGTGCACAAGACATCCTTCTACAACAAAGAATCATCAGATCCAAACTGTCAGTAGTCCTGAGGTTGAGAAAGTTTGCTCTAATAAGAAAAGATCTGATACATTGAAGATTAAAAGGCTAATTCATAGAATCTTAAAGAAGAAAACACAGAGCGCCTGGGTGGCACAGATGGTTAGGCATCTGCCTTCCACTCAGGTCATGATTTCCAGGTCCTGAGATCGAGGCCC
The DNA here is from genome assembly GCA_028646535.1 of Procyon lotor. Taxonomy (NCBI): domain Eukaryota; kingdom Metazoa; phylum Chordata; class Mammalia; order Carnivora; family Procyonidae; genus Procyon; species Procyon lotor. Next base: position 145,159,792 of record CM053603.1, read on the forward strand.
ACATCAGGCTCCCAGTGGGGAGTCTGCTTCTCCCTTTCCCTCTACTTCTCCCATTGCTTGTGCTCTGTCTCTCTCAAATGAATAAAATCTTAAAAGAAGAAGAAGGAGAAGAAGAAAGCACATCTTTGGAGACAAGGAGGAGAAGAAGAAGAAGAAAGCACATCTTTGGAGACCATCCAGTAGTTAGGATACCCACAAGTGGGAAAATGAGGAAGAAGAAATTTAATTTCTGAAAGGAAACTCTGCAGATAATCAGTTTGTTTATTTATGCCCAACCTTATTTCCCAAAGGAATTTTAAGCAATTTAAAAAGGGTGTCAAGACTTGGAGAGAATTCAGAAATCACTGGGAATTAGAACTAGATATGTTAGACTAGAGATGACCTTAGATCACCAAGTCTAGTTCTCTTTATTTCACAAAATTTCACAAAAATTAAGTGATTTTTCTGGGGCCCTATAGCTGACTGGCAACAGTATGAACTGGAACCTGATCTTGTTTTCTGGCCTCAAATATTCCCTCCCACCCTATCACTCCACTTCTCTCTTTCCTTGACCTATTTCAAGCCTCAGTTGCTTTGTGAAGCCTTGTTAATCTACTGTAGTCCTACTTAACCTCTACTGTGTAGATTTAGTTTGCACTTGATTAAATATTATCTAATACTCTTTCCTTTCTTGTCTCCGTCCCTTGCTCAGAATAATAAGCTCTTCAGAGGGAGTGAATCTTTTGTCTCCATACCTGCTCCATTGTCAGGTAGAAGGTAGGCATTTCAGTATGTTATGATCAGTGGATTAACCAGTTATGTCCATGTGGTGCTTTGAAGAAAAGACACCATGCATGTCACTGAGACATATGAGTGGCATATCAGTTAGTGAACCCATTCCACTTTTCTAGAGGCCTAAGGAATGCAAAGTGGAACAGCCTTTGTAGGTCTTTAGGGCCTGTATACATTCTTAGTTATGCAAAGATAACTAGGCTTTCAAAAGCAAAATAGAAAAAAAAAAAAAAAAAAAAAGCAAAATAGAACTCAGAGGCAAAAAAAAAAAAATCCTAGATAATGTTGCAGAAATAGCTTACAGGACCGTTTGGCTATGGGGGAAAAAGAAACTTATTAAAATAAGAAAACTAAAAGAGCTTTGAAAAACTGCCTTAATCAGACAAATTTTATTAATAATTTTATAAAAAAAAAACAAGTGAAATTTTAAAATGTAGCTACAAGTAAGGAAGATTGTCCCTAGGATAGCTGACTGTAGCCCAGAGTACATTTTTATGGCACCATTTTTTTTTAAGGTTTTTATTTATTTATTTGTCAGAGAGAGGGAGAGAGAGAGCATGCACAGGCAGGGGGAGTGACAGGCAGAGGGAGAAGCAGGCTCCCTGCTGAGAAAGGGGCCTGATGTGGGACTTGATCCCAGGACCCTGAATCATGACCTGAGCTGAAGGCAGACACTTAACCAACTGAGCCACCCAGGTGTCCCTATGCCACCATTGTAACTGTAAAAACTAGTGTCTTGATGGAATGTTGACAAATTTATATATGCTACCATATGAACAGTGTTAAAATTCATTATCAAATGATAAAGTACTAGAAGTGTTGGCCAGTTAACTGACTGGACTCCCTAAGGATTCCTTACCCTACAGTATTGCCTTGCCTGCTCTGATATATTTCACTGCACAGTGGAAGGGCCCATCATTTGGAAAGGAAGGGATTTGGAGTTTAATCTAAATGAATATGAATTAAAGGAGGTTTGAGATTAGGGACTTTATTGAACCACTTATCTTCCTTGCTCTTTCTTGGCATTTGCTCCTCTGTGGCCTAAGGTGAATGGAATCCTTTGTTTTGGTTCATCCAAACTGCTCTCTTTAATGTGTGTTCTGGACCATTCCCAAGAAATGCTGTAGGGTTATTGAGGGCCTGGGATCTGAGGGAGAAACAGCTTGTAGGTGTCAGAGAGCCTGCTGCTGCTCAGCTAAAGATTCAAGCTCTATGCTTTGCGACAGTTGTAAACCTAGCAACCTTTCCACTTCATAAAATGGTAGTTTTTATTAAGCTGTTCTTCTGAATAAAAAGAAAACCTATTCTTTCAAATAGAAAGAAAATCTTTCTATTTGTCATGCCAGCCACTGGAGGGCAGAATAATCAAAATTCCTTGGACAGGTGTAATTCATTCTGATAGAGCAGGACTACTATCAGAACACATTTGATATTGTTTATCAATGTAGGAATTTCTAAAACAGTGGAATTCCTACTTTAGAATGCATACTAATCAGCAGAGGAATTTTTGCAGCTTCCTGGGTCCTACCCTCGGAGATTCTCATACATGTATCTTGGATTTTGCTTTGAGAAACACAGATCTTAATGTTTGGGGCATATATTTTTGCCTAATTATGTTTTCTCTTAGGATTGCAAAGCAAAATGATTTTTGGAGGGAAAAACAATAACAGAAACCAAGGCTTAGGGAAATAGAATGTTGTTAATTTAAAGATCTTTCCCTGCCTTTATCTAATAAGTTTCAAAGGAGACTCACTCTAAAGATTCAGAATCAAAGAAGCTACCAAAAACATGTCTTTGTCTGGATTTCTACTTCAGTCATTAAAGATCATCAAATCCTTGGGCTTCAAGTCTAAGAATTTTTTTTTTTAAGTCTAAGAATTTTTTAATGAAATATCCCTTTTATGACCATCTTATAGTACAACCAAATTTTTATCCTTTGGGTGTCATGAAGACCTATGTCCTAATGTCTTGGTGTTGTGAACTATAGTTGTGGAGACATTCTGAGTATATATATGTAATCCTGTCATCATCTTGAATGTAGAGACCTTCCTTTATATATAGGGATACAACTATAGTAATGTACATTGTCCTAGTAAGGGTGATGATTTTATTTTTGCCATTGCCCCCAGGGAAAAGATGCATCCTCAGGGAAAGTTTTGCCATTGTTCTTAAAAGGACAGAAGAATATGGAAAATCATCTAAATCTATGGTAGGATGCTGCAGCTTAAAAATTTAAAGAGATGGAGAACTGAGTAAAATGAAAATTGGTTCTGAAGCTGGGAATTCAGATGAAATAAATGAAAGGAAGATATTTTATCAGATGTATATAGAAACTGTCTTCTGTGACTTTCTCATGGGCCTCCTAAGAAAACAAATTTCCACTCTTACATATTTCATATGAAGATTTTCCAATGTCACTTCCTTCCTCCTTCCTAGCTTTCAAGGTTCTTCTGTGATTATATACAAATGAAAAAGAAAGTTCTATAATCTTTCAAACATATACACAGATATAAAAATTTAATTTTCAGGGGCACCTGGATGGCTCAGTCAGTTAAGTGTCTGCCTTCAGCTCAAGTCACAATCCCAGGTTTCTGGGATTGAGTCCCATGTCTAGCTCTCTGCTCAGCAGGGAGCCTGCTTATCCCTTTCCCCCTTCCCCTCCTTGTGTTCTCTCTCTGTGTCAAATAAATAAATAAAACCTTTAGAAAAAAAATAAGTAAAAATTTAATTTTGAAATTAAGGACCAAAAGTCTAGAATGCGTGAATGGGAAGATGCTCTTTTTAAATGTGTGATTTATAGAAAGGGGAAGATGCTTTTTTTTTTCCCAGAAATGATGCTGTCTTTACCATAAATTTTAATTAGTAACACTTTTAATACTCTATATATGTTATTAATATGACAGTGTTCCTAAATTCTGATGGTGATGTGAATTATTCTACTGAAGTAATCCTCCCAGTAGAGGAACCTCTAAAGAGGTTCAGTTTCTTGAAAGTCCAATAAACTTCTAGTAACATTAATCACTTGGGATGCCTATTTATAGTAAATATCTTGAGCAGATGATGAAATGAGAATTTGCATTATATTTATTGCAATAAAGTGTTAACTTTATTACAGAGAATTGTTCTGGCTCACATGAGAGATTGAATCATTAAAAAAGGGTTGAACTACTGAAAAGCCCAGAGCTTTTCAAACTCTGTTAGTTACAGGTGTGCCAGGAATGGATCTCCCCTCAGCAGTTGGGACAGCATATTTTTTCTCCAGGCCATTATGTGACAAAGGTTGGGAAGCACTTCCTTCTTTCTACTTTCTGTCACACTCCAAAATGTTGTGTGTACCTTCTCTTTCTTATTATCTAGAAAAGCATCTTATGCAGTAGCATTAGCAATGTCTACTTTGAAAGATGTTAAATTAAGTATGTAGTTTCTTCTAAAGTTCTAGCCCAAGGTGACTTAAAAATAAAAATAGTTTTGGGGCGACTGGGTGGCTCAGTTGGTTAAGCATCTGCCTTTGGCTCAGGTCCTAATCTCTGGATCCTAGGGTAGCCCAGCTCAGCAGGGATTCTGTTTCTCCCTCTCCATCTGCCTCCCTCCAGTCCCCACTCCTGGTTCTCTCTCTCTTTCTCAAATAAATAAAACCTTTTAAAAGAGGCAAACAAACAAACAAATAAATATCATTTTGAAAAACATTTAGGCCATCATGTATTTTGTAATACAGTTGGGTCACTGCCAATTCCCAAGATAAATATGTTTAAACAGAAGCTTTCTCATTCATCACCAGCCTCAGCTTTCATCCAAATTTATTTAATGATGATGCAAGCTCACAGCACTGGTGTTGCAGTTCATCACCATGGAAGTGTTTCTGTCAACAAATCTTTGCTTTGCTATCATGAAATTGATTTTGCAGGGAAAAGGAGGATAATTGTGGAAGATTTCTTTTACTTCTAAAGATCTTCACAGTTTGCCTGGGTCTCTAAATGAATTGTGTTTAAAATTAGTAGCTGGCAGTAAGACTGACCAAACTAAATTAACAATTATGAGGTTGGAAAAAGGGAAACTGGTAATGAACTATTTTGTCTGAATTTTTTTTTTTTGAATGTGACTTGGGGACCAGATTTGTAATTTAAAATGTTCCTCTTGAAAACTGTTGTTCTCTGCTATGAAAATATAGGTCATTTTCCAAGAGTCCTATAAGGTAGGTATCAGAATTCTTAGAATGCTTTGGCTGAGTTTTTCTCACCTTGTAAATGGCATAACAATAATCACAGAAGAAATTTTCTTCAACTAACATAATGTATGATTTAAAAAAATATGCCTTTTCTATAACTTGTGTTTGAAACTATCTTTGGCTTCTATTTGCTTGTTTAGAGGTAGGGGAGCTTCTGAATATAGCTGATTTACAAGCAAGGTAGGAAGCACCTACCTTAAATAATCCAAACTATTTTGGGATCCAGATAGGAAAGAAAAATAAGAATGACATTTTTGCTTTGAAGCAGTGTTCAAGAGCATATATCATAGTGGCTCATTTCAGGTTTGGATGCAAATATGTTTTATGGGGGTTTTCACCTATAGTAGAAATACAATCAACTCTTGATTATCAAGGTAACTTGTGTTTTCAAATGTGCTTTTTCTGGCTTCCTGTCACATTTCATTTTTACTTTCACCATCAGCTTATATGTACTTATAAAAGCAAATTATTTAATATTTTATTTACTTAGTGTCAGTAAACATTTATTAAGTTCTTAATAAGTGTTATAAGCACTTTGCTGGGCACCAGAGATACTGAGATACATCCCAAGCAGGAAGTTAAGTTTGCTCCTGAGAGATCTTACAGTTCACTTTAAAATCAAAGACACATAAATTTTATTTATTTGAACCACTTCCTCTTCCTCTAATAACATGTGATCAGAAGTTGACTGTAAGTGGGAAGTGGGAAGTAGGTTCTACTTGTTTTTAAGGAAGAATTAATAGACCTTATGAACAGGAAGTAAAATTCTATTATACATGCAAAAATACAACACAAAATGACCAAAAAAAAAAAAAATTCAGCAAGCAATGGTAAAAATAACAAATTATTTACTGCTTTAAAATGTTAAAGTATTTCATCAAGACAAGTTGCAGTGAAATTAATGTGAGTTATGGAAAATGAAATACATAAGGATGTATTGATACAAGTGCAGACTAAATATTTTCCATACAGGTATGTAAATGAAAAGATATACAGTAAGTGCACACTTGATATGACTATTGCAGGCAACACTTAGTTAGTTTCAGATACTCTTGGATAGTTCATGCACAAACCTTCCCAAAGTACAAGTTCAGTCAGTCTTTTGGGGAATGTGGAGGGATAATTAAAAAGGATTGAGTTCCTTGCAATAGTATCACTAGAGACTGGATGAGGGTGAAAGTCGTCAGTTATATATATTACTTACTGTAATTTGTGATTGTCGAGGAAGAGGTGTGGCTGTTGGTGTAATAGTAATACTGCTGGTGACTTTATTGGTTGTTTTGTTTAGTGCCCCATTAGTTAAGCCTTGAGTTCGGTTATCCTGTGGTGGCGTTGAAGGGCTGGCAGGTCTCACGGGGCTGGCTACAGCTTGCATGTAAGGACTTCCTAAGTGAATGTGGATTTTATTATCCTCAGTAGTTATCACACTTGAACTGTTGCTGTTTGAACGTTGAAACTGCCATGATGACTGCCGGTCGGGGGAGACTCTGAAAATTGCATGCTTGGCACTGATTTCTATCGGCTCTGGGGAATGTCCTTGCTCAGGAGAGCCTGCTGAACCAGTCACAGCCAAAACCTGAATAGGTGACATTGTCCTTTCTGGAGTTATAGAACCACAAGACTCTGGGGTCTGTGCTCTGGTAAAGGTTGCCATGGTAATTGGGGACATGCTTTGCTCCATATTCATGAGGCCTTCAGCAGAAGTTTTGGATTTCACCGGAGTTATGGAGGCATTTTGGAGGATGGTTATCCTTTGCTTTGGGGTGCCACAGTTTGGTATCACTGCAGTGCTTGTGTAAGAGTGAGGACTCTCTGTAGTAGGACTTGTAATTTCAAGAGTGGCTGTGTTTTGGACATGGTCTGGAGTAACTTTTATATGAAGTGGCTGCCCAGGTGTGTGGCTTAGGACTAGATCTCCAGGTTGCATGAAGCTGCCATTGGGTTTAGTTTGTATTTTTCCATTCTGAAGATGGCTCTCCTTCGATTTCATCCAAGGAATCCATAGTTTCCTGTTAACAGGATAGGGAGTAGATGAATTGCATTTGAAGGACAGCACAGATTCCTCGTCATTAGGGTCCTCATCCTGGTCCTCGCTTTCCTCATACAACTGACCGTTGATGACAGCACGTTCCAGAGGGATGAGACTCTTGTAATCAGGCGGCTCATTGTCTGCTACTTCTGTCTGAACTTCTTTAGAAAATACTTGAGGGTCAGAGATGATTCTTCCATTGAGACTAGGCCGGAGGCTCTTACTAAAATGCCGGTACCTCTCTAACTCTTTAGTGAGGTTTTCAATCTCTCTTCCTAAATCTCTGTTCCTGTTTTCTTGTTGATTGAGTTTCTTTTGTAGAACTGAATGATCTCCCTGGAGATGACATATCAGGTCCTCAGTTGCCATGTATTCATGAATTTTCTCTTTCAGTGCTTCTACTTCTCTTGACAGGTGCCCTGATTTAGCTTCTTCTTCTTGAAGCCTTTTGAAAAGCCATTCTTCATGGCTGGACTCTGTCTTTTCTGCTAACTTGTACTTTTCAAGTTCATTTTTAACAAGTTCTAGCTCTTTAGATAAAAATTGAGCTTTATCTCGTTCATTAGCATACTTTCGTTCTAGAGTCTCATACTCATCTTCTGTTTTCATAAGGTCGTCCTCAATGGCTTTCATATCCTTTAACTTCAGTCTCAGTCTTTCCACTTCTTGAGAGAGCTCTTTAATCTTATTGTTTTCTTGGTGTAATGCTGTTGTGGACTTACTAGAATCTTGATTTAATTTGTTTTTTAAGAAATCTTTCTCAATTGCTTCCAATGATTGAAGCCTATTTTTCAACATATTAACTTTGGATAGGAGATCATTTCCTTTCTCTTCTTCTGCTTTCAGTTTGTTCTTTAGATCATCTCTCTCCTTGGTGACACTGTACATTTTTTCTTCCACATCAGTTTTGGACTTCAGTGCCCTTTTTGTTTCCTCGATTAACTTCTCAGTTACTGTTGTCACTTTATTTTGCTCCATTTGAAGCTGAGAAGAAGCAGCTTGTAACTTATCTTCAGTTTGCTTTAATTTTTCACTCATTGTTTTCCTTTCATCTACCAGCATCACAGTTAATGTTTTCAGTTTAGTTAAGTCCTCTTTTAGGGTGAATTCTGTCTTTTCCAGCCGACTTTCAATGGCTTCTAGCTCTTTGATTCTTACTTTTAAGCTCTCCAGTTCTTGAGACAACTGCTTTGTGGTCATCCTTTCTTTTTCTAAATTGCACTTCAGAGAGTAACATTCTTGTTTGCTTTTGTTGAAGGCATCTTCTAATTTGTCAAGAGCCATAATTCTTTTATTGAGTTTTTCAACCTCAAGTTTGAAGTCTTTACTCAGTGATGTTTCCTTTTCAAGCCTCTTATTGAGATCTCTGCACTGCTCCTCCATTTTTATGAGTTCTTCATCCTTCCCTTCCATTTCTAGCACACGTTTCCTGAGCTCTTCCACCTCGGCCATGATACCACAGTTTCCATATTCTCCCTTGTTGATTTTTTCTTTTATATCTTGCAGCTCCTCTTCTGCTTTTCGTAAAGACCTGTTTGTCTCTTCTAACTCATCAATTTGCCGGCTGAGTGCTGCCAGCTTTTGTCGAAGCTGACGATTTTGGCTGTCCTCGTTGGTGAGCTTTGCCATAATTGTTTCTTGGTTCTGGTGAAACTTTGTGGTCTGTGTTTGCAGTTCTTTCTCTAGTTTGGTTGCCTTCTGCTCTTCTTCCTGAACTCGGGTTTCAGCGAGGGCTAGTTTAGCATGTGTTTCCTTTGCGCTTGTGGTTAGGTCTTGGATTTTCTGTCTTTGAAGGGCAAGCTGTGCCGTCAGCCTTTGTTGTTCGTCCACTACCATCAAAGCAAAAGACTTCAGTTTGGTCAGCTCCTGTTTCAGGGCGGTGACCCTCTTTTCCTTTTCTTGCTCCTTCTTCTCCTGGGACTTGGTTTCTTGGTCAATCAGCTTCTTTAATCTGAAAAATACAAGAATGCATTCTATTTTGTGATTGGTGCTTCAGTAACTTATCAGCTGTCATTAAACATTTGTATAACTTAAAAAGATTGATCAGCTATACAGAATATGGAAAGGAATTCCTAAATTTGATTGGAGAGAAGAATCTTGATAAGCAGTTATCTTACTTTTTTGTTTTCACTATTCCCTCTCCCCCCAACCCTTGTTGATTGGTAATAGTTGTAGTTGACCAAGAGCCTTAGTGAAAGAATAAAGGTAAAAATAGTTCATTTAAATTGCTTGTGTAATAGAACCAGTAGACAGTCTAGCCTGAAAACTAAAAAACAGAGTTTCAAGGTGACCTGGCTTCAATACTGGCCCTATTTTACCACGTAATTAACCTGGGCAGTTATTTAACATCCTTGAGCTTCAGCTTCCTGATATGAAAAATGGAGGCAATAATTGTATTACCTCATTGGCCATTTATGAAAATTAAATGAGATAATTCATCTAAGATTCTCATAGTGCTGGCACATAGTAAGCATTTGGTGTTAGTTATTGCTGTTGTCCTTTCCTATTAATGTGGCTATGGTTACATTTATAAAATGTTTTGCTTGAACCATTATAATATGTGGCACATTTAGTTTGGTGCTCAATTTCTTGATTCTTAATTGAGATAAAACTTTATCCACATTGCTTAGAAACTATACACTTCATTGATGGACCTTTCTGCCAATTAAAATTTGGTTTACATTAGCATAACATTGAGCCAGGAATCACTCACCTCACATATATCTTTATCCCCATAGTGAGTGGCAGCTGAATGAGGGGAATTGAAAGGCATCTGAAGGAGTTTAGAATTGTCATAACATACGGCAAGAACACAAGGGTTAATAGGAAAGAGTTTATTGATTTAGAGTCACGTGCTAGAAATGATGGAAGAAAAATTATCAGGAACATTATAGTTCCCTTGTAAATAATGATTCTATTATAATGTTACCTTTTTTCTTTAACATTTTAAATTTGTTGGCATAACACAATGTCATTTTACATGTAGTATAAATTATCTCTTCCACATACTTTTCTCCTCAGCAGTGAGGTCATAGCTTTAAATTTGTGGCACTCTTGATTACATTGGGAATGGGCTGATTATAGAGGATGTAATTACAGCTTTGCAGTATTGTTATACAGAAGCTAAAAATAGAATGGAATCCCTGAAGAACTGAACTAAAGGACTTGTCATAGGTGAAAAGTTTGTTTTCTGATAAAGCAGAGAGAGTTCATAATATTTTACTATACTTTTCAATTAGGAATGAGTTAATTATCCAATGCATGTCTTTAACCCTTGCCATAAAACTTTCTTTTTGAAAATTGTTTAAGGATTTGTAAGGACATTTTAAAAGGAAGTTAATTTGGAAGAGTCTTCTTGGAAAAGTCTTTCTTGAGATCCTAATCTGCTCTTTTCCTTAATTACACTACATAAGAGGAACGTGTTTAAAATAATAGTATAATGTAAGAATTCCCAATTTTTTTTGTGGGGAGGATCCACTTTTATTTTTTCCTGTTTTGAGAACCTAAGAGGAGGCTGGTCTGAGGGCTGCAGCCTGTGAAATTCTAAAGAAGCTGAGCTGGATGCTGGGGTGGGGTTGATGATGATCTCATCCACAGTCTTGGCAAGAGGCTTGCTGGTGGCCTCTGGCCCTTTCCCACTCCCTATCTGAGACACCTGAGAAGAGAAAGATGGCATCTCCTTCCTGAATGGTCATGAGACTTCACAACCCACTGGTAGATACGTCCACCGGCAAACTGCTTTGGTGGTGAAAGTTACAAAAACTTTGGCAAAGTGCTTCTTCCTCCCACCTTAGCATTAGAATCATATTTAACAATGTGCTGACCATAACTGCAGTGAAATATTTTCCCCTCTTTACATCACAGTTCTTAGAGTTTTATTAGAGAACAGTTTCACAAAAACTTTTCAGGATTTGTTTTCAACTTATTAAATAGTACCAGTTAATGGTACCATGTGCTATTTCATTTTCAGGAGAAGGACATGTATTTTCTTAGGATATAAAAGAGGGAAGATTATTTTACAGTATAATGAAAAAAGCATAAAAACTGAATGGTGATTAGTGAACCTTGGCAGACCTATAACTGACAAAAAAAGATTTTGAAGAGGTTTAAATTGTTTCTATTGTGTTCATTGTTTTTGGCAGCAAGCATGATGCATCTTTTTCATCATAGTTGCAAGGCCAAGTATCTTTTTGATGGTTTCTGGAAATCAGCTGTTTTGTTCCCAAGCCCCCATCCGACAAAGTAGGCACATAAAACTGACAATTTGAGTACATTTGCTCTCAGTAATTCCTTACTACTTATTTCCTAACAACCTGCTATTTCCGTGGGCCAGTCCCATGAGCACACCATAAGACAGTCAACAGGCTAGTCAGGTAAGGCCTGTCCAGGAGGGAAATAGGAGTTTATATCCAGAAAGAGTTATACTCCCAACCATCAACTCAGGATCTTAGGGCCAGCAACCAGTAAAAACTGAGGAAAGGAGAGAGGCCTTGACAGAACCTTCTTAGAGCCAGCTGGTGCCTATAATGCTATTACACACTGTGTGTGTGTGTGTGTGTCTGTGTGTGTGTGAAAGAGAGAGAGAGACAGAGACAGAGAGAGAGGCTGATTATACTACTGAATTGGAATTAGTACTTCTGGTATAGTCAAGGGGCTTACCCTAAATCATTCACTGTTTCTTGCTTTATATCAAGAAGGCTGAGTTTGAGTTTTAGGTTAGTTTATGGACTTGAAAGGCATTTCTATGCAGAATTAGCAGGTCCTTAAAGGATTTGAAGCTGCAAGCCTGGCTTTTGCACAGTGCCGTAAATAAGGAAACTGAGTGTCATATTGCTAATTACTAATGTAGAGATTTGTGTGTGTGTGTGTGTGTGTGTCTTTTCTTTTTTCAAATGTTTATGAATGCTTTTGGCAAATATTTGCTCTTGGCTGTATTTTAGTCATTTGAGGTCCACAAATCACGTATCCAAAACTTTTGAAGCCAAATGCTTTCAAAATTACAGTTTTTCAAATTTTAGAAAGCAGTAAGGAGCATCTATCATATATACAGCTCCAGCAGGGCCTTTGGCACCACCTCCTAAACAAACCTCTGAATACTTCTGGAGTGAACCATGTGAATAGTTACACCAAGTGGGATAATTAAGATAATAAATAGCCTAGCCTCTATTCAGGCTTTGCTGCTGGATGATGAGTTCAGATAAGAAGTGCAGCCACAATTTAGAAAAGAATATTGCATAGTTCTAAGATTTTTGAAATTGCAAACAAGGGATTGTGGATGTGGGAAATGAAGGTATAGACTATTGGTATCTTTTGGTAAGGAGGGTGTGGAATTAAGGGCCCTACACCTGCTTTCTTCTTCAGTTGGATTGGGTTTTAAGTGAAATTTAATTTTCTGTCTCCATTATTTTTCTTCATGTAGTAACATGTTTTAGGCAGTGATGCTGACTGATTTTATATGCTAAATAAATGCTACAGATTATCATTGACTCTGGGTTTGCTAGCAAAAGCAGATAAATGATTTTGAGAGCTTTTAGCCAGAGTACACATAGTCTTGAAAGCTGCATAGACCTTGAGATGCAGAATGCCCAGATACAAAATTCATCCCCTCAGAGCTGTGTAGTCAAATTATTGCTCCTTAAAAAAAAAAAAAAAAAAAAGTATTGCTCCTTTTTTCATGAATAGTTCCAATTAACACACCTTTATGTAGGGATGTTTGCATAATCTATGTTTGGGTTTCTCTAATGTCAGCACTATTGGCATTTTGAGTCAAATGATTTTTTTTCTGGGGGGCTGTGCTGTGCATTTTAAGATGTTTAGCAGCATCTTTGCTATGGACTCACTAGATGCCAGTAGCAGCCCTCCTCTCCTCACTTGTGACAACTAAAAACGTCTCTAGACATTTGTTGCCCAGTGTCTCCTGGGGCAACAAATTCCCTAGTTGAGGACAGTGAGTGTGTGTGCTTATGGATATATGTCAGTCTATCATTAGAGTTAGACTCTTCATCATTTTGCCTTACTCAGCTTTAGGTAAGCAGTGCATCAGAAAGTTCCCACCTGAGTTACTTATATACCTGGTGATTATATCTTCCCTGCAAATGGCCTCTTCTTTACCAGTGCTTCTCACAGTTTAAGGTGCATTTGGATCACCTAGGAATCTTGCTAAATTTCAGCTTCCGATTCAGTAGATAGGGATGGGCCTCAAATTTTGCATTATATGAAGTTCCCAGGTTATGTAAGACTAACTATGGTTAGCAAGGCTTTCCTATTCACATGATAGAGGTTTTGCTAACAATGGTACTATGACTGAATATTAACTCAGCCAGTTGTTAATAATCAATAATGGATTATACCCCAATCTGTGAACATAGCTTATACTCCTGACCTACAGGGCAATCCATTTTTTTTTTACAAAGAACATCAGGTAAGAGACCATGACTAAACTAGCTAGAATTTGTCCACACTCCTGGAAAAAAATGACTCAAAATAGATATCACAGGTGATGGATCAGTAGCTAAATTTTCACTTAAAAAGGGCAGTAAATAATTTGAGTTCCATTTTGTGATTTTCCTCACCCGGCCCAAATATTTAAAATATAGGAGATTGTTCTATAACCACCATTCTTAATTTAGTGTCAGTGAGGTACTGCCAAGCACTGAAGTAAGTGTGCATCTGTTTGTTCTAATTCACATGGTAAGCATATAGGTTTGGGGATTATAATCTCTATTTTACAGCCATGAAAATTGAAGCTCAGAAAGGTCATGAAGGTGTAAAGCCCAATGCCACACTATCTCTTCAGCAAAGAACACAAACTATTATCTCAACTTGGTCCACACACAGTGTTTCTTTTTAAGAAACATTCTCTGTGTTGGAGAAACTATCAACCTAAAGAAAAATTCTCTTAATCATTGTGCTTGTATTCTCTTTAGTTCATATCTCATAGAGTGGTGGTTTCTAAATATTTGCTCTTCTATCTCCTAAAATAATTTTATTACGTACAACTAGTTTGTTCATATACAGAGTAGTCATAGCACTTCCTTTAGCAAATATTATCTACCTTTTCTCAGCTTATTGAGGTATAATTGACAAAACTGTAAAATATATAAATTACATAACATGATGATTGGTATATATAAATTATGAAAGGATTCCCACCAAGTTAACATATCCATCATCTCACATATTCACTTTTTGTGTGTGTGAGAACACTGAAGTTCTACTCTCTTAGCAAATTTCACTTTTACAATACAGGATTATCAACTGTAGTCACCATGTTATATATTAGATCCACAGACCTTATTCATCTTTATAACTGAAAGTTTATGCCCTTTTACCACCCTCTACCTGTTTCCTGCCCCCACCCCCACCCTGGCAGCCACCTCTCTACTTTCTGTTTATGTGAAGATCAGCTTTTTTTTTTTTAGATCCCACATATAAGTGATACCATGCAGTATTTGTCTCTCTCTCTGTCTGGCTTATTTCCCTTAGTGTAGTGCCCTCCAGGTTCTCTGTGTTGTTACAAATAGCCAGATTTCCTTCTTTTTTAAGGCTGAATAATATTCCATTACATAACATTTTCTGTATTCATCTATTGTCAGACACTTCAGTTGTTTCCATACCTTGGCTATTGTGAATAATACTGCAGTGAACATGAGAGTTGAAATCTCTCTTCAGAGCTGGTTCTTTCATTACCTTTCAGGATATATACCCAGAAGTGGGATTGCTAGATCATACGGTAGTTTTTAAAGATTTCTTGAAGAACCTCCATATTATATTCCATAGTTCCATTTACATTCCCACCAATAGTGTACAGGAGCTCCCTTTTTGTCACATCCTTGCTGATATTTGTTACCTCTTGCCTTTTGATAGTAGATAAGATGTGAGGTGATATTTCATTGTGGTTTTCATTTTCATTCCCCTGAGACTAGTGATGTTGAGCACCTTTTCATGTACCTGTTAGCCATAGGTATATCTTCTTTGGGAAGTCTGTTCAGGTTCTTTGCTCATTTTTTAATTTATATGGTTTTTTGCTATTGAGTTATATGAGTTCCTTATATATTTTGGATATTAACCCCTTACTGGATATATCATTTGCAAGAATCTTCTGCCATTCCAAAGGTTTCCTTTTTGTTTTGTCAACAGTTTACCTTACTGTGTAGAAGCTTTTTAGTTTGACGGAGTTTCATTGTTTATTTTTCCTTATGGAGGTTCCTCAAAAAGTTGAAAATAGAGCAGCCCTATGATCCAGCAATCGCACTACCGGGTATTTACCCTAAAGATACAAATGTGATCCGAAGGGGCACGTGCACCCAAATGATTATAGCAGCAATGTCCACAATAGCCAAACTATGGAAAGACCCTAGATACCCATCAACAGATGAATGGATAAAGAAGATGTGGTATATATATACAATGGAATACTATGCAGCCATCAAGAGAAACGAAATCTGGCCATTTGCAACGACGTGGATGGAACTGGAGGGTATTATGCTAAGTGAAATAAGTCAGTCAGAGAAAGACAATTATCACATGATCTCTCTGATATGAAGAATTTGAGAGGCAAGG
>CM053603.1:145175878-145270557 GCA_028646535.1 Procyon lotor
AAAAAAAAATGTTTTATGGCTGATGTCAGAGAAATTACTGCCCATGTTTTCTTCCAGGAGTTTTATGGTTTCATGTCTCACATTTAGGTCTTTCATCCATTTTGAGTTCCATTTTTGTGTATGGTATAAGAGCATAGTCCAATTTCATTCTTTTGCACAAGCTGTCCAGTTTTCCCAGCACTATTTATTGAAGAGACTGCCTTTTCTCCATTGTGTATTCTTGCCTCCTTTATCATAGATTAATTGACTATATGTAAGTATGGGTTTATTTCTTGGCCTATTCTGTTCCGCTGATCTGTGTGTCTATTTTTGTGCCTGTGCCATATACTGTTTTGATTACTATAGCTTTGTAGTAGATCTTGGAATCTGGGATTGTGATACCGCCAGCTCTATTGTTATTTCTCAAGATTGCTTTGGCTATTCAGGGTCTTTTGTGGCTCTATACAAATTGTGGTATTATTTGTTTTAGTTCTGTGAAAAGTGTTGGTATTTTGGTAGGGATTGCATTAAATCTGTAGATTGCTTTGGATAGTGTGGACTTTTTTTTTTTTTTTTAAGAATTTATTTATTTGTCAGAGAGAGAGAGAGAGCACGTGAGCATAAGCAGGGGGAGCGACAGGCAGAGAGAGGAGGAGGCTTCCGGCTGAATGAGGAGCCTGATGGGCAGGACTCAATCCCAGAACCCTGGAATCCTGACCTGAGCCAAAATCAGATGCTTAACTGATGGAGCCACCCAGGCTCCCAGTACAGACTTTTTAACAATATTGGTTCTTCCAATCGATAAGCATGGAATATCTCTTTCCATTTTTTGTGTTATCTTCTATTTCTTCCCTCCATCTTTTATAGTTTTGGAGTACAGGTCTTTCATCTCCTTTGCTTTCGGCATAAAATTCAAAAAATATTGCTAAGACCAATAGCAAGATTACCCACTATGTTTTCTTCTAGGAGTTTTATAGTTTCAGGTCTTACATTCAAATCTTTAATCCATTTCTAGTTGATTTTTGTGTGTAATGTAAGATAGTGGTCCAGTTTAATCTTGTATATGTGAATATACAGTTTTTTCAGAACCATTTATTGAAGAGGTCCTTTCCTGTGTATTCATAGCTCCTTTATTGAAAATTAATTGGCCATATTAGAATTTTTTTTCCTGGGTTCTCTTTTTTGTTCCATTGATGTTTGTGTCTGCTTTTTATGCAAATACCATACTGTTTTGTTTGCTGTAGCTTTTTGATGTAGTTTGAAATCAGGGATCATGATGCCCCCAGCTTTGTTCTCAAGATTGCTTTGGCTATTCAGAGTCTTTTGTGCTTACATATATATTTTAGGATTGTTTTTGTATTTCTGTGAAAAATGCCATAGGGATTTTGATAGAGATTACCTTGAATCTGTAGATTGCTTTGGAAAGTATTATTAATTCTTCTAATCTGTGAACATGGAATATCTTTCCATTTATTTCCATTTATTTATTTCCATGTCTTCTTTAGTTTATTTAATCAATGTTTCACATTTTTCACTGTGCAGATCTTTAACCTCCTTGGTCAGATTTACTTCTAAGCATTTTATTCATTTTGTTGCTATTGTAAAATGGGACTATTTCCTTAATCCATCTTTCTGATAGTTTGTTCTAAAAGGATTTTTAAAAACTAAGTACCTCTTCACACATTTTAAAGCTGCTATCTACAAATTTATACTTAAGGTTTAAATAACTGCAGAAGATATATGTTAACATTTGCCATGTAATCTAAAAAGTTGCCATTGGCAAACCAGTCACCTAAATCAAATATTCAGGAACAGTCTAACTTCACTTCTCAACTTATGTAAATGTGTAAATACATATCTCTTTGGCAACCATTTCACTCCTAAAAGGGATGAGGCACAGCATCTTGCCCTCAGTTGTTCCCAGATGAAGAAACAAGGACTGCTTCCTCCAGTGGTTCTGAAGCTGCTGCTGCACTGCTCTCATGGGACTCTCAGGAGTAAGTCTTTCTGTAGTTGTCCCTTTGTGCTGTGCTCCAGAGAAGTTTCCAGCCCAGGAAGATGCATTTGGTAAAATTTTAAGTTAGAAGGCTGTTCTGAAAGGATTGTTGCAGAACTGAGAGCACAAGCACTTTTTCTGGAAGGTCTTTGTGTACCCTCAGGGTAGGTGTACCCCAGTCTGAAGACTATTGTCTTGGAACACTTATATTCATGTTCAGGTACCTATAGCACAGAAATATAGGAATAGTCACTGAATCCTGTCCAATTAAAACAGGTTGTGGAAGCTGGTTTTATGGACACAAATTGAGGGAGTTAAATCCAAACTAGCTTAAAGCAGTGTCTTATTACCGCTTTTCGTTAGAGTTTCTATTATGGCTTAGAACTGTTATAACTTACTGTGGTTTATCACTATTATTATGTGCAATACTAGTTCTTTGTCTTTTTAAAAATATCACATCTGTCATCTTGAATGTTCTTTGGTACTAACCATAAGGCTGGTTCTTTATTACCGATTACACATTCAGAGGCTTCTTTTAGTTTTTATTCACATACATGTCAGCACACATGTGTGACTATATTTTATCTCGTCTATGTGAGACACTGAATGAAGTAATATGATCATATAACACATATGAAACAGATAGTTTGTCTAAAATGTTCTAATGCTGGTCATACCCATAATGATTTATAATTCTTACTGCTTTTGATTTTGTCTTATTTATCTGCATTACAATGAACCCTACTAAAATATAAGCTTCTTAAGAATTGAGCACATGTCTGATTGTCTGATTCACTTGTTTCTTCTACAAATATGTCTACCACAAAGCCCCTTACATGTGCAAGGTATCAAATGTTTGTTTTATTTGTTTACCAAAATGAGTGTCTTTTGAATGAATGAATGAACAAATATACCTTCCTCTGGAAAATACTGTAGCATTGTCATGAATAATTTTATTCATTTTTTTCTTATTTATTTATTTAAAGATTTTATTTATTTATTTGACAGAGAGAGATCACAGGTAGGCAGAGAGGCAGGCAGAGAGGGAAGCAGGCTAAGCAGAGAGCCCGAAGCGGAGCTTGAATCCCAGGACCCTGAGATCCTGACCTGAGCCGAAGGCAGAGGCTTTAACCCACTGAGCCACCCAGGTGCCCCCAAAAAGAAGATGCTGTAGTGTTTACTATGTGCATGTTTACTCTGTTTCAAGTGTTTAAGAAAATGAGGTATAAATGGTTTTCCCATTGGTGTTTTCCAAATACATTATTGGACTTCAGAAAGAATTAAGGCTGTTGCAACATCTCTTCTTTCAGATTCCTGCATTAGAACTATATGTGCTTGCTTGGTTGACAAGAGAGATTGGTGATAAATGTACACCCCTTAGCCCCTCATTCTCCTTTGGTTATTTCATCTCTGCAAACAAAGGAGCAGTTCTATTATTTTTTCCTTAGAGTCCAGAGCTCTTCTGGACAAATACGTTTATTACACAAGCAACATTAATCAGCAACAGTAAATGAAATTGGAAAGGGAATATGCATCTATAATCTGACCACCCTAATACATCAATTGTTTCTACTTTTCTAGATTCTTTTGACACCTGGCTCATATAAATAGATGTAGGGTGATTATCAAGCAATAAAACCAATTCCACAAGCCATTAATGGCATTGTGTTGTTTCTTTTAGCTGAAGAAATCAATAAGTAGGGAACAACTTCAGAGTCTGCTTATCTTCTCATCTGTCATTTTTAGGAGACATGTACTCCACTGTATTTATTATATGAATCTTGAATTTAGGTTTTTGATGTTATGAATATGGCAAGACTTGTTCATTTAATTCGCAAATAACAAAAGACTATAGTTAGTACTGGGGCTATACTGAGATGAATAGGGGAGGGTTCATTCCTTTCTCAAAGCATTTGAAGGTTGTTGGGGAAGAATGAGCAGATATTTCCAGTGCAATTCAGTAAAGATTCCAGAGCAGCAGTTCTCAAACTTTTGGTCTCATGACTCATTTATACTTTTAAAAATTATTGATGACTCTAAAGAGCTTTTGATTATATGATTTATATCTTTCAATATTAACTGTATTAGAAACCCAGACTAAGATTTTTTTAATGTTTGTGTATTTATTCATTAAAAATAATAAGCCATTGTACACCAATATGTTTTATGAAAAATAACTTTTTCAAAACAAAAAACTAAGTGGGAAGTGTTGCACTGTTTCCTGTTTCTGCAAATTCCAGTGTCTGGCTTAACTGAGGACAGCTAGTCTCACTTCTTTTTCACACATTCTGGTAAGCTGTCACAACAGGGACATCACAACATGTCATGTATCCTCTGGAAAACTTGTACACTTGTAAGAGAATGAGAGTGAAAAAGATAGTGTTATTATAAAAATAACTTTGAACTTGCAGAGCTCTTGAAAGGGACCACCTTTGAGGTCCAGTTCTCTCAAGGATAGACAGTTGAAGCATAAATGACAAATATGTCTTTCTCTGGAAAAGCCTCTAGTTTGGGTTGTCAGCTTCTGCAGTGAGTGAGCCCTTTACTTCATCCAGATTCAATGACCTAGTCACTGCTCCAGTGTTTCCATCATTAATAAAATTAGTTGTTTGTGGGGCACCTGGGTGGCTCAGTGGGTTAAAGCCTCTGCCTTCGGCTCAGGTCATGGTCTCTCAGGGTCCTGGGATCGAGCCCTGTATCAGGCTCTCTGCTCACTAGGGAGCCTGCTTCCCTCTCTGCCTGCCTCTCTGCCTACTTGTGATCTCTCTCTCTGTCAAATAAATAAATAAAATCTTTAAAAAAAAATTAGTTGTTTGTTCCCTACCTTGGATAGATTCCTCTGCCTTCAATACCTCTCTCTCAGTTCTTAGAAAAATCCTAAATGACAAAACTGTCTCCATAAGACACTGTTTTTTGTATGAAGCCATAATTTGATATAAGGTCATGGAAACCACTGAATTGCCTGGTTTTTAAAATGCATCCATCCACAGTGCTATGCAGATCAGCTGACATTTAATTCATTTCAGATATTTATGAAGCAGTTACCGTGATCACCTACCTAATGTGCAAGATACCATGCTTATTATTTGTCAGTTTCTCTTTTTCTGTCAAAACCTGGAGACCTGTATACTTTTCATAGCTCTGGTCATAACTTATAATAGTTTCCCATCAACAAACACATAGTTTGATATACCAAATTCTGTTTGATCTTTTCTTAAGATGTATAAAATATTGTTCATTCTAGTCGTAAGTGTGTAACTTCACTTTGATGGGCCTCAGTTTCTATATTTGCTTTTATTCTTCCAGAGCTAGTTTAATACATTACGTTTTCTTCCTGACTTAAATGTTAATCACTAAAGCAGAAACTACATACATTACACTGATTATTCATTTTCGTATCTGCTCTCACGGCTAGACTTAAATAGTGTGGTTATGATTATATTCTACCATGTCTCTTAGCAATTCTTATTAGTATATAATTTTAATTGTTGCATTGCATTGATAGCAGTTACATTCATAGTTAAATAACCACAGAGCTCTAAGCAGTTTGCAGAGTAATTACATGCAATTTTTTTGAAAGCTTCCTTAGGCTGAGATAGGTTCTCAATAATCAGGCCTGTAATTTATGTTTCTTTGCTCTACTCCCTTTTTCAATGGGACTTTTCACTGTTTAGTCTGATTTTTAGGAGCACTCATAAAAATAGCTATGACCAGTCTTTTTTATTCAATGTGTGCTGCTTCCTTTTATTTCTCTCACAAGTCAGAGGTTTTTTTAAAAATTATAGCTACAGCATACCATAGTCATAATGTAATGTTCAATTCATTTGACTTGGTCAGCAAGATCTACAAGAACAGTAACACTTTTTTTGGCATCTGCTAGCTGAGTATGAGTATACATCTGTGTCTGCTTTATGTCCTTATTATTGAAGATCCTGTCATCATCACTGAGATCATTTAGAGACATTTAGAGACACCATAAATGGGTCCAGATCCAGCAAGCTGAGTTACTGCTTTCCTTCATTGTGAAACAAGAATTGGGGCATGAAGTGACAGAGGAGGTTTTAGCTGGTGTCAGAGGAATATATTGTAAAAATGGGGCACCGTGAGTCAGGACTTCTCATTATCTGAACAATTTTGTTTGGATCCCCAGGGATTATTACAGGAAGCGAAATAATAAGATACAGATAGTCAAATGACCTGTTAATTATAAGGAGCTTGCGAGCTTTTAGCAGAAAAACAGGATCCTTACAGGAGCCTGTGTAACCCTCAAACTGGATGGAGGGACCGGGGTTGGGGCAAATCTCACTCTTTCTTAAACAGGAATAAAATAAAGAAACTGAGTGAGACCCAGTGTCTCCTAGAAAGAAAAATTGCTGAAAGGTGTGGTTTCAGAACCAGAAAAAGGCCACTTTGAGAGCTCATAGGCACAGAGCTTGGGGAGTAAGGCTACATGGATAATATTTTCATTTGAGACCATAGAATCTGGGTTAGAAAAGACTCCACACCTAGTCAGAGGGCCAGGTGGAGACTTGAAAAGGTGCTCAGGTCAGGCCTGGGAGAGGAAATCGGAACATGGAAGTGACAATAGGGACAGCACATGTAAATCTGTTCTAATTACTTAGAACCTGAATTACGTGTTGTCTCTTCAGTGTTCTACTGTCAGTTAAGGAGCTTTCTAGAAAGAACCATTGGATGATGGATGTTCATTTAATACCACTAATCTGTTGCCTTTCTATCCCCCATCTTAATTATTCATATTAAAAAAATATCTACCCAAATGGATTTTTTTTTGCCTTGCTTTGAATATGTTATAGCTATAAAGAAGGAGCTTTTTAAAAACCCAATTACTGTGAATACACTGTTACACTAAGGAGCTTACTCTTCTTTTTGTGTTTTTACCCCCCACATACTCTGAATGAGGTTCTTAATTATTTGAAAAAGATCCCTCAGATTAATATTTTAACATTTTCTCTTTTTCAGACTTTTCATTTTGATTGCTACTATGCCAAAAACAAAACAAAAATATACACACACAAAAAAACCCTAGCCCTATCTTTCATCAGATTGAGACTTCAGGTCCCTAGCTGACTGAGTTTTAAGTGGACATCTCCCTGAGCTTTAAGGCCTACCTAGACCAACCACAGCCATGATGCCTTCCCCTTGCTGCTTTATCTCTCTCTACAGAGAAGCATCAAAAAAACTACCCAGCATGTGATGCCTTGGGTTGCCACAAATATGTGTGTACTCCTGTATTATTGAGAGTGCCTTGTCTGGAACACAGCGTACAGAGCTACCTTTAAGTTTACTCTTTTTGATTCGTGTTCTTCTTTATCTTATCCTTTTGACCCAAGGGAGCCTTTTTTAGGATAGGGCTGATGTCTTCCCTACTGGCCCAGCAGTAGATGGCAGTAAACATTGCAAGTAGCTGAGTGGCAAGGGACGGGCAGGATACCTGACAGGGAGCAAGTTATACTTGCCAGTGAAGCAGCCCCAGTGTTGGAGAGGCAATAGAAGGGACATGGGTTAGTGCCAGGGGAGAAATTTGGATTCTGGGGTTCAATTTTCAAGCCACAGTTGAATCTTGGCTTTCCTGCTTCTATCTAGTATGACTGAGCAAGCAGTTTAACTTCTATGAGTCTCGCTTTCTTCATCTGTGGAATGGGAATAATACTGGAGACTCCCTCAGAACAATAGAGTTGTTCTGAGGATTAAGTAAAACAATCCATATAAAAACTTCTAGCATACTACCTATCACAATATGTATTGGTTATTATTAGAAGTAGGAAACTGTCATGATGAGGCAAAATAGAAGAGCACCTCAGCCACAATGGACTGGCCTAAAGTAGGAGTACCTAGAAGAGAGAGTCAGAATGCATACTAGAATGAAAGATATGATTACCTAATCTGTTTACCGTAATTTACTTTCAGGCCTTTAATGAATCTTTTTAGCCACACACAGTTAGCTACATTGACTGTCATTTTAGGCCAGGGTTTCTTAGTCTTGACACCACTGACATTTTGGTCTGAATAATTCTTTGTTATGGGGGCTGTCCTGTACATTGTAGGATGTTTAACAACATCCCTGGCCTCTACCTATTCAATGCTGGAATAACCCAGTAACCCCCAACTCAGTTGTCACAACCAAAAGATGTCTCTCAACATTGCAAAAAACCTGAGGACAAAAATCATCTTTAGTGGAGAAAGACCATTTTAGGACATAGGTAATTTTTTGGAAAACTTCTATTAGATCTCTTTGTTAGTTGTCTCTGATATTCATACTGCTTTTCATAATCTGCTGCTCAAGTGTATTTGGGATTAGCCAGTATTTTCCATTTCTCTTTGGTTTACAGATTTATGCCACAGCTCTTCTCCCTTCATGGAAAAGAAAATGTTGTGAATGTGCATTATTCAGTGAAATGCCAGCATACCACAATGGATGCTAGTAGCTCACCTTCCTAAAGCCTCTCTAATGTTCTGCTCATCTTACCCCTGGTTCTTCATTCCTGGAGTTTGAACATGCACTTTC
The DNA here is from genome assembly GCA_028646535.1 of Procyon lotor. Taxonomy (NCBI): domain Eukaryota; kingdom Metazoa; phylum Chordata; class Mammalia; order Carnivora; family Procyonidae; genus Procyon; species Procyon lotor. Next base: position 145,184,380 of record CM053603.1, read on the forward strand.
TTTGCTGGGATCAGATACTCTTAGATTTGTCTACTTGGGTACTCAGAGGCAGTGTGGGCTGACTGACTTGGTGCCCACCTAGAGGGAACAGTCTTTTTCTGTATATGCTGCTTCCTGCCAGGTATGGTTTCCCTAGTGAAAAATGTGCAGAAGACTACGGAGGATGTTTTATAATGTTTTTTGTTGAGCAATTCAGAAAAAAAAATATAAAGTAACAGGTTGAAGAACGCCTGAATTGCCTGAGAAACAAGTTGTTTGAGGTTTTCATATTGTGTAATTATTTTGCTCAGTTTTAACTCTAAGCAAGTCTGAATTCAGTTTTGAAAGGTAGATTGGCATTCTTAAATATATAATATGTATCTTAAAATATGTATTTAAAAGGGAAATTGTGTCTTTCTCTCACCTCATCCTTCATCTACCCATACCTCTTTCTGAACCTATAACCACTGTACATATCTTCTCTTATAGGTACTTCTAGAATGTTTTTTATATGAGTCAACAAGCAAATACAAATAAAGATTCTTCTTCTTTATATAAGAAATAGCATTCGGTAACTGTTCCTCTGTCACCTTGATTTTTGCAGTTCAACATTTTCTTGGAGATCTTTCCATTACATCAAGATTTTAAGTAGGGGTAGGAAAAAGGAATAAAAATCAACGACTGCTAAATAAAATCTTTACAACTTCATGCTAAAGAAATTAAAATTTGTAGGCTTTTCTTAATCGAATAATATAGAGGGAATCATATACTTTTGCTATTTTAAAACTTTTAAAATAAAAGAAGTTTCATATAAAATATAATTTTAAGATAAACTGTGATAATATTATTTTATTGTAATTTTTATAACAGCACCTTGATTATTGTATATCTGTCTTTAAAATGTCTGTGTGTAGCATCTGTATTTTCTTAGTTGAGATACTGAGGCCCAGGCAGATTATATAACATGCAAGGCCATTATCATGGTAACCCTGGAACTGGAAACTGCAAGACTCTAATTCCCAGCCACTATCCAGTGTAGAATTTAGCTTATAGAAATAGACAAGCAGATTGAAGGTCTACTCTTTGCCACTTGATCTTGCTTAATCCTTATAACAATGTTATGAAGTATTATTTCCATTTTATAGATGAGGGTACAAACCAAAAAACTAGAATATAGACAGGTTAAATAATTACCAAAGAGCACTAACTGCAATGCATGTGTTCTTCTCACTTAAACCAGACTACATGCTAGAAAGCCAGTAGTACTGACTTCGAAAGAGTTTCCTCTTTCTCCCATCCCACGTTTTTAGCGTTCATTTGTTCATTTCTGTACTCTCCCCCCACCACCCCCGTTGGCTTCTTGACTCCTATCTCTGCTCACTCTGCTCCAGCACACCACTTTCCTTGTTCCCTGAACACAACAGGGCCTGTGTTTTTTGTACTGGTTACCCCCCAGGGAGCCACTTATCTCCCTCATCTCATCTAGTACCATCTGGTATACTATATTTTACTTATTTGATTGGCTGTCTCTCCTACTAGAATATAAACTTAATGCAAGTGGGTAGGGGTGTGTGTGTGTGTGTGTGTGTGTGTTTTACTCAGTAATTGGTCAGTTACTGTCAGTTTTATTCAATGCTGTATTTTTAGTTCAGGAACAGTACTTGGTACTTAATTGGTATTCAGTAAGTATTTGAACAAATACCTATTCTGCTTTTGAACTGGATTCTATGTTAAGGATTAAGGTTGTAACTGTAAGTAGTAGACACATAATAAGTAGTTATTTCCCTCTACAGTCAGTGAGTTAAAGTTACATTGATTAAGCAATTATTTTATGCCATGTACCATGCTAGTCCTAGAAATAGTCATAGGAGGCAAGTATTATTGTCCTCATTTCACAAAAAAAGCAACTGAGGCTCAGAAGTTAGATAGTATGCTAAAGGTTCTGCTGGTTAATTGGCAGAGCCAGAATGCCAGTACAGTTTTTACAACAAATCCTGTTTCTCATCACCATGACATAACATCCACAGCTCCTCTCGCATATATCTTATGTACCAGCCTCTCCAGTCAGTAATTGTGTTGTAATAGTCTGTCAGAGGCACAGAAAATCACTGCCACTTATAATCCTGTTTTGTCACAGTATTTCTGTATTGTTCATGATTACTTTAAGCCTTGATGATGAGACATTAACAAATATTCTCTTAATTACTGTAATAATAAAGCAAGTTTAGTCACTTGGCATAAATTCATAAATATTTTTGGATGGTTTAAAAAATTGTGTCTTTGCCAGTAAAAACATCTCATGTTCCCCAGAGGAGGTGGGTTTGTCATAAATACCATTTCTGTTGAACATTTCAAGGAACTTAAAGTTCTTGGAAAATATTTTTAACAAGCAGCCTTTTCTCAGGCAAACTTCAAGGGCATAATACCATATACCCTTAAAAGTATGGGTGCATGTGTTTTATCTTACTAAGCACATTTATATGTATTTCTCTTATTGTTCAAAATTCATTTATATTTGGATGTTTCTTATGTGTCGTAGTGGATTGAGGTAAACAGACATGGATTCTTTAGAAGAGCGTTCTAATGTAGCTGCAGAACTTTCTTTGTTTTTAATCTCCATTAGTCCCCTTTTTTTTTTCTTCCCAGATCATAGGTTATTTTCATTCAGCTATCACAAATAGGTATTTTGGAGGATTAGTAAAATTCCTTTCTCTAAACACTTATGCTTTGGTAGGTTGCTTTTCTTTCTTGTATTTTCTCTCCTTTAAAAAGTTACAAAGAGTATATCCTTTTCCAAATCTTATTCTGAGCCAAAAAATATTTTTTAAGCCCCTAGTTCCTGTAAGTCTTTAAGGAAAAAAAAAGGCTTCCTCTTTTATTTGGCTTTCATACGTTAATTCACTGGTGTTCGGTTTGTCAGATTTAACATAAAAGGCCAAAGCAGAGAGCAGTCATGTGCCAGAATGGATGAGTTCACTGGTTTTCACCTCCTTGTAGTCTGGCTGCCTTTACAGAGGCAGTGGCTAACATGGTATGCTTGGGAAACCAAACGTTTCCTAACTTGTTAGTGGGAAATTAAAACTTCAGAAATTTAGAAACCACAACAACAGAGGCTTACAGTTTATTGTGACTACTGAGTCACAGTTTGTCATGAATAACAGGCTACATAGGAGCCACAAGAGTAAAATGTGAAACTTTCTGATCCCTAGAGAATTCCACCCCCACCCCTTCCATTTTAGCTATAGTAAGTCAGTAAATAAGGGGCAAAGGAACTATAACATTTGATAGCACTGAATAGTACTCACAGGTCAGGGCAATTAGAGGATGAAGGTTGATGCTTGGCTTGGCTTCCTGCTGAGCAAACAATCAGATCATGAACCACAGTGAACATCCTCCATCTACCCTTGTTCTTGAGGATGACTGATTTCTGTCTTCTCCTTAATGTTTTAGAGAGCTAGAGCATGGGCCATATGTAAAGTTTAATTACAGACAGGTGGGAACATTTTAATCTAGAATCCCTTGGAATATAAATGACCATTTGTGTGTGTGTGTGATGTTTGTGTTTTGCATCCCCTGTGTGCACTGTAAAAATTAAAATTATTTTGGCCATCTAATAAGCCTTGTTTAATTTTCCCAAGCATTTGGGTTAGATTTTCCTTTTCTACCATTCCCAAGGATTGAGAAGACAGAATGCATGAACACAGAGTTTGATCCTATTTTCTCTTCTCTAAGTTAGGTTCTTTTCAGATGAATGTGTTCTAGAGAATATTAACCTTATGTAGTAAGGGGCAATTCAATCAAGATATTACATGGTTAGCAATAGACCTGCTAGAGGTGAAAACAGTGACTTTATACTCTGCTACCCTTGGCTTTGGGTCTGCTGCTGATTTTGTTCCTCAGCAAGTTTCATCCATTTAGTTATGTTTATCCCTGTGAGAAATCTGTTTGTGGTAGAATTAAAGAAAAGGCTGTCATATACCTTATATGTGTGCTATATGAATACCCATTGATTTCTACCCTGACCATATCTGTCTGACCTTGTGATTTAAAATTTTTTTGGGGGTGTGTGATTTGAATTTTGAGAAAGGCCAAACTATTTCAGATGTGCAGTAGTTGAAAAGAGTGTTTTTGAAAATACTGATTTCACTTTTCTTCACTTTTAAAGTTCACTCATTCACAGATAAAAACAAACCCCAATTTTCAAACAACAGAAAAGTCATCTTCAGAAGAGCTGTGTATCTAATGGACCGGGAATGCTGGACCAAAATGTGCTACTGACTTAGCTCTGTGACTTTGCCTTATCTGCCTATCAGCTCAGCTGCAACAATGGGGAAAGCTATACAACTTGATCTGGAAGGTTTACAAAGCCTTTAATGATGCTCAAATCTCAGTTCCACAGAATAAAAACCCCACAAACCTTTAAACTCCTTTCCTCCCTTCTTTTTTGTATAGCATTGTGTACAAATTCATATGTTAAAAATGTATATATCATCAGAAGAGATTCTATGACTTATCAGGGTCTGAATGGATCATAACTACATGGGACCTTAATTGGAACTCCATAGGATTCAGATTTATTTTTTGGTCTTTATATGTTAAGTACTGTCATTCAAGTTATATAAGTATGCTGTAAAAGAAATACACCTTTTCGGTGTCTGACACTTAAAATGTTATGCTAAATTTGAAAATATGCTAAAACTAAAAAATTAACACCTAGGAAGAAGTACTTAGATTCGTAGTACTTAAACTATTAGGATTCTTTATTGTCTGTGGCTAGGATGTGATATAAGCTTTTCAGCCCTTGTTGTAAGATTTATCTTACCCATTTGTTTTATTTGCATGCCTCCCAGGCATGGTAGGATTTTTGAAGTAAAACAGGGAGATTTCCAGGCTAGCTCTTAATAAACCTTTTGCTCTTTGGTCCTTTAACTGCTCAGTAACTTGTTTCTTATTTCAGGTAACTAAACATTCTTCGGAGGGCTCATGTGGGTTTCTCATAAGAGGGATTCCATTCTAGCAGGAAATCAGAAAAAAGATAACTTCACTTTTCAGAGTAGCTGAGGTTAGGCTCCAGACACATGGATTCTCTCCAAAAGGCTTAATCCATTACTTCACTTTATAGCTGGGTATAAGAGAACATGAGCTCTTCCAGACTGGATCCTACCAAGTACCCCCTCTTTTGTGCTGAGGCAACCCCTTGTGCCTCAACCTGGTGGAACCCTATTTATAGCCCAGATGATGATGGAGCACCATCCTTGTGGGCAGACTGGCAGAACTAGAAGAATCATCACTCACCCATTTATTGAGTGTCTACTATGGGTCTTGCACTGTGCCAACTGCTTTATTGTCACTTTATTGTTTTATTGCCTTATTGTTTAATCTTCACTTTAAGGAAATGGCATCCTCTCTACGTAAGTCCAGGTTGTTCTGAAGGCCATACTGAAGGCTACAGACTGGATTTAAAAATCATAGTTTGGATGTTCGGATCTTGGTTCAAGCTTTCTTTCTTTCTTTTTTTTTTTTTTTTTTTTTTTTAATTTAACCTTAGATTCCCTTTCCATACTAGACTTCCAAGAAATAAATTTGCCATCCTTTTTGGAATGATCCATTCAATAACTTCCATTTACATTTCAGTTCCCATCTTTTCTTTGAATGTTTGTTTCCTAACTTGTCTGGCTAATGCCCCCTTTCTGAGTCCCTAAAGCCCTTATAATTTTATGACACAAATACTTTATATTGTTTTATATCACTTTCTAATTTGTTTTGGGATATTAGTTTTGCTCTTCTACTAACTCTAAGCTCCATGAAGGATTTGGTACCTCTGTATCCCCCACATGGGTTTGAATTCAGTATGTACTTGATGACTAAATGATTGAGAGTTTAGAAGAACCATCTTCTTAGGGGAGCATAACTCAGAATTTGCCATTATTATTAGAGCAGAAGAAGAAGTAAAGTTTTGTTCCTCTTGTTCCTATCCCTTCTGAGGAGGGACAACCCTTTAGTGAAATAAGGAATTCACTTGAAAACAAATTTAAAGTAAGGTCTAGATGGGGGAAGTCCAGCCAGAGAGTCTTAACTTTGCTTGTGATTCTTTGCATCTTTACACAGCCCAATGAATTTTATGGGATTGTAAGAAGAATCTTGTGAAGCATAATTTTAGGGGAATTGAGTGGAACCCCAAATCACTTGACAGAATTGTTCTCACTTTTACCTGAAAGATCTGTCTGCCCCATTTATCTAGTTCCATGAAAGCCTAAAGGATAATATGCAACCTCAAACATAATATATTTCTTTTAATAACATGGGTGTTTAGCTATCTTGATAATAAATGAATCAGCATTATTTTTAAAGAATAATTTTCCCTTTAGCCACAAAGGATTACTTCTCACAAAACTCCAGAGTGATTTACCTCCTCTTCCAATTAGTAGACTAACAAACTAAGGCTAAGGGACATGGATAGTATATCACTGCATGGCCCTTTGTCTTTAGCAAGAAAGAACTTTCTCTGCTCTTCTCAAGTTTCTAGGCCAAGAAGCACTTTCCTTTTCTTCACATCTAACAGCAGCAGTCACTTAAGTCTTGTCAGCCCAAATGTGATGACTCTTTCACATTCCTTTTATGATTACTGCTCAGAGATTTGTTTTTTGTTTTGGTTCACTTAAAAAAGAATTTTATTAAAAAAGAATTTTAAAAAGAGGAAGAAAAACTTAGTTCACCTTTAAACTTTTGTTCCAAGACTGGTGGGCCATGAGATACAGTACATTTGGCAGATTTGCTTCTGTCTGAGCTGCTCATCTTGAAGGGCTGACCTCATCTTTGAGGCTGTTCTTGGTGCAATGATTTGGTGCTCCCACAGGCTCAAATACTACCATTCAATTCATCTTTTCTCTGTGCTTAAGAGTGGACTTTTTCCCCTCACAGTCCTCCCATTTTCTTTAGCTAATTTTTCTGTAATGATAGGACCAGTAGCTTATATTTTTATATAGTCTTTGGTTCCAGTTAATCAGAGTACCCTTAGTGGTTACTGCTCATTATTCTGTCCTTCCCCAGTATTGAGAGATGCTTATGGTGGATGAGTGTTTCCTTTTTTTTGGGTTTGTGGGAGCCCAGGCTAAAGGAGGCTTACCCAGGGAATAGATGGTAGAGACAAAAAGAGTGGAACTTGGATTTATGAACCATTATTCTACTCTTTAGTCTTACCATTCAGATAACACTATTAGTCCATGCCAATTTAGTATCATCAATAAGTACACATACAAGCTTGAAGATTGACTCTGTTCTGGTTGGTTTTGTTTTTTCTTTAGGAGTCCCACATTGTTAACCTTCACTTAATTTTTATGTATAGCTGACTTGTCTTACCTACGTCACTTTATCAGTCCATTAAAAAAGGGGGAGGGGGACAGGAGCATTGTGCAAGAGCTTCTTAGTCACTGTCACCAACATGGGGTCTGTGAGTGTTAGTAGGTGTACCTGGGTTAGTGACATGGTATGGTGTGTGGAGAACTTAGTTGCCAGGCCTGTTGTTCTGCCTTGTGCTTAGCACAGTGCCTGAAAGATACTCAGTAAATGTTTGCTGCTGAAGAAGAGTTATAAGCTCTAGGCTGGCTTCAAAGGTTTGACATTGGAATTAGCTAACTGAAACTACAGAAAAATCACTCCTTTTCTGTAAAACCTAGCAGATTCACTGAACTACCCATAAGAACTTCAGAATCAAAGTGTATACTTCATAAAAGGAAATCTGCTGGTTTCTAGTAACAGCAAGGACAAGCTGTTTGGACCTGATGAATGCATCTTGTAGGCCTTCAACTGAAGCACAGATTAGGGAAAACAGAGGAACCTTAAGGACAAAAACCACTACATTCTGCTCATCCATATTTTGCTTTCCATCCATTCCATGCCCCACAGCTATTCACCTGGTTCTTTTTCACCACCTTTATTCTCATTATTTGGGGGAAAAAGTTAAAGTGAAGCAGGTGGAGGTAGGCAGAAAGCAGAGAAGCATCTGACTTAGTCTGCCTACACAACACGTAGTGTATAGTACAAAGTAGATTTCACTGCGTTGACTTCATCTGAGCCTCATTTGTTACCTGGTTTCATGTTTGTAGTCAGTTCTATGTGGTTACTTCAGACAGTGGCAGAGATTTGTTTGAATCTCGATGAAGCAGCCCTTCCTAGCCCACAGTGTCCAGAAATATTCTTCTTACCAAGTAAGGAGCTTCTAGGTTGTTAGTTATTTGTACATTTATCCAACACCTTTCTTGTCCCAGTGACACACCTACTAATTATAGCGAGGTACTTTGCCAGGTGCTAGGAATAAAATTGGTCACAAAACTGACCCTCAAGGAGTCATAGAGACAACAGACAAATAAGCAGTTAATATGTAATTTAATGTTATGTAGCAGTGCATTGTGTGAAGGAAAGTAAAGCAAGGTAAGTGTCACCAGGAGCTTATAGCCTTCATTAGTTATTTCCTCTGCAGCTTTTGACGAGGTTGTTTTAAAGGCATTGGAGTCACTGAGTTTTGAAAGGGAACCTGCTAGCTGGGGAGGTATGGAGAGTGCAGAATGCTTAGTTGGAAGATGCTGAGTAGAGGTCAGTTATCAAGTTGTGGTTCAGACCTGAATGTCTTTGACATAGAGCATACATTCTTTCTGGGAAGCTTCTAAGCAGAGTGAACTTTGTGCTCCACCCCCCAGGACCTTTAGGCACAGTTATTATTTGTTTTCTTTGTCTTCCTTTTATCACTTCCCTTCCATTGTAATAGCTTGATTGAACTCTACTGGTTTTCACCTCCCTCCTTTCCCCTTGCCTTCTTACTGCTTATACTTATTAACAAGAACTTTGAACCTTTCTGCTTTTTTTTAAAAATGGGTTTTATACCGAAATTAACACCTCCAGTGCCAAGGCTTCTTCTGCGACTTCTCCCCTCATCTCTTTCTAGAACTAATTTAAGGAGAAAGCAAAGGCTGTAGCCCAAGAATACAGGGGGCCCTGGTTCTGCCTTTGAGTAACTCTGTCTCCGAGCCAAGTCACACTGTGAACATCAGTTTCTTTTGTAAGGTGAGGCATTTGGATCAGATGGCAGGCTTCTTCTAGCTATAAAGTTCTGTGGACATCTCTTGCCAGAGAGAGAGAGAGACAGAGACAGACAGAGTGCGTGTACATTCTCTGGGGCCTGGGGGATCCCATTGTCCATACAGAATAACTTAAGAAGTTTCTTGTCAAACTCACATCTGTGGAGTTGAGTGTTTATGTTCTTTTTTACTGCTAAAACTGTCCTTTAGGCTAGAATCAGAAGTTATAAACGAAAAACAAGAAGTTGGGTTTGGCTACACCTTAACCTGCCCTAATGGTATACTTACATATCTAATGCTTTACATACTTCCTTATCCCCCATCACACACACACTCACCATTCCTCAAGTTTATCATTAAAAAATAGTAATTGCCTCTTTAAGAGTTAAGCTGATTTTAGAACCAATAGAGAGTAGCAACGTGAGGATGGTCAGACTGGAGATAGAACACTGTTAATGTGTTATTCTCTGTTTTGGGCTCAGAATTAAAACTGCTCTTGTCCTGTCTTAATCTGCTAAAGCATCTGAGAGAACAAGCATGAAAAGGGAATGTTTCTCCCATATCTGAGAAAGAACCAAGGGACTTTCCTTGGAGAGTCTTTCCACTTATGTTTTGCTCAGCTTTCCCAATCAGAGGTAATGTTAGTACAGAAGAAAGCCAGGGAGAGATAATCTCAACTCTGCTTTTTAAGAAAAAGAGGGAGGTAAGGGCTTATAACAGTGTTGGGATGATCCTCTAGGAATTAGTGCACCTAACATTCGAAGAAGAAACTGATCAGCACATATTAAACGTAGTGATTGGGTTGGTGGGCCTATAAATACTATAGTGATGGCAGAAGCAGCCATAGACATATTTCTCTTAAAGTGTGTGATGCTGGCTGCTTATGCAGTGTCTCTTCATCTTAAAATCTTTATTTAAAACATAATTTACAGAAACTAACCAATCAGATTAAATTGAAGCTACATTCACAAAGACAAATTAAATAAACTTTAAAAATCATTTAAAATTAATGATATACCCAAGAGGATAAGGTAAGATGTGTCAGATTTTTCATATATAATGACTGGCCATGTGAATAACAGATTTCAGTACGTGAAGCAGGTTGAGACCAATATTGCTTTACGTCTTCTGGTTATTATGCCACAATATCCAGTCTTTATAAATAGATCTCTTCCTACCTCCTTTCCTTTTCCCCTTAAAGAGGAAACTGCATTTTTTTTCTCTATTTACCCTGTAAAAGCATTCACTTTGCTCTGAAACATTCGATATAGAGAGAACATAACCTAAGAAAAAAATGGGATTTTATTCTTGGTTCTCCATTTTCACTTTTTCACCTCAAAATCCATTTATTACCAAAGTCACTTTTTTGGGGGGAAGGGGTAGCAAAGAACCCTAAAACAAAATTCACAGCCTTTTGAGAAGGTAAATTTATGGGAATTGCAACTGGACTTGGAAATTAAGAAGTTCAAAGCTTGATTTGTGTTTTCATATTGGCTCTTTCTATAGACTCCGTCACAGCATTAGGAAAATATCACAAAAGCAATACCAGTGCTTCACATTTAATTGCCATAAAAGAACAAATGAATTTATTAAGCATAAAATTACTATTTGCTTTATTTGAAAATGTAAAAATTTACACTCGTTCTACCAAAAACATTTTTTTCTATCATGTAGATTGTCCGAAGGACTAATGCTCATTCAGAGAGCCCATTGTGTGATAATGTATCCACGATAAATCTTGTTTAACTTTCAGTTTTAAAGGGGTCTTAATGATTTGTTCTTTGAACCATGCTTTATAGTTAATAAATGGAAAGAAAGTGTGGAATATTGAAGTGTGTCATTTAAAGTTTTAAAAAAATTATGCTTGCCTATTTAAAAAAAATTAAATGCAGACCCTGGGAAACACAGCTGTTAAAGATTTAATAGAGGTTATGATTTTCAACTGTTGAGCTATAGTTTTTGGTACAGATGGCACCCTGGGTATAACTGAAACAATAATTAGTGATTTTTGTTTCCCTCCCCTTCCATTAGTTCCAAAAGAGTGGAATACCTTTTTACCAAAGCAAGAATTTTTCCATTTCCAATTACAGCCTATATCAAATAAACAACTTTGCTATTGCATATCTTGTACTTCACAGTGACCTGGGTGTTGGCCCTTCTTTCTTCTCATTATGGTAGGCTTCCCTAGATTTGAAATAATAGTTTTAGGGAAATCCTACTTTTCCGTACTAACCTGCAGTTTATATAGCCTATCTTCAGACCAAATAACATACAATTTTTCTTAGAATACTGAAACCAAAATATTGCATTGCTCCAAACAAAATTAGCAAACAAAACAAAACTCCTATGAAGCAAAAGTACTAGGTACCAATATTATATGCTTTAAAATATTCAACCACAGGAATTACTAGAAACACAGATAAATTCCAAATTTTGGGCATATAGAAAATGCTGTTTCAAATGACAAATAAAATATAGAGGCTATTAAAAAAGGAAATAATTGTCATACATTTCTTAAGTTTTATTTTATAGTGTATGTTCAGAGGAAATAAAGCTTCAGTGATAAATGATTTTTTCATCTCCTGTTCCAATGTTTTAAACATGACATAGCATATTTTCTTTTTTAACTCTTCTGTTAATTTTTATTCATTAAAAGTCATTAAGTAAGTAAAGGAAAATATGCAGAAGTTCATTCAGGTGTTCAATTTTCATATGGTAAGTGTTCATTTATAGCGATAGCCTGTTCAGGGTTTAGATATAACTTAAAGTTCAAAATGCCACTGATTAACAAAATTCTTCTACAGGCTTTACCTTTTAAATTAGCATTTCTACATAACAAACTATTGTCCAAAATATTACTCTAGAGAAACTAGCATTATCTTTAATTTTCAGTACAGTTTGTCATTTATCCACTGTTGAAGTAAAAAGTTGGAACTCAAAATTATGAGAGTTACGTCCATGTACAGATTGACAGATGCTTTTTAAGACAGATCAGAGTTTGTAGGATTTTTTTTGAAGCTTAAAAAGCATTTAACTTTTTATGTTAAATTCATCCTAATTACAAGCTGTTTTTCTAATAGTGATTATTTCTAGTCTTTTATATGCAAATTCGCAAAGGGGAGGGGGTGAGAATCGGCACTAATAAATCCACTACCATATGGTGGTGTTTGGCACTTTGCTCTTCTAAGACCTAAGGGAATTCAAGTCCGAGGAGAGATAAGATCAGGAGATTGAGTTGTGGTATTACAATATATGCCCCCCCCCTTTCCTAAAGATTTCTGAACACAGGAATCAGTTGTGGCTCACTTGGAGAGAGTATGTAATAAATATATAGTCATCCCCCAGCACTCATCATGTAAAATCAAATCCCAAATCTCTTTTCTCCGTTGGAGTAAACTTTCTAAGTTTTGTGTGAGTTGAAAAAGGTTTTGAACCTAGAGTTCATTGGACGCGCTTTTCGAAACCTGTCTGCAGTTCGTGATGCTGATAACTTTAAAAGCCACCTACAGTCCGCCTGGCTCTCTGACAGCAGTGCCCCTTGCTGGAGCTGAGCGGCTCTCCCGGGCTTACCTGAGCTGCCTGCGCCGGGGCCGGGCGGGGGCCAGAGGGGGCCGCAGTCTCGCGGCGCTGCGAGCGGGCTGTGCGCGCTCCGGGAGTCGCCCGAACAATGCGAGCGGGGCGCCGAGCGCGCCCGGCCTAAGGGCGTTACGTCACTGCGCTGCCTTATAAGGCGCTCCGCGTGTGCGGCGCAGGCGGCGGGGGCGCTGGTGACAGCCAGATCCGTGGCAGCGGCGGCGGCGGTGCAGCAGCGGCAATGCGTCCCAGGTCCATCGACGCTCGGACCGTGTGAACGGACGATCGGTCCTCGGCTCCCCGCGGAGGGGAATGGGTGGCGGGCCCGGGACACAGGCGCCCTCCTGCCTGGCTAACCAAGTCATTAGGGGGCATGGTCGATCTGTTAGTAACTTTTCTCCCTCTGGGGCCTTAAAGCTCCTGTTATTGCTTCGGATTCTTAAATGCACATCCTGTTATTCTTATTTAAACTTTAAATACATTTTTGTTACTTTTTTTTTTTTTTTTTTTTTGGTTGCTGGGGGGAGGCGAGAGGGGGAGCCAGAAGCCTTTTTTTGTTTTTTGGTTTTGGTTTTCAGGGTTTTTTTGGCGATATCCCGGAGGTGATTTAGACTTCAAACCTCGTCTTTCCTTTTTGTAAAGAGTAAGGGTCCTCAGAGGATAGTATTTTATTTCCTGATGATGTAACTACCAAACAATTCCTGAAGTGATGATGGGAAGGCCAGATGAAATCTGATTTTTTCAGTGTTTTTCCTGAAAGAACCTCCTAGTTCTTCATTTCTGAATGCCTGTGTTTTAACAAAAGTAGTTCAAACTAATGTTTATTTGTCAGGGAAAGTATTTATTAAAAAAATAAATTTTTGTGCCATACTCTCAAGATAAAGTATAAAAATAGAACTTGAGGACCACTTTTAATCTATTTGTTCTCTTCTACTAGCAAACAAAGACATAAGAAAAAAGAAACTGATCAAATATGAGTGAATTAAGTCTCTAGCATGGGGCAGATTTACTTCTATAAATTCTGGGAAATGAGAACTAGCCTCCTAATTATTTTGCACATTAATAAGAGAAGTAATCTCTGAATTTCTAGCCAACTAGGTGAATCTGCTTAGTAAATTAGGGATGTGGCTGCTTTATTTGCAAGCTTCAAGTGAATTGAGTAGTTTTAATGACTTAAGTCTATGTAACTTTTAAAATAAACATTAAGATAGGATTGCTTCCTATTATGTACATAGGTTTATAGAATTACTGTTTCCATATGTCTTGTCAAATAGGAATAATGAAAATAGTTTGTTTCTTTTCCTTAGTTGGGAGTAGAGAAAGGCTGGTTGCAGAGAATATATATAGTTAGTGAAAATGGTGAAAAAAAGATGCAAGTTACAAAAACGTGTCATTTTTGCTAAACTGTGGGCTCACTTTGGTAGGTCTCTAGATCACACTCTACTGAGAAAACTGTTAAACTTCTGCTTTTTATATATACTGTTTTGAGAAGCCAATGACCGTACCCTTCAATTGAAGTTAAAACTTAATATTTGATTTACACTTTTATATTAACATTTTAGATATTAGTTTGTTAGTTTTGTTATTCTACCTTATAGTTATGAAGGGTATTTGAATCTTTTTATAGTCTCTTATATTTGTCCTGTACTTATTAAACATGTTTTTGAGACTTTTATGCTAGATTTGATTCATTACAAATGAGATGAAATGATTGTTGTGAAAGTTGTGAAAACACCTGCTTCTCAGCTTCAAACTGGTAACAAAGTATCCTTACCCAAAGCCAGCATTTTTGTAACTGGTTTTGCCTCCCTTCCCCTGATAGAGATTTCCTAACATTGGATTCTTATCTTTCCCACATTTTTGTACTCGTTATTTACATTTAACTTCCATATTTTTGATTTCCCACTTCCCCTGTAAACTGTGCCACATTATTTCCTCCTTTTGTTTAACTGCAATAGCTAAAGAACAGAGAAGTTAAGTGGATACAACACTTGTCTGGGGTTATGAAGCAAGAGAAAAGAGGATTAGAACTCCTTATTCCTTGTGAGCTCTGCCTGGTGCTGTGTTACTCCCTGAAGCAATGATCTCTGACCCAGTTATGACTCAGCATTCCAAGTGAGATCATGATGTATACCACTCTTCAGGAACCAATAATAACATTTGTTGAGCTTTTTAGTTCATGCTAGTCACCATGGTTAGTGTTCTCCAAATACTCCATTATTTTAAGGTGGTATTAGTCATACTTTTCAGATGAAAAAACACATTTGGAAGAGTAAAGTGGCTTGACCAAGGTCATATTGCTAATAAAGTAACAAATGTAGTGATTTGAACCAGTGTTTATGTATACAGCCATAGTCTTTTTTTTTTTTTTTTTAAGATTTTATTTATTAGAGAGAAGCACAGCGAGAGAGGGAACACAAGCAGAGAGAATGGTAGCGGGAGAAGCAGGCTTCCCGCTGGGCAGGGAACCCGATGTGGGCTAGATCCCAGGACGTTGGGATCATGACCTGAGCCCAAGGCAGACGCTTAACGACTGAGCCACCCAGGTGCCCCTACAGCCTTAGTCTTAATGGTTTGCTTAGAATCTCTCAAAAGTGTTAGTAAAGAAATGCTTAGATTTAGTTCAGAAGTTTCTATTTTTATTTTCTAGACTGAATGTTAAATTAGGAAAACCAGGACTGACCTTTGCAGGCCACCCACCAGAGCCACCCTGATTATGCACCGAATAACCCAAGGGAAGTCGTTCACATTGGAGACATCATGGATTTGTATATTGACTAAGACAGCTTTTTTGAGGATGTTGGCAACACGTTTTGATCTAATAAAATTAGAATATTATGACAATTTTCCTATAGATGAAAGTCAAGGGTCTTGAGCAGGGGGGTATTTATCTGATGTAAGAAAGAGCACTCCAGGTCTTGTCTTAGAAACTCCAACCAGCCATTGATAATTTTCTACTGGCCACAGGAGTCCTCAACTAGGCTTTTATTTCCTTCTCCCTTCTTGTGAACATTCTCTTTGAGATACAATTTTTGTTTTCTTGGCTTCTTACATATATTTACCTAAAGAATGAAGTTATGACCACTGTCTCAGTCTTGACCGAGAAAATTTTACTTACTTTTTTACTGAAAATTTTATTGTCCAATTGCTATATTACTCTTATTTTATAATCCAGAATTTCCTACAAATAAGTATAACTACAAATTAAAGTCCTTTCTATAATGAGTAATTTAAATTTATGATCTAAATCAGCAGTAGCTATATGTTGTTACTTGGAAATGGTTCAGAGGAATTTTTCTACCAATCTAATTGCTTTCTAATGAGGAAGAAGGGTTTGTGGGCAACAAGGGTGCAAACTAGAATGTATCAATTTAATTGAACCATAGAAATCACTCTTGTTAGATAGTCAAAAACAGTTGAATATCAGCAATTTCCCGTGGTTCAGGCTAATGCCAGGAGTTCAATACAGTGACCACAGCAATCAATGTTATTAGCAATGTACACAATGTTGTCATTTAACTGTTTAAAAATACCATTAACATGTTACTAAGCATGTCAAAGCCAGTTTCTCTTTGTGAAGTAACTACTCTTACTTTCTTTCATGTCCTATTTCCCTGCCTTTGTTTCTTCTTGTGACGGGTGAAGTCTTTTCATCATCCAAATAAGTGCAGGAAAAGCAGTATTCATAATTTACTGCACCTTTCTTTCCAGCTGCCCACAATTTTCACTAATGCTTCTTTCATCAGTTAAGGGGTGATGTGCACTGCTTCCTGGAAACTCTGTTGGAATTTATGGGATAGTAACACTAACTTTGAATGTGATGTGTTTGCTCCTTTGCCTCTATAAAATAAGTGTGTGTGAAAACACTATAACACACAAAGGAAAACAATTCTTACCACAGGCATAGTCCTATATGAGAAGTTGAGCGTAGTGGGGACAGATCCGGGATGGCATGGGGAAAGGTTCTATAGTTTTGCATTACATTAGGCTGCACTTGGATTAGCCCTAGTGTGAGCCTTTGGCATTGAAGTGTTCCACCTCAGGGAATATTCTAATACCTCACTGGCAGGCTTCTTCCAAAGCAGCTTTGACTGTGAGCATAGGGCTAGCCTGCCATGTATCCAGTGCTGATCTCTCCTCTGCTGCTACACAACTTAAGAAGGGACTGAGCATCAGAGGTGGGCAACTGTAGAATGTAGTGCCGAAAGGGAAGTCTGAGGGCAAAAGCACCTTCTCTCTATGCCAAAAGCAATCACTTTCCTTTTTTCTTTGTTTTTTAAAACAGCATTTTATTTTATTTTTTAGGTAGGCTCTGTGCCCAGCCTGGGCCTTGAAATCACAACCCTGAGATTAAGAGTTACAGTCATAGTCTACCCACTGAGCTAGCTAGGTACCCTGAATAATCAGTTTTCTAACTGTTCCTTTCACTCTTCTTTCTGTTGCCCAGATATCTTCTGCCTAGTTTTGTACACATAAGTGCCCACGCAAGGGCCCCCTGGGTGGTTCAGTTGGTTGAGTGTCTGCCTTCGGCTTGGGCCATGATTCCAGAGTCCTGGGATTGAGCCCCATGTCATCAGGCTCCCTGCTCAGCGGGGAGCCTGCTTCTCCCTCCGCCTGCTGCTCCCCCTGCTTCTGCTCTCTCTCTCTCTTTCTCATTCTCTCTCTCTCTCTCTCTCTCTCTGTCAAATAAATAAATAAATAAATAATCTTTAAAAAAAAAAAAGTAAGTGCCCACACAAAATCTACCACATCTCCAGGCAGCTCAACACTTGGCACTGTGCACCTAGAGCCTTTCACCAACATTTATTGGGTTACAGTGAACCCAGATTTCATAGAGACCCACTTGCTCTTATCTGCACCCCAAATCTTCTGTCCTCTGTAGTCTTTGAAGTTTCCAGAAGCCCTTCAACTATTCCTATTCGCACTTCAGCTGACTTTGATTTTACAACAGGGACTAATATCCTTGAGAGCAAACTCAGGCCGATTACAGCAAGTGTCAGTGGTAATACAGTAGTAATACTAGAGAATGGGAAGACTGTTATTAAGATGATTTTTCGTGGCTTTGAAAATCAATTTTAGAACAGTTCAGTACCCATGATAATTTAGAAAATGCAGAAAAGTAAAAAAGACATTTTACATCTAGTCCTACCTCATGAATACTGCCAACTTTTAACAATTAGATGTACAATTGACCCTTAAATAGGCTTGAACTGCATGGGTCCACATATATGCAGACTTTTTTACAATGCAGTACTATAAATGTGTTTTCCTTATGATTTTATTGATACATTTTTCTTTAGCATACTTTATCACAAGATTACAATATATAATATGTGTACAAAATATGTGTTAATTATTTATGTTATTAGTGAGGCTTCTGTTCAATGGTAGGTTATTAGTAATTAAGTTTTGAGGAGACAAATTTATATGCAGATTTTTGACTGCATAGGATTTGGTGCCCTAATCCCCACATTGTTTAAGGGTCAACCGCACTATGTTCCCTTTTACTCTTTTTATAAAAATTTATAAAACACTTTCCCACTATGGGCCATATGTGCATCTTTTGTCTTTTATCTGTATATATTTTAATCATGTTCATTGCTTTTCTGTAGACAGTGGGTCATTTGAAATCATATATTTGCGTATTGTCCTTAGAAATGGTGGCCACAAGGCCACAAAGACACCACCTGCTGTCCCACCGACAATGCTATAGTTTTTGTTCCTCGACAAGTGAAGCAGCAAAGTCTACATTTTATAGAGACTCTCCTGTTGATCCAGGAACCTGTTCTTGGTTTACATGGATGGTATGACTTGGCTATGGGACTCCAGTGAGCATGCCAGTAGGTGAGCAGAATGACTTGGAGAAAATGAATAATTGATAATATGACGCCATCATAAGATTATTAAATAGGGAACTGGAAAAGCCTGCTATTTAGGTCTAGTCCATTTGCTTATTTATTTCTGCAAACATTTTGCGTTTCCTTGGTAACTAATAATAGTTTTGAGAAACTGTTAAACTCACAAGTATTACTGCAGGAGTAAAAAAATCCTCGAATCACAGAAATTAGAGACAGAAAAGACCTATTAGGTCATCTTTTTTGTCCCTTGCCAGTACAGATTGTTCTTAGCACTTTGTCCAGTCCCTCTTTAAAGGGACCTTGTCTAATAGTTTGTACCCATGTTTTTTTTTTTTAAGTAGTTCATTTTTAAAGAAAATAGTTCAACAGAATGTAATTGTGGAGCTTGGTTTGAGGCTAAATATTTATAGAGAAAGACCCATGGATTCAAGGTACAGTTGAACAAGTTTTATTTTTGGGGAGTTACTGGTATTGTTTAGGATGTCATTGGAATAGTTGGCTAAAGGTGAAAAGCAGATGGGTAGGTTGACTTTATGTGTTTTCTTTTATCATTGGACACTCAAATATAGCAACACAGGAGGATAAGCTTTTTATATAAACTCATTGAAATGGGTCTAAAAGGCCTGAGGAAATAAAGCATTTAGGAAGTAAAATTAGAGTAAATTGTTCAATCCAAGATTATATTTATGAAAGAGACATTTTATACTCTCCCTTCCTGTCCCCAAAGCTGTTTTGTCCATTATTTATAGTTAATTATTGTTTGATGTGAAGATGGCTTCTAGCTTTAAAATGCCCTCCCTCAGTCAAGTAACTTCTTCCAAACCCCAGAAGGACAGAATAAAACTATCTCATAGAGCAGTCACTGATCATGGTATAAATTCAATGCTTCAGTTTTCTGTATTACAGCTAAAGATATCTTCACTGGGAAAAATGATGAACAAATAAAGAAATAAGAAATGTGCTTTGAGTTTTATTTTGAAGGATGGTCATTTCATAAAAGCACATTTTAGAGTATAAAAGGCCTTAGAAAATACTTGCTTTACTTATTGCTATCCCTTGTTCCCCCTTTTTAAATATATGAGATAATTGGACCTCACAGAGGTTTGGGGACTTGTCCTGAGGTCAAAAGTAAATTGGTGACCCAGCCAACTATGTTTTACAGATCTGCATATCTCTTTAGGGAAACATGAAAAATCAAAAATGGCTTAATTAAACAATGTCATTAGAACTGTCTGAATATGGCTGAAATTATAATTAATATTAGAATTTACCTACGTTTATACTGAAGAAATAATTTGGAGTATTAATGAGCTAGTTATCCACTTTGTGGGTGAAAAATGCAGTACTTTTGTTGCATTTCTTTTAAATTGAAGATCTGTGTATGGCTGGTAATCACCTCAAGCCACTAAGATTGGCCACGCATTGACAACTCCAGCCAAAAATTTAATGGAAAGATCTGAGTTTTTAATATTAATTCTGTGCTCTCATTTAACACCATTGTCTTGCATATATGCCAAGGGGTCATTCTATACATGAGAAATGCTATTATAATTTATGTTACTAGACATTTACATCATAAAATACAGGTAGAAGGGATGTCAGAAATCTGTTGTTCACCCTTAGATTGAATTCTCTCCTGTGTGAGAACTTCAACTTTTCCAGGAGTTGGTGCTTGCATGTCCAGTTGTCATTAGTCAGTATTGAATAGCTCCAGGGATTTTTTTACCTACCCAAAAAGTCCATTCCATTCCATACTGAAAACTGGCTTCCTCTAACTTCTACTGAATATTCCTGGTCTTTCCAGGGAGTCATATTGAATAAATACATTGCTTTGGCATGAGAGTGTTTTAAATACTTGAAGACAATCTGTCCTAAATCTTAAACTGTTCCTATTTTTATAATTTGAGTCTTTTCATACTCTCTAAAAGTTTGGTGCTCAGAATAAACAAATTACTTCAGTATATTAGGATTATCTTCCCTTTTACAGACTTTTTGTAAAGTTTTTCACATTTTCTTAGCATTTTCTGGTAACCACATCAGACTACTGTGTCACTGAGCTTACTGATCACCAGCCTCCTAATGACCAACTACATACCTAAGTATTTTCATCATGTACTGCTTCTATAATGAAAGTTAATCCCTTCTGTCCTTTGCTGGTTTTGTTTGTATTACATCTTTGTTATAAAACAACAACAGTAGATGACACATTTAATGTTTAATAGATGCTATGCAATATATTTTTTACATATAGTGTCAACTTTGATCCACATAATGACCCTGAAGGATAGATAACTGAGGAACAGAGAGATTAAGTAACCTGTCCAATGTCACAGAGCTAGCAAATAGTGGCAGCAGGGTTTGAATTGTAGACTGCCTTCAGCAAACTCTGGTAGAAATCATTCAGTGTCTTATAGTAGGATTTGAACTTAAGGGTTAAACACTGTAACACAGAGGCATAGAACTTTGTATCTCTCTCATCTACCCCCTAGTTCACTGGTCTTGCGCTATGGGATGGTAGAGTGAGAATAGATCTTGGTGAAAATCTGGTCAGCCACCTCCTTTTATAGTATATAAATGAAAGCCACACTGTGCAGTATTCTGTTCAGGGATACCCAGATGGGGCAGAACTCAGGCCAGAGTATGGTGCCTTTTCTACTATAGAACTCTAAAGTATTTCTGTTTTGTAGTTTTCTCTCTCCTCTCCTCTCCTCCTTTTCCCTCCCTCCCAACCTCCCTCGCCCCACTGCCTTTTCTTCCTTCCTTCCTTCCTTCCTCCCTCCCTCCATTCCTCTCTCCCTCCCTAATTATTTGTGGCACTGTAAGCATTAAAATAACAGTAACATTAATAGAAACCACATTGAAGGGATCACATAAAATCCTATCATACCATGTTTTAAACTTTTCATTTATTACCAACTTCTGAATCTGTAAGTTCTTTATCTTTTTGGATTATGATATAAACTTAAGACTTTTAGCAAATATATTCTCAATTCTCTGATTTAACTTTTAGAGCTCAAATGTGCCATTTATATAAAGAAGATCCAGGGAATGGGAAGGGAAAGGGAAAGAATTGCTGCCATTTACTGAGAGCCTACTATGTGCCAATCACTCTGCTATGCCCTCTGCCTTGATATCTCAAACCTCCTTCCTGCTTTTTGAGATTCTGTATAAGGGCTGGAACAATAATACTCCACACAGAGTAAATATTCCATAAACCTGATAATAGAAGAGACTGTTTTGGATTCAGCAGGAGAAAGAGGTAATGATCATTCATTACCTGACTACTTCCATTCATTGACTATTAGCTTTTGATTCATTGTGTGTGCCATTTATTTCACAGCTCCACTGAGACAAATGCATGTGCAAGATGCTATGGGATGCAATTTAGTGGTAGATTATGTCCTTGTGCTTTTAAATCAAGTGAATACTAATTAAGTCTTAATCTAGAAACTATTCTTTCTTTCATTTACTCAAGTTTCTTTAATTCCCTTGACCATCAATATTATTTGTTAAGGAAGTTTCCTCTTGGGGTATATTTAACCATGCAAATGGGAAAACTTTATCATGATACTGCTCTGACAACCCACAGACTCAAGGAATAAAAACTTCAAGAGCAGAGTCCCTTCTCAAGCAATCAGCTATGGCCTAATAGTGGCTTCTTGGCAAATCATAACTTAAAATAGTACTGATTGCTTTTTGAACATAATCAGTTCTAATGACTACTGCTCCAGTTGAGTTTTAAAACAAGCAGAATCAACTTTAAAGTACTCCAAATGGCTACTGCCCTAATGATGCCAGAATGTCTAAGTCCCAACCCATTTATTAGCACTGGGAAACTTGAGAATCACGAGTGCTCACTCTCAGTGACCTCAAATTTAGACTCTGAGATTTGTATTCAAGTGCCGATGTACTTTGATAAGGCTGACAGAGTACAGGTTTATCATATGATTGATTGCTAATTTGTGTCATTACTACACTGTGCCATTTAGAGTGTGCTATAAATTAATTTTTAAGTATATCTTATAAATAACCCAGTTACATTTCATCATCATACCTTTTTTGCAGAAAGTAAGAGTTTTTTGTTAAATGCAAGGGTTTAAAATTTAGCAGGAGTTCATAAACTTACATTTAGTATTTCTTTCTTTTTCTAAATATGTAATAGACTCAAAATAGGAAAGTGGCTTAGGTCTCACTTCATCTCAGAGAGGTGCTGACTTTTGCTTAAAAACAGTCTCCATCCATGCTGCATGTATGCATCCACATATCCATTCATCCATTTATCCTCTATCTATAGATACCATTTACTAAAAACCTGTGGAACAGATGTCTAACTCTCTTTTTCTTTCTTCCTCCTTCCTGCTCAACACACACACACACACACACACACACACACACACACACACACACAGAGGCTTTCATATACACTCACCAACAATTGCAAGAGGAAATGAAAAACAGTGGAACTCAGCTGTTTAGATCAAGAATGGGAATCTATTCCCCAAAGGCTAAGTGGAATGTCTTTTCATCTAGTCATAGTGACCTTCAATAACTAATAGCACTTTTTGTGCATGAAGATTATCCACAGTCATTTATGCCATAATGTTAGTAGTAGGATGGTGGGAGGGTGATTGGCATTGATGCATGGCTTCCACTTGTACAACATTTAAAAACATTTATACTCTCGAGAAGGTAAAGGGCTTGTATTCTTCAATTAGGTAGTGAAATGAAAAAATATTATTAAAATTCCTGGGAAAAAAACACCTTTGTTCATAATATTTGCTTACTGCAATGTAATTAAGTAGGTAGAAAAGATACAGTGTTTTCCCTTCTTAATTAAAGAAGTTGGAATATTTAAAGGGAATACTGTGTGTGTGTGTGTGTGTGTGTGTGTGTGTGTGTGTGTGTGTTGATTTATAGTTACACAAGAGTTAGGCCTAGACTGCATCTGCTATATTCTTTCAAGAAGCATTTGGCAACTATTTTTTGAGCATCTTCTGTGTCTGTTTATCACTATGCTGAGTTCATGGCAAGGGAGGCAGAGAGGTCATAAAGTATGGCCCTACCCAGATTTTGATGGGTAGATAAATAAATGAACAAAAACCGAAAAGCAATTAAGGTGGGATGCTACATTTGGCAAAAGTATGTTAGGCCTAGAAATATCTGGAAGGTCTTCATAACAGAAGTTAAAGTTCATCTGACCCTTGAAGGGTAATTAAAGGATTCCACGAAGGAGAATGGTAGAGCAAAGGAACCCTGGATTGAATGGTGTCACTGATTGTCTCTTGTTTAGCAGTTCTGACCCTCTACAGGCAGTTGTGCAAGTGCTAGACATTGCAGCCCTGGAGGAGAGGGTGACCACATAAGATGGGGCCAGACTATAAATGGATCTTATAATTCAGGCAGTGTGATTTGGATTTCAACTCAGTGTTTGAGCAGTTGAGTAATACATTGAGAGCAATTTTAAATGAATAATGACATTGTTAATTCTTTTTCAGTTGTATTGAAAGTGTAATATATTGTTTATATTATATTCAATTATATTGGATTATAATTGAATTCAATTATATTGAAGTATATAACTATAGATACATAATAGAATCAGGAGTGTTCCAACCTTGTCATATAGTAATGCTTCTTTTGGGTACAATCTTTGGAGAAGTGAGGGTATGGAACAGCCTCTTCTGAAACATATTAAAGACCTCCTCTG
This sequence comes from Procyon lotor, assembly GCA_028646535.1. NCBI lineage: Eukaryota > Metazoa > Chordata > Mammalia > Carnivora > Procyonidae > Procyon > Procyon lotor. Next base: position 145,208,571 of record CM053603.1, read on the forward strand.
AAAATCCAAATAAAATAGATCCATGATGTTTTAATTAAATAAGATAATTTATTTTAATCTTGTTAAATATTAGAATGGCTATTCAAATAATGGCTCTCTTAAGCCATTTACTTGACTAGTAATAATTTATCAAAGATTCTTCCCAGAAAAAACTCAGTAGTTGGGTAAAGATCTTCCAGTGCTGCTTATATCACACACACACACACACACACACACACACACACACACACACCAAACTCTGAATATGAATCAATGAATGAATGAATGAACTGGTTTTTTTGCTTGCTTGTTCTTTCATTTTAATGATGTTCTTTGTAGAGGTACCTGTATGATCCATTACTGAAAATGGAGGGAGGATCTTAACTATTTAGCTATCAGCAGTTTTATTTGCCGTTGTGTATGATAAACTTAATCTTCTCAGAATGCTTTTTGTTGAAATAGACACTTTTTCATCTTCTAAGAAAAGAAATTCTGATTGTTTTCCTTGGGTCAGTTTCAGTACTTCATAAATTTTATTACTTAGAATAGCTGTGCTAAGAACTGTAGTTTATTCCTGCTACCTCATGATTTTATTGGGCTTTCATCTTTCTCTTGGGTTCATGAGTTATTTAGAATTGCTTCTTAATTTTTAAACATGTATTTTTGGGTAGAGGGAGAGATCTTTTTATCACCCATTACATTATGGTCAGAAAATATAGTCAGTGTGTTATCTACCTTATCTACTCCAACAGTCTTACTCTGTTCCTCATATTTTAAAGATTTGCTTATGGTCTCGCTGGGTGGTTAGTTTTTATGCAAGTTCCCTATCTGCTTGAAGAGATTGTAGTGTGTATTCTGTAGGAATTAAAAACAATGTTCTTTATGTAGATCTACCTTACTTATCGTGTTGTTAGAATCTTCTGCAACCTGACTGATTTTTGGCCACTTAATTTATTAATGGCTATGAGAGGTATGTTAGAATCTTCTACTGTGATGATGGATTAGTCTGTCCTTGTATTTCCGCCAATTCTTGCTTTACATATTTAAGACCATATTTTTAGATGTGTGTAAGTTCAAACTATTTCTCAGAAATGGAATTCCTTTATATTACATAATGACTCTTTATAGATCTTTCCACCTTAAAGTCCCTTTTGTCTCCTATTAACATAGCTGTGTAACCTTTATTTTGGTTAGTAGTTGCCTGATATCTTTTTTTCCAATCTCTTTAGCTTTGCTATATTCTTATGAACATAAGTGAGTCACTTATGTACTGTATGCAGTTGGGAATTATTATTAGAATTGTCTTAATCCAGTTTGACAATCTTTGTCTTTTAACATGATTGTTTAGTTGTATTACAGTAATTATTGACTTATTTGGGTTTACTTTTGCCATCTTATCTGGTAGTTCTATTTTTTACCACCTTTTTTACTCTTGTTGTTTTATTTCTTAGCTTCTTTTGAATTTTATTTTTATTTATTTTCTCCCTTTCTGCTTTGGAAGTTACACACTATTCTTCTTCTGTTAGGAATTAATTGGCCTATAAATTCTACTTCACAAGTTAAAGTTAACAGTTTAAAGTTAGTTAATCAGCATTTTTTTTAAAAGATTTTATTTATTTATTTGACAGAGAGAGAGAGAGAGAGAGAGATCACAAGCAGGCAAAGAGGCAGACAGAGAGAGGAGGAAGCAGGCTCCCTGCTGAGCAGAGAGCCTGATGTGGGGCTTGATCCCGGGACCCTGAGATCATGACCTGAGCTGAAGGCAGAGGCTTTAACTCCCTGAGGCACCTAGGTGCCCAAAGTTAATCAGCATTTTAATCCTCTAAAATCTTTGTTTCAGAACACTTTAATTCTGAGTATACCCTCCTGATTTATAAGTCACTTGTCTTATCTTATATTTAAGTTTCTTTTTTAATTCCCCAAGATTTTTATCATCTTTTATTGTTATTTTAGTCAGTGTTGGTTTAGATGCACCAACATATTTACCACTTTTTTCCTGATCATTCCTTCTTTTATTTCACACTTCCATCTGGGATCACTTTCCTTCAATCTGAATGCATACTTTTGAAGTTCCTTTAGTGGAAGTCTGCTCTTTGCACACTCTCTTTTTATTTATTTGAATGTCTTATTTTACCCTTGTTCTTAAGATTTTTACTGAGTGGAGACTTCTAGGTTGATACTGTTTTCTGTCAGCACATTGAAGATATTATGCCACTTACTTCTGGCTTCCCGTGTTCATGTTGAAAAGTCAGTCATTGATCTACTGTGTCATTCCTATTCTCTCTGGCTGCCTTTTTTTATTTTGCCTTCACCTTTGATATTTCACGATTTCATTATGGTGTACTTAAGTACAGATTTCTTTTGTACTTAGGTTTCATTGAGATTCATTGAGATGGGTTTCATTGAGATTCCTAAATCTGTGGATTGGTGTCTTTCTTAAGTTCTAGAAAATTGTCAACCAAAGCTAACTTGACAAATATATCTTCTGAATAATTTTTTTCTTTATTTACCTCGTAAAACTGAGACACAGGTTAGACTGTCTTACTCTGTTCCTCATATCCCTTAACTACTCTTTCAGTTGTTTTATCTCTTTAGCTCTCCTGGCTGCATTTTGTAATTTCTTCAGATTTTTCTTATAGTTTAGTAATTCTCATTGCTGATATGCAACTATATTTTTCATTTCCAAAAGTTTCAGTTTTTTTCCTAATTTGTTTAGTCTTTTATAGTCTTACTTTTCTAACTAGAATTTTCTAACTAGAAATTTCAATCCCTTTTTTATCTTCAACATATTATGTTTTACATGCTGTCTGATAATATAGATATCTGAAATCCTTTATTTATCAGCAGCTCTGATTCTGCTGTCATTTCTCTGGCTTTCAGTCATTGTGTTTTATTTTTTAATGTGTTTTCAGATTTTAAAATATGAATTCCTATATTAGAACTCTATTTGCAGGAACTCTTTGAACCCTAGGTTGAAGGTGGCCTTCTCTAGGGAGGATTTACATTTGTTTTTGCCAGATGTCAGGGGGTATTTTCAGCCTAGAATCTTTAGATGCAGGGTTTTTTGTTTTTTGGTTTTAGACCACCCAGTCAGTATGAATTTGGGCTGCCAATTCTCGTATGGGCTAACTTGTTATTATAAATTCTCAGTTGAGTTTATTTCTTCCCTTACTCCAAATGCCATAGTTCAAGGAAAGCAGTTTTCCTTATGGTGCCTAGAGGTTGATTTTATTTCTAGGTCACCTTACATTCATGGTTTAGCTTTTTGCAGTCTAGCTTTATGTAGGGTTGGGAGGACCCTGGGCTTTGTCCTCTCTGCCCTCTGATGCCATAAAAACTAAAATATAGGTTTATAGAATTCAAAAAGTGCTCTCAAAGCAATAGCTATTACTTGACTTCCTTGCTGAGTTTTCACTTTTATTCAGTCTTTAACCTTTGAATATTCCTTAATAACTTGCTGTCTCAAGTATGTATATTTTAAAATATTTTATTCACTTTACTTAGCACCTTGGGTGTTTTGATGGTGGTGGTATTGTTTTGGAGTTTTTTTCGTGAGACAAGAGCTTAGGATAGCTAATAAGTTTTAACATTGGAAAATTGGATATTAGCATATATAATCTAATAGTGAAAACCAACCTGAAAACTATGTAGGAAATATTTCAGATTAATATGTTAGAGCCACTTGTTTGGTCCTTTATGCCAAGAAATGGAGTTTTAGCTTACCTCAGCATTTCTGTTCACTGTTCAGTGTACTAATTGGCTACCAGCAATTTTTCAGATAATCTAAAAATTATCTCAAATATAAGCTCAATTTTTAGCAAAACATTTTAAGTTTTAGTCTTCGTTAGGTCCATACATTAATAGGAACATAGGTCTACTGTCTAGAATAGCTATGATCCATTGGCTTATTAGTTGCATTTATAGCAAATATAATTATTTTTCTGGTTTTTCACAGTTACCACTTCTTAGTTTAGGCAAACACATATTACTCGGAGCCCAGTGTAAAGAGAGATAGTCTAAGAGAGTTAAAGGAAGCTTCCTCTATACTTTTACTAAACCACTGTCAGAAATCTGTTATTATTGAAATCTCATTCCAAGTGCTTCAGAGGGAAATTATTCTTATGGGAATGATGCCACTTTCAGGAAGATAGCCCCATCTTACACTCAGGAACTTTTCACAGAGCACAAGGCAAGTCTCTAATTTTGTAAAGAATAACATGTAATATAAGATAGCTTTAAATCTTGGAAGAACTCTCAGGATACGGTGATTTTAATTTGTTTGCCTCCATTGAGAACTGTCCTAAAAACAGTGCCCCAGATCCTCTAAGCAGTCTAGAATGTGAGTAACCAAAAGGAAATGATACATTAGCTAGGGTGCTTCCAGCCACAGTCAACAGAAAACCTGGACTCCCTTTGTCTCAAACGATGGCAAAATATATCATCTGACAATAAAAAATCCAGGCTTCTGACATGACATGTTGCCTCTGCTTCTCTGGTTTCTATGGCTCTATGGTTTCTATGGCTCTTCTCTTTCCCTTAGGTGGTTTCATGATCACCGTGGTACCAAAGTGGCCTCAGCAGTTCCAGGCATCACATCCAGAGGTATATCACATGCATCGCCCAGAGGTAGAGTAGGGACCATCTCTTCTGGGAGAAGAGCTGTTCTCCCTAAAGAGAACTGGTAACCTTTCCCATAACTGTCCCCACTGCCCCATCTCCAAAGTCTTGTCCTTTTATCTTACTGTCTAGAACTGTCAGAAGAAAGGTGAGTAACATTATAGACCAAGTAGATTTTATTCCTAACCTGGACATAGTGTCATAGTCATGTAAGTCACGTGGGTTCAATGGATTATTATTACAAGTTCTCTTTTGTATAAATTCTGAGTATGTATTGGCCTATAATTATCTCTAAAGAGTATGGAGACACCCATTGATGCTAACCCCAGAAAGAGCTGCAGAGATACTGTTCATAGCATTTATCAGCAGTGCTCACAAACTGGGTGAATTGCACAATCAAATTCATCCAGTAGATCTGGACCTTTGTACTGCTCTCTTTAAATTGATCCATGACCTATACCATACATAGTTCTGAGTGAGTGAATGGCTCACTGTTAAAGTGAACTTTAAGGCCAAAATAAAAAGTTAGGAAACTCTTGTATTTGAAATTCTATTTTGTTCTGATAATGTATGATTTCTTTTTCTTTTCTGAGCAAAAAATTAAAGGTAATTAGGATTAAAGCTTTATGGCATTTAAACCTATCAGTCTTCAGAACTAAAAATGTTTCTATAGTTTTGGGGAGGAAGAATCTCCACTGATTTTCTAATCCTTGCCATTATTTTATAGACTCTTTATCCTTAGCCTTTAGTAGCTAAGAACCACTAGATGTAATGCTTTATTGGTAAAGTCAGACATTTATTTTGTCCTGTGGAAAGTGAATATTTGTCACTAGTTGATCTTTTTCTTTAGACATAATATAGCTTTTTTCTGTGGGCTAAATTTACATTCTATTCTCATAGAATATTAAATCTGTTTGACAAAGTGAATTTAGGCCTCTTTAACTCCACTGACTCCATAAATGCTATATGTGGAAAATTATTTAGCTCATGTGAAGAGCGTTATGTCTCTAATTTTAGGATCAATGTAATGTTTCATGAACTTTGAGAATATGGTGTTCGTGCTTCTTAAGAATCTCAGCTATAAGTAATAATAAAATTTATCATTATGGCTGACCTACCAACTCATGTTTCTATATGTATAGTTCTGATTTAGAAGTTCATGTAGTAAGCCTACTTATTTGCTTTCTCCCCAGATTGTTCCTGCTCTTAATTCACTATCATTCTTTTAGCCTTAAAAAATGGAAATTAGGGGTATCTGGGTGACTCAGTTGGTTAATCATCTGCCTTCGCTTAGGTCATGATCCCAGGGTCCTAGGATTGAGCCCCGCATAGAGCCCCACACCAGGCGCTCTGCTCATTGGGGAGCCTGCTTCTCCTCTCCCTCTGTCTGCCCCTCTGTCTTTTGTTCTGCCTACTTGAGCTTTCTTTATTTCAAATAAATAAATAAAATCTTTAAAAAAAATGGAAATTAGTTTCAGAGTGGAAACAAAGTAGTAGTAACAAAACTGAAGAGATTCGGGGCGCCTGGGTGGCTCAGTGGGTTAAAGCCTCTGCTTTTGGCTCAGGTCATGATCTCAGGGTCCTGGGATCAAGCCCTGCATCAGGCTCTCTGCTCAGCGGGGAGCCTGCTTTCCCCTCTCTTTGCCTACCTCTCTGCCTACTTGTGATCTCTCTCCTCTCTGTCAAATAAATAAATAAAAATCTTTAAAAAACAAAATAAAACAAAAACCAAAAAAAAAGCTGAAGAGGTTCAATGGATAGAAATGTTTTTAAGGTTTCTTCTGGCAATGTTTTCTGATTTTCCTAAAGCTTAAACTTCCTAATTAGAAGAAAAAGGTCACCTGCTTAAGGCTATTTATTGGGATGTTACCATATTTTATTGTCAGACCACTCACTGCTTTTTTGATATGATTTGGTGACTGCATTTGTTGTAAGTATCACCGAAATAATTTTTTCTGTTCACATATTTTTATTCATCTTTGTTCATCTTTGTAAATAAAGATGATGTTTATTAGAAAGTGGTACCTACAAAGTTCAGTTAAAGTTCTACCCCATTTGCTCCTCTGTGGATGCTAAAGATGTACAGTCACTAAGGAGGAAGGAACTTGTCTGGTGTCAGGTCTGAACAGGGTAGAAATGTGGCGAGCATTGGGTAGAGTGGTTTCCACTGGCTACATTACTCTTGTGTGCTGTGTGCTGTTCTCAACATTCTATGAATAACCATTTCTGGTTATTTGTTTCTTACGCTTTTAAAGTCTATGTTGCTTATGGTTCTTTTGCTCATGAAAGAAACATGTGATGATGCTGAATTTGTAGATCTTAGGGAAATTTGTGTTCTTCGAGCAAAAGGTGAATACTTTAATCTTCAAAATATAGGAAGTTTCCCATTTTGCAAAAAGACCTGCAAAGTTTATTTGTAAGATAATTCCTCATGAAAACAATGTTACTAAATAAAGAATTGATTCCTAGACTAGCATGAAGAGACTTACTAAACCCATTAATAAAGCCAAAAACCTATATTAAGGTAGCTGCAATGGTTTGGTGATATTGTAATACAGTAATATCATAGCTCACAAGATTTATCCAATAATGTGATTATTATAGCATGTAGCAGATATTGATACAATCTGATGCAATCTGATTGATTGCATTAATCGATCAATCAGATCAATCTGATTGATGCAATATTGATGCAAATATGTAGAGTTTAAACTGTATTTAGGGTAAGCTAACTTTCTGTGGACTAGCTGGGAGCCTATGTTTTACATAAAGCATGATATTTATTAGCAAATGTGTTCCAGGTTCCCACTTTGAATTCCAGGTGAATACCTCCCTGCCATATCCATGGCAGCCCTTGGCCAACCAGCCTGAAAAAATTAAGTACCTCTGGAAATACTCTTGCCCTCCAGGTGTCATCCTTTTAAGCAGAATGTGGGCTGGCTTTTTACAGAGAGAGAACATTCTCAAGTCAGGTGTTCATAACCCAGAGGATGCCTGTATATATTTTATGTGGCCAGAATGGTTACACTTAATATATTTTATTCTTAACTCTCCCAGGTTCAAGCATGACAGTATGTTCTTTTGGGCAACTTGCAAAATTACCCATGTTCACGACTGGAAAAGCTGAAAACATCCTCCTTTAAATAAAGGATGAATCATAATTCAACTAGCTTTGCAGTTGGCTTCATAGATTTAGTGAGGTATTGCTCAGCAGGACTGTTTTGTTTGTTTTATTTTGTTTTGTTTTTTTATTTAACATATCCGAAAACATGATTGATAATATTTGTGTGTTCCTTTAAGGTATTCTTTTCTTTTCTGCTCATGCACAAGAGTTTATATTTTGGCCTCTTTTTCCACAAGCAGCAAAGATCCTGGTAGTATGTGCCAGATATAGTTTAAGGAATTTAGGTCAACAATAATATTACTATTAATTCGTGGCAATATTTCTTGACCTAAAGATAGGTTTTAGTAAGCCAAAAGAGGATAATCAGTGTAGACTGAAATAAGCATTCATTTCTTGTTACTGTTCATATAACACCAGACTTCCACATTTTATCTCCATAAATTTCCTTCATCTTTAGTGGAAAACCCCTTCCTCTTAACTAATCTCCATAGTGTTTTCTCCTCCTGACACAGTGCAATCAATCCCCAAGCAACACAAGCCTATGGAACAGGTGCCTTGTTAAAAGACTGTGGTTAAATCTTGAGTAAACTCTAGCAGTGATTGTTAGAAAAGAAAGGAATGTTATTATTTGCTGAGAATTTAACAAAGGAGCCCCTTACCTATGTTTGACCAACTTCTAAGCTGTAAAGATAGGCTTTTCTAGAGGAGAGATGTGTGCAGCTCAGTGGAAGAGAGATCCATTGCTTCTATAGGTAATTGTTGTTCTGTATTCTAAAGCATGAGTCACAGATGTCTTTATGATTACACATCCCTCCCAGCATATGAGAAATACACTTTAGAGAAAAGGAAGTTAAGAGAAAACAGAAGTGTGAATAACTGCTAATGGTGTTCTCTCTGGCTCCATTCCGTCTGCCATTTCATCATACATAAAGGGTAGTTCAGAGATTCTTTCCTGGCAAATAAGTGGCAACATATGTTTGAAACAGTGAATGGAAACTGTAGGGAGAAAATGACAGGCATATGGCAATAGGAAGGCAAGGGAAAATTTGTTGCCCTAATGTTAGCCACATAATTGGTATGGTCTTCCATTGAAGGGCTGTTTTACTTTAAAAGTCTGCATGCCCCATTATCCAGCATTTCTGTGTGTGGAATGTATATATTTTTCTAGGTTTGTTTTCTTTTGTTTTTTTGTGAATGGTTGTCACATTAAGCTATTGAAGCTCCATACAGAGATCTTGAGAGAAAGGTTCCCAAAGGGGAAAGACAGAACCTAATCAGGAAATAGGACACTTTATTAAAGTAGTAAAAATAAAAAGTGGGGAAGCATTTCAGAACAATCACTTTGAAGGGCTAAGAACAGAGAAATGGGTCCCAAATTCTGTCTTCAAGCATGCTCTTCTTTTAAATAATTCTACAGTGACAATGTTTGTGATTTATTTGTTGCCATAGTAACTAAATCTTTGTTCAGGAGGTTGAGATTCCAAAAGTTACCTTAAAGGGCACAAGTTTGATGTTTTGTTACATATTGTAAAAGCACAATGATATACTTTTTTAAAGATTATATTTATTTGAGAGAGAGAAAGAGCACCAGCAGTGGGAGGAGCAGGGGGAGATGGAGAAGTGGACTCCCCCCTGAGTGGAGAACCTGAGGTGGAGCTTAGTCCTAGGACCCTGAGATCATGACCTGAGCTGAAGTCAGACGCTTAACCAACTGAGCCACAGTGATTTACTTGGAAAAAATAATTTTCTTAACAGAAAAATATTAATGTATACTAAAGGCACTAAAGCCCATTTCCAATTGTATGTCATATAAGATTATTAGGAAATGTGTTTCTAGTCTTTACAATTTAATTATGGCCTATTGTTTTATTAGAGAAAAGTGCTAGAAAGAAACATAATTTGTTTCTCAGAACAAATTTTTTTTTGTTTTATTTGCTCAGAAATGATTATGACAATATCATCTTATTGTGTTTCTAAGATTTAGTTAACTGCTTAATAAGACTTGTGTTCAGGCCACCTGGGTGGCTTAGTTGGTTAAGCCTCTGATGGGTTAAGTATCTCACTGGAGCCACACATCTGCTATCTGCTCAACTGGGAAGCTGCCTCTCCCTCTTCCTGCTGCTCCCTCTGCCTGTGCTATAGAGTGCTCTCGCTCTCTGTCAAAGTCTTTAAAAAAAAAAGACTGTTCAGATTGTGGGGAAAAATCAATTGGTGTTATTATTGATTTGGGACTTGACAGTGAATAATATTAGCATGAACAAAGGATTTATGAGTATGTATATATTTGTATGTATGATTTAAACATGTCAATTCTGTAAAACACAATTCTTCTATACCTTCTTTCACAATATCCTGCTTTACTATGACTAGTATAATTGGTATGATTTTTTACATCTGGTCTCAAGCTTTAAAAATGGGGATACCTAAGAGGATAATCTAAACAAAATGTTTTATTTATAGTTAGAAATTTCTGTATACAGTTGATCCTTGAGGCAAGGATTAGAGGCATTCATCCCCCGGACAAGTCAAAAATTCACGCAAACTTTTCACCCCCCCCCCAAAATTTAATTGCTAATAGTCTATTGTTGACAGGAAGACTTACTGATAACATAAACAGTGATAAACACATATTTTTATGTTATATGAATCATCTACTGTATTCTTACAGTAAAGTAAGCTAGAGGGGTGCCTGGGTGGCTCAGTCGTTAAGCGTCTGCCTTCGGCCCAGGTCAGATCCCAGGTGCCTGGGATCGAGCCCCGCATCCGGCTCTCTGCTCTGAAGGAAGCCTGCTTTTCCCGCTACCATTCCCTCTGCTTGTGTTCCCTCTCTCACTGTGTTTCTCTCTGTCAAATAAATAAAATCTTTAAAAAAAAAAAAAGTAAGCTAGAAAAAGTATTATTAAGAAAATCATAAAGAAGAGAAAATATTTTTGCAGTATCATACTACATTTACTGGGGGAAAAATTCTACTTATACGTGGACCTGCACAGTTTAAACACAGGTGTTTCAAGGTTCAACTATATATTTACATGTAAAATAAAACAAGACATGGCAGAGAGAATACATAACTAAGTTTTATAGCCTGCCCACTACCAAGCACTTTGTACTACTCCCAAGCTAAGAATGTTTTTTACATTTTTAAATAGTTGAAAATGTCAAAATAAGAATATTCCATGATACATGAAAATGACGTGAAATTTCAATTTTAAGTGTCCATAAGATTTTATTGGAACACAGCCACCCCTGTTTGTTTATATATTATATGTGGCTGCTTTCCTATTCCAACAACAGAACTGAGTAGTTGCAACAAGACCATCTGGCCTGCAAAGCCTAAAATATTTACCACCTTTATTGAAAAAGTTTGCTGACCACTATTCTATATCTTTGGTAATAGATACAGTTTAAAACAAAGCAGGTGGGGCGCCTGGGTGGCTCGGTGGGTTAAAGCCTCTGCCTTCAGCTCAGGTCATGATCTCAGGGTCCTGGGATCGAGCCCCTCATCGGGCTCTCTGCTCAGCAGGGAACCTGCTTCCCCTTCACTCTCTGCCTGCCTCTCTGCCTACTTGTGATCTCTCTCTCTGTCAAATAAATAAATAAAATCTTTAAAAAAATAAAAATAAAAAAATAAAACAAAGCAGGCAAAAGGCAACCGCAAGTTTACAGTTTTATATATCTCAACTAATTTGTGTTTAATTTTCCTGAACCAAATTTTGAATTTTCTGTATTGGTTTTTTTTTTTAAGATCTTGAATAATTTATATTATCTGAAGATTAATATTATTGCCAAGACAATGGGATGCCTTTTGGTGGAGTACTGAAGTGATTGCTATATTTGAGGGTAAATCTAGGATAGTGAAAATAGAAAACCAAAGTTTAGTTTCTGAGACTAAAGGGAAGCAGTGAGGTTCTAAACATTATATTTAGTTTTCTATTTTCCTGTCATATCACTTTCTTTTCTTCTACCTTGCCCAGAAGGAAGATGTCAAGGATGAGTGGTGAGTATTATAGAAGGATTCTATAAGAGAGCCCCCCACTACCACTACCATAGCATGTCAAAGCATTCTGATTAAGTGCACCTGGCAAAACACACCACCATGAAAATATCCAGCGTTCATGACTAAATGAAGCTTTCCTTGTCTCTAATTACCTTGAATAATTGAGAACTGACTGTATTAAGAAAAGATATCCTATCTCCAATATGGATTCCTCATACTAATAGTAAGTTTAATATTCTGGGGTTTTTTTATTATGTCTTGAATTAGTCATCAAAATGTATTTTAAATAGAATAGACTTAGCCTAATTTTTCAGACTCTCAAAACAGAAAAGTCTTGGTTTAAATGTTGCTTATTTGAGAGTTTAGATGTGATACATTATTAGTTTTGTTTCGTGTTTGGACAGTTTAAAGAAATTGTTAAGAAAAAGTAACTGTATTTCTTTATTGTAGATAGCATTTTTAGAGGTGTGTTGTGGGTATGTGGAATGAAAAATATTTCAAATAAATTGTTCCACATGGGACTACACAATGTCGAGGGGCTATGTTTCCTCTGATTCTTTATATCTAATCTCATCTTTTCCAAAATCTCTTCTTTTACAGAAACCTAGAAAGGTCAGCTAACAAAATTTTTCTTTTGTAGTGATAAATTTCTAACAGTTGGACTTTTGACATGCATACACTTATACACATTATCCTAGTATTTTTTTGTTTATTTTAAAGTGTCTTGGTCTGTCATACAAGAATATCAGAAAAAGGTGTAATTAAATGAGATATATTCCATGAAAACTTCATCTGAGTTTTTGAGTCCAAAACTCTCATTGAAGTTTAGATATATTTCAAGCTACTCTTATTATAAGATAAATATTAATATTAAAATGAATCAGATTTCTGTTGGTATTTCAGGTCACCTGAGAAGGGCTGAATACACACAGAGAAAAAATGTAATCACTCCTTTTATTTAAGGCCTAAGAGACATGTGTTTTGATTCTGTTAGATGTATATTTTGTGTGTGAATTTCTTTAAAGGAGCTCATTTTTTTCCACCTAAAAATAGTATTTTAAGAGAAAGTAGTTTCTGGTGTTCATTGATCTTTGTTTTATAGCATATAAAAAGTCTGTTCGATTTTATTTTATCTTGCTTTAAAGATTTATTTATTTTAGAGAAAAAGCTCGAGGGTACACAAGCAGAGGAAGGGGCAGAGAGAATCTCAGGAAGACTCCCTTAGGGCACAGAGTTCAACACTGGGCTCAATCCCAGGATACTGTGATGGTGACCTGAGCTGAAACCAAGAGCTGGATGCTTAACCAACTGAGCCACCCAAATGCCCCTGTTCAGTTTTATTTTGAATGTAACATTTTGACTATAGCTTTCAAAAGCAGATTGCTGGCTTTCAGTACCAAATTGTTATCCTTTGCAGATGTTAAGGACATTTTTGCCGTGTTATATCCTTTTAGCCTTAATAAGCATTACTAAGGCACTAGAGTTAAAAATGGAAATCACATATTTTAAGACCATATAGGAAATATTCCACCTAATGCTTCATACAAAGAGGTTGTCCATGAATTATATTGACTATAATTAAAATAATTAGAAGTTATTGTATATAAAAGTTTTAGATATTTCTGAAATCTGTGTAGTAACTGTTGTGATAACTGCTGTTCCTTTTTTTCTAGCAGTTTCCTAGCCCCTATTGCATTCCTCAACAAAATATTTCTAAGGTAACATGTGAGAAATAACAGTAAAGGTGCACTGCCGTGCACCTGAAATTCCTGAAATCGTTATGATGGACATTTTGGACTCCCACCTCTATCTTGAATGTGACTCCACTGTGGTCCACCTTCAGGGCATTTTTCATTAATGCAATTAACATCCCAGGATGGTAAGCAAGGCTCTAGAGTCAGACTCCCTGCATTTGGTCTTTAATTCTTCCATTTACCAGTTATGTAACCTCCTGTGCCTCTATTTCCTCATCTATAAAATGGGGATAATGGGAGTACCTTCCTCATTCAGTTGTTGTATTAGAGTTATAGCCTGTAAGTACTTAAAGAAGCACCTAAACATATTAAGAATTCAACTACTTAGCTCTCATTATACATCATCTATGGTGTCTTGGTTGTACTGGATCTTCGAAACCCTCTAATTCTATACTCAGAACCAAATTGGCAGTATTTTAGGGTGAACTAAATGTAAATGTGCATTAAGATTTTTGAAAATTTAGAGTGAAACACCCATCTAGAATAGTATTGGCACATAGTAGGTACCCAGTAAATATTTAGAGAATTAATGAATTAAAAAATTAAAAATACTATACACATATAATGGTGATGTCATTCTTAAAATTCATGACTAAATTCTGGAATCAAACCTATTCAGTTCTTAGATTTAGGAGAGATCATTTAACTCTCATCTATGTTAATGAGGTGTGAATAACAAAGATGGGGTGATGAGGATATTAATAATAATATATACCTGGTATTTACTCTGAATAAAATACTATTCTAAACACTTTATATGTACTTATGTACATATACATAAATGAATTTAATTCATTTAATCTTTACAGCAATCTATAAGGTAGATACTACTATTATTCCCATTGAATAGATGAAGAAACTGAGCCTGAGAGGTTATAAATAACCAGGATTTCAACCCAGGAAGTTTGGCTCCAGAACCCATGCTCTTAGGTCTTTGTTATAAACAAGCTATAATTTCATAATAGTTATTTAGTCCAATCTTTTTTCCCTACTTAATGCTCATCAGAACAACCACACAGTTCCAAAAGTGCTAGTCATTGCCTAGCCCTGCCTCTTTCTGCTCTCCCACACAAGTCTAAAGCACTGATATTCAAACTGCTGCAGACTGGAGTTACCTGGGGGCTTTCTGTAATTTTGATGCCTAGGTCTTAGAGATTCTGACTTCATTGATGCACACTGGGTATCAGAATTTTTAAAAATGCTCCTGGTGATTCTAATATTTAGCACAGTTTTAGTCCACTGGTCTAAAGGAAAATTAAATTGGTGTGGGACCTAGAGCACTCCTGAGGAGTGATAGCATGAAAGTAGTAGGATCTGGACCCTTGAGCATTCAGGAGCTGAAACTCAAGCCAGTTCGCATTGTTTCTTGTTGAGAATTGCTTCTTGCAAGGAATACTGGTTAGAAGTACCAGGTGACAGTGGATTCAGAATTTACCCAGGGATTAAGTTGCATATATTATTCTTTTAATTTGTTAAAAAAAAAAAAATCAAGTAAGTTTTAGCATTGCTTTAGTTTTGGGCCTTAAATGGCCATTGAAAATTCTGAGGAAACTTATTTGGAAAAACAAAATAGCTACAAGTGAGACTAGGATAGTGCTTTCTTTTAGGGTTATGAGCTTATTGCTCCAATGAGAAAAGTAGCCTGGCTTTACTAAACTGTTTAGGAAAATTGATATTTATTTCAAATGTTTATGGTTTATCATCTCAGAAGATTAATGCCAAATCCTCAAAAATGTAGTGACGAGCGATGACTCATTTGAGCTCATGTCAAAACAATGCGCTTTTGTAATTTGCCTGTCTCTGGGGAAGCTATTAAACACTAAACAAAATGCCTCAGAATGAAACTGATTGAGTGTTTTAAATTATGTACTTTTGCTTGGCTATTAGCCAGAGTTCTTTAGGAAAACTCACTGCACATCAAGAGCTGTGATTTGTGCTGACAATGACACTGCATGGTTTATGCTGCTTCAGGACCAGCGGTGTGTATTCTAAGGTTAAATAGTCAAACATAGCTCGGTCTCTTTGATAAACAATTTGTGTTAACTCTGCTCTCTGCCAAGCAATTTTTTTTCTTTGTAAACTTTGGATGGGATATACCTAATGGATAAGATATATTTGTCTGCATTACCTTTTTGACAAATAGCAGAGATTCCAACAAGTTAAAGAATAGTTATTATATATATGTATTTACATTTATATATTTGTAAAAAGTACCATATTTATATATTTTTTCCTTGTAAATAGTACCATATATCTTGTCCCTAGTAGAGCTCAGCATGATGTTTCGTATGTAGCAGATACACGAAATATATGTGTTATTGGTAATAACGAAACCAATAAGCAAAACTTGAAGAGTGGCTTTTAATTTCCTATTGTCTGTCTGCCAGTACTATATGAGGCTTTTTAAAAATCAGTGTTAAGCTAACTACATTTTATTTTTCAGGAGCAAAATATTTAAATGACTGGCTCTCTTTCACTGACCTAGGTAATGAGGATATTTATAATGTTAGATTGGATACTTTTTTAGATTGGATATTTTTAAGAAACACTTTTATTGGGGCTCCTGGGTGGCTTAGCCAGTTAGGTGTCCCAACTCTTGATTTCAGCTCAGGTGTCAATCTCAGGGTCTTGAGTTCAAGTTCTGCATTGGGCTCCACTCAATTTAAAAAAATTGAACAAACCTTTAAACTTAAAAAAAAAAAAAAACCTTCTCTCAGTATAATTACCTCTTAATATTAGTTAGTAAGATATTCATAGTACTGGGGCGCCTAGGTAGCTCAGTCGTTAAGCGTCTGCCTTTGGCTCATCGAGCCCCTCATCGGGCTCCCTGCTCAGCGGGGAACCTGCTTCTCCCGCTACCATTCTCTCTGCTTGTGTTCCCTCTCTCTCTGTGTTTCTCTCTGTCAAATAAATAAAATCTTAAGAAAAAAAAAAAGATATTCATAGTGTTATCTGGCACTTTTTGAGTAGAGACTTGGGGCCGTGGTTTCCTGACAAACAAAAATATGAGGCCACTTATAACCATTTATATAGCATTCAACACACCTAGGAAAGAATAGATGCTCAATAGATATTTGTTGAATTGAACAGATATTCTACTCATACTCATCTGTTATGCTAAAGAATCCATTTTTTCATGGGCACCTGGGTGACTCAGTCAGTCAAGCATCTGACTCTTGATTTCTATTCAGGTCATGATCACAGGGTCATGAGATTGAGCCCCATGTCAGGCTCCATGCTGGGCATGAAGCCTGCTTAAGATTCTCTCTCTCTCTCTTCCTCTGCCCCTTACCTACCCCCCCCCCCACTCACTTGAGCACTTTCTCTCTCCCTGCAAAAGAAAAAAGAATTTCTTCAGATGCATTTCCATGAAAGGACATGGAAAAAGGTAATGAAAATTAAATGACTTCAGAGTGATTCTATGGTATGGTGATAGATATCATCCCTAAGAAAGTTATCCTGATGCGTAAGTATCTAGTTATCAGCAGGTTGCATTTGAAAAACTATAGTTCTGATTCATGAAAGAAACCTTGGATTAGTCAGTTGTTACCAGTAGACGCTGGACCACTGGAAGGGTTAATAAGTCAGCAAAATGCTAGTTAGAAAGGGATTCACACTAAGCTAATAGCATGATCTTATTTTTGATTAAAAATGTAGTATATCCACATCTTATGTTTTCTGCCATTCTTGTTACCTGTCTTGAAAAAGGTTTAATAACCAGAGTTGAAGTTTTCACACAGTGCAAACAAAATGGTAATGAGATGACTTCCATTGGAAGACAGTCAAAAATTTAGGTTGTAAATTACAAAGATTAAAGTGGAAGAAAGGATGTATTAAAATCATAATTAGTGTATCAGGGCAAACACATTCTTGTTCACCTAAACTTAGAATTGTTAGAATTAGAGTCTTGAAGGAAGTGCTTGTAATCAATGAACAGTACACTAGAGGCCATATCGCTTCAGAGTTAAGAATATATATAAACAAATTTCAAACCGTTGTGTTCTGTTCACTTCCTTGCCTGTTTCTGGCTTTGTGTCCTTAAGCACCTTATTTATCTTCGCCAGCCTCAGTTCCTCCAACATCTGTTAAATGCTGCTAATAATAGTACCTGTTTTGTAGGGATGTTGTGAGGATTAAGGATTGGTTGAAAAGCACTTAAAACAGCAGCTAACATATAGCAAAAGTGTGTGTGTGTGTGTGTGTGTGTGTGTGTGTGTGTGTGTGTGTGTGTGTGTTTGTGTGTGTGTACACATGGGCTTGTTTTAAAGCATTTGCCATATTGTTTGGGTGAGCTATAAAAGAAATAGGTTTAGAAGAATATGATAGACTTACGGAAGAAATCCAAAATTGGCTATTAAGAGTAATTTATTGTTTAAGATTGCATCTTCACAGGCCCCTTACATGGCTTCCTTGGCTTCCATCCCCAGGGACAGGGACGCTGGTTTGATTGCATCAGTGACCTGACCCAAAAAAGTATTTGTTTCTGTTTTTACTAAGATACTTCACACAGAAAACTATGCAATGCTTCTTTCTTATTTCCCAGGCTGAAATAATGAAATAAGGATCAAACTGTGGTCCCCTGCTGCTTCATTTACTTGTTCTAATTTGTCCTAAATGAAAAACTCTTCATTTGGTAATAGAAAAGTATGGCTTCAAGTAATACAAACAAGCCCAAGCTAATTAAGTTAAGCAAAATCTTTGGCCAGGAAAAGTAACTATTGAGATATGCATCTTGTTTTTCCAAGCCAATGCACCTACTTCAGAATCTGAGTGGGCCTTAATTCATTTACCTGGTTTGAGTTGCCCAGTTTTCAGACAACCACTCTACATTTCTGGCAGCAGTGAATGTGACGAATGTTTTTGTTATTGTTACTCTTAAGGATAAGTGTGGGGTTTTTATTCTCACTATAAACAAAGGTCTGCAAGGACCATAGACCAGATTGTTTCACCATTACAATGTGCTTTTGTTATTTCCATCATTTGCTAGTATTTTATTCCTAATCTTGAGTAGATCTTTCAGTAGGGAGAGAGAAAAACTGCTTTCCAATCAAGTATTTATAACTACTTTAAATAGTAGAACCTGCCTGGTAAACATTGTTTCAGTTTCTGTCAGGGCAGTTTTTTTGGCACTCTTTTTTCGATGATTAAATTAAAATTGGGCCTTTAAAACTAGGTTTAGCATGCTCCTTTAAAATAGGATATTCCATTAAAATGAGGCCAAAAAGCCTTCCAAACATTAATTTTTGTTCAATTGACATCTTTCTGTTCCAAACTTTGGAAGCCCAAAGGTTTTCTTTTCTTTTGCATTCCCCTCCCGCCACCTTTTTTTTTTAATGGCTGCTCATTGCTTCTCAGTCAACCTGAAATTCAGGCTTATTTTAACTCCCATCACTGCTTGTAATGCCTACTTTCTCCTTGCCTCCTGTGCCCACTTGTCTTCTTTGGAACTTGGCAGTATTTGTCCTCTGTTTTTCCAGCATCCTTAGTCTCATTTGGCTCTTTGCCCTCAATTTCATCGTTTCTACAGGTGACCAGCCTCCCTCTTCCCTTCCAGTTCCTGACAAGCTTCTTGAAAGAGTATTACCACACTCAGTGCTTACCACCTTCTTTGGATCCTTGAAATCTGGTTTCAACACCTGCCATTCTGATGGAATTGTTCTTTCAGAGGTCATTGGTGACTTCATCATCAGATCCCCCAACAGGCTATCTCCTCTGCTACTTCATCCTCTGGCTTCATCCTCTTTTACTTCCCTATGCCAGTTAACACAGTTAACTGCTTACCCACTCCTTGAAATTCTCCCTTTGGCTTGCAAGACACTGTGCTCTGCCAGGTTTTTTTTCTATATCATAAACTGCTTCTCTAACTTCCTTGATAGCTTATCTTCCTTTTCTTATACTCTAAATGTTGGCATTTGCCAGGATAATCCAGCCCTTTGCTTTCTAAACTACTTCCTCCTTGGTATTCTAATCTATTCCGACTGTTTCAGCTTTCCTCTGTATACTAAAACTCCCACATCTTTATCATTAGGCATTGCTTGTTTGACTTCTATCTAGCTCCATCTTGGAGTTACTCCTAGATGTCTCATCAGTTTCTCAAGCACAACATTCCACAACCGCCTATCCCAGCCTTTCAATTGCTGTTATTAGGACCAATCTTCTTGTCACCAAGGCTTGTAAGAGTTCCTGAGTCCAGTCATTTCTACCTCATGCATCTTCAGATTGCGTAACATACTTCATGTTACAACTTATAAGCATTATTTTTCCATTTTTCTCTTTCATTGAGGTATAATTTTTATTTCAAATATTAAGTCTACAGTTTGTTAAGTTTTTGCATATGTATATAGCTGCATAAACTCTATCCAGGACAAAATGTAGAATATGTCCAGCTTCCTAGCAGGCCTCCTTTTTGCCATCTTCCTATTGATATCTACTGTCTTCCCAGGAGGCAACCACCATTTTGACTTCTGTTACCATAGATTAATTTCGTCTGTTTTGAACTTCATGTAAATGGATTCTCATATTAATGGAAATTCAGTTTCATATAAATAGAATTTTATATTGCCAGCAGAAATACATGCAAATTCCACTTGCTCCGCTTCCTCATCACTTGGTATTGTCTTTTTAGTTTTAGCCTCTCTGATAGGGCTATAGTAGTATCTCATTAAAATTTTAATTTGCTTTTGTGTGATGGTTAATAGCGTTGAATTTTTCAGAAGCTTATTTGGATACCCTCTGTCATGAAATGTCTTTTTTTTTTAAAGATTTTATCCGAGAGAGATGGACAGATAGAGATAGCAACAGAGATCACAAAGCAGTAGGGAGGAGAGGGAGAAGCTGAGCAGGGAGCCCAATGCAGGACTCAATCCCAAGACCCTGGGATCATGACCTGAGCTGAAGGCAAATGCTTAACCAACTGAGTCACCTAGGCACCCCAATCATGAAATGTCTCTTAAGTCTTTTTCTTTTTTATATTGAACCCAATATAAAGTCTTTTTTTTTTTAAATTGATTCAGAGTTCTTTATATATTATGAATGTTGGTCTTTGTTGTTATACATATGCACATATCTTCTCCCAATCTGTGGCTTGCCCTTTCATCTGATTATTGTTGCATTTTGATTAGCAGAAGTTATTAATTTTAATAAGATACAGTTTATTAATCTTTTATGATTGTTGCTTTTTCTGTCCTTTTCAAGAAATCTTTACCTTCTTCAAGATTGTGAAAATAAACTTAGGCTCAGAGAGATTATGTGGTTTGTGCTAAGATTGTGACAGGCTTTTAGTTGTCTTTAAAACATCAATTGGCTCTTTTTTTCTGGACATATATGGCCGTCCATCCAGTCATTTCTCGCTTGCCCTGTTTTGGGAAGTGGCTGTGTGAGTTTGGATTAGATCAGTAGAATGTAAGTAGAAGAAATGGTCATCTCCATCTTGAAAACAAGGTATCTTTCATGTATTTTACCCTTCCCTCCACCCTCTTCACCCCCACCATGTACTGTAACATAGACATAATAGAATTTCAACTCTGATCATGTAGGTGAAGACAATACTCTGAATGATCCCATAGAACAGAACTCATTTAAGTCTATTAAAGTAATATTTTTAAATTATTTAAATAATAAAGGTAGCTCAGATGCTCCTTCAAGCCATTCCTGATTCTCTAATTAGTATTCACCTCTTTTTTTTTTACCCCTACTGCCTGAATGTTTTTCTGCTCCTGAGGACAGGGAACATTTCTTTGGCCTACTGTTTTGCACGTGGTAGGCATTTTGTAAGCATTTTGAAATAAATGAATAAATAAAGTAGATGATAAGTGAATTTTTCAGAAGCTAAAACTATATATTTCATATTAGAAATGTTGATCTTGTCATGCAGCAAGTGTAGCCTGAGAATTTCTCTCCACATTGGTTCTGTGCCTTCTCTACAATGAGGTTCTGACTCAGCAGTTCTTAATCATCAGATTGGCTGTGCTGTATCACTTTCATCTTCTGTAACACGGTTTATGTACCTGGGTATCTTGGTACTAATTACTGACATAGTATGACCATGACCTCATTTGACCTTTTAGCACACAGGCCCTTTCTGACTGCTATACAGTAAGAAAAGGCACATGGAAAAAGAGGTGCTATTTTCTATTTGAAGCAAATGATTTGACTTAGACAACTGTGTGACAACTGGCTTCACTCAGATTCTCCTGGCACCTTTAAAGAACATTTGAACCATATTTGAGATGCCATTATGTTCCTACCTTCAAATACGACAGTTGGAGATTCTAATTCGGTATGTTTGAGGTTGGAACCAGAAATCTGCACTTTTAAATAGTTCCCCTGGCAACTCTAATGATAAATTACTTAATTTGGGGAACCAGTGGAGGAGAAGGGCTAAGAGCTCAGATTCAAGAGTCAGAAAGACCTGAATCCTAATTCTTCTCTATACTTGCCAGCAGTATAACTTTGGGAGAGTTATGTAGTATCTTTAAGGTTCAGTTTGATTATCTGAATATTATGTGGACGATAACAGGACCTACTTTCAAACAATGTTTTGAGGATTAAATGAGATAATCCATCTAATGTGCTTAGCACAGTGTTTGACAGTAAACATTCAGTAAAATGTAACTATCATTACTAATATTATTATCACTAATTATCAAGTTCTTTATAAGGGATCTTTCTTGGGGCACCTGGGTGACTCAGTTGGTTGGGTGTCTAACTCTTGGTTTTGGCTGGGGTCATGATCTCATGGGTCATGGGATCGAGCCCTGAGTCTGGCTCCACACTCAGCAGGGATTCTCCCTGAGATTCTCTCTCTCCCCCCCTTGCTCCTCCCCCCCCCAAATAAATAAATAAATATTTAACAAAAAATAAGCAATCTTTTTTTGTGTTGTTTTTTTACAGCGCGTCCAAACTAGAATTACTGTCTCTACAAAGAAAGGATTCATGTGTGAGTGTGTGACCTTTCCTTTAATGAGTTCTCATTTTAGGTGTTTAAAGTTCTATATGAACTTACTCTGACCCCAGTTCCTCTTCCTTAATAATTCACTAGGTAGCCGTCCTATGCTTTTTTTTTTTAAATTATAGAGGGACTATTACTCTGTGTATGTATTTCCACACCCGTGTGTGTGTGTGTGTGTGTGTGTGTGTGTGTGGTGTAAATATTACCAAAAGATGCTTACCTGGAAAATTTAAGAACTGAATGTTCTATTGCAGCATTTCTCAAACAATTAGATAGTTAACGTGTCATAATTTAGGAGCTGGAATTGAAACTGTGTATAAAACAAATGCAAAGAGCCATTTTTTAAGTTCTGATTTCTCCTTATAAAATTCTCTATCTGCTTCAACATCTGAAAAATGGAACAGAGCTAATCTGAGCTAGGGTTTGGTGGTGCTACCTACAAATAAACTGAGTTTTGATGTGTGTCGTGTTTCATATATTCAAGGAGGAGTGATGTGGAATGCTTGGGGCACGAGGGAGGAACTGGGAGTGGGAAGAGTCATGGTATCCAAAGGTTTTAGAGCCACTCCCTTGTACCTTAGTTGTTTGTTATGAATTTACTCCCAAAGATAATAGTAAATAAGAAAAAGTTTAACTTTGGAGCAGAAATACTCTTTCATGGTAGGGCAGGATTTATTTTAAGTAAAGCAGAAACTCACCGGGGCAAGAGAGTGGGTGGATTCATCTGAGTCTTCTTTGCATAAAGAAGTAATACTATTGCTCAGAAAACGGAATAAATAATCTTTGGGTCTGTGTGTTGTATGTCTTTCATCTGCCTAGATTAAGAAGTCCGTAATTCTGGGGCACCTGGGTGGCTCAGTCGTTAAGCGCCTGCCTTCAGCTCAGGTCATGATCCCAGAGTCCTGGGATCAAACCCCGCAGAGCCCCGCATTGGGCTCCCTGCTCGGCGGGGAGCCTGCTTCTCCCGCTACCATTCCCTCTGCTTGTGTTCCCTCTCTCACTGTATTTCTGTCAAATAAATAAAATCTTTAAAAAAAAAAAAGTCAGTAATTCTGCAAGTTTTAGTTAACTCTTATAGCTGCTATCAGTTCTAGTTAATTTAAGTAACTTTGACTTATTTTTTATGATGTTTGCATTCCACTGTCTATTGAATTCTCAAATAGCCTGGGGAGTAGGTGATGAGAGTCGTAGTCTACAAGTCTTCCACTTTAGTGTAAGTTTACAGTCAGAGTTCATTTATCATTGTCAATGAAGAGCTGTCGTCATCTGATCGGAATGGCTGAGAAATTTCAGTTGTTGGGGTAACGAGAGTATTTAGAGCTGAAATTTCAATTAGAAATAAGGTTGATTAGTTAACAGTTAAGGGTCTCATTTTGGGATCAGATTACCCTCATTGCTCTTTCAAGTATTAGACATTCTTAGTTATTAGGAACTCACAGAATTCTTAATAAAGTTGGTTTACATATAATTTCTACTCTTTGACTCATATGAATTTAAATCTCCTCTAAAAACCTGTATGGATTTCAGAGGCTTAGAAAGGATTAAAAAGCTATAAAATTTTAAATAACTTCATCCAGTGAGCATGTTTACCTAAATGTGTCATCAAACTTCTCAGTTTTCTGGTTAGAGAACCGGTTTGGGACAGGCTGACTCACACTGTCGACTGATAGAATGCAAACACATTCAGAATTCTCCTGCCGAGACTAATGCTACAAAAACAGAGTTCTGTGAGCTTTTAGAGGTGAAGTATTTCATTTCTCCAATAAATCTTCCTATCATTAAGAGCTTTCAAAAGAAACAAACACATGTCTTCACAGTTGTTAGGTGCTGGGTGAGGTGGCATAGGCATACTACTGTATCCAATACCTGTGCCACTGTTATTTTACTTAGGACTTTGGTCTTCTTCCCTAATTTGTCTATTTACTTTTTTTTTTTTTTGAGATTTTATTTATTTATTTGACAGGCAGAGAGAGATCACAGGTAGGCAAAGAGGCAGACAGAGAGGGAGAGGGAAACAGGCTCCCCACTGAGCAAAGAGCCCAATGCGGGGCTTGATCCCAGGACCCTGAGATCATGACCACTGAGCCACCCAGGTGCCCCTATCTATTTCCATTTTTTTTTAATTGAAGTATAATTAACATACAATGTTATGTTAGTTTCAGGTATACAATGTAGTGATTTAACTTTTGTATACATTGTAAAATGATAGCTTTAATAAGTCTAGTTACCACCCATCACTATACAAAGTCAATATTATTGACTATATTCCTTCATGCTGTATATTACCTCTGTGACTTACTTATTTTATAAATGGAAATTTATACTTCGTGATCACCTTCACCCCTTTTGTCCCCCAACCCCAACCACCAATCTGTTCTCTGTATCTATGACTCTGAGTTTGGTTTGGTTTCGTTTGTCTGTGTTGTGTTTTAGATTACACATGTAAGTGAACTCGTGGTATTTGTTTTTGTCTGATGTATTTCACTTAGCATAATATCTTCAAGATCCATTCACGTCGTCACAAATGGCACCCCTTCCCACTCTTAAAGGAAATCATTTTTAAAGGTAATCTGGGAAATATTAGTAGTTTGCCCTTCAATTAATAAAATCAATGCTCTGGAGTTCTAGATATTATCCCATGTGCAAATAAACATTTTACTGGGTTTGTATTTCACTTTTAATTGTTAGATCACAAATTCTTTGCCCAAATAGTTATTCACATTCTTTTCAAATACCCCTTGTGCAAGGAAGGTAGATAGCAAGAATGTTTCTACCCATTTTGGAGATCTGTACAGAACATCTGTACAGAACTCCAGTTATTTTTTTTATCAAGTTTGTTCAACAAATTTGGGGGCAACTCCAAAGATGGCCAAAGAGTGATATTCTCTAAGACGATGATATTCTCTATGAAAGGTTTGCTGAGTAGCTCTTTTCAAGGATAAAGGGATGGAGATTGGAATGTCTTCTTGGCAAAGTTCAGGGTACAGTCAAAATAAATAGACGCTCCTGTCCCTCTTTCTTTTCCGGGTAGTTATATCTCGTTGCTGTTTGTTCATATGTTGCTGTAATTAACCAATTTAGGCCAGGCAAAAGAGATAAGGTAGCATATTGCAAACCCACACCGCTTTTTCTGGGATTTAGGATAGAATGAGTTTTTCCATTTACTTTAGCCAAATGAGCATATACTTCTCCAATCCCATTTTACTGTGAAGTAAGTCTTTATCAGGAAGTTGTACAGTAATAGAAAACATGGAATCCATTTCTAAAGGCCTTATCTCCCTTGGTGTTTTGCTTATAATTGTAGTTTTCTGGTTGTTGTTAATATTATTATCATTATGGTCTTCCCAGACTTGACTCTGGACACACCTAACATAATGCTTTGTGTATGCTGTGGATGCTTTGATAAATTCCTGATGGTAGGTTGAGATTTTTCTGCATAATACATTTTTCTTGGTCTCAGGAGAAAGAGGAAACTTGGGGTAGTGGCACATGGTCTGCACAACCTAGCCCTCAGTTTCTCATCCTCAACAGAGACTTAATTCCACAGACTTGTCTTTTTCATTCCTTTGTACTTGTGGGTGCAGTTTTCTGCCTGAAATATCCTTTCCCCCCTCTTCTCTGCCTGATGAAAGTCTACTCAGACATCAAGTTAATTGCTCCCTGATGGGATACCTTCTCATTCCCTCCATGAAGAACTAATCCATGCCTCAGATGGGATCCCTGAGTACTCTATATATGCTTTAGTTGCAGCCCACATTTAACTACCTGATACTACTTAAGTTTTCTACTGTGCATCAAAGATAGGATCTATATCTTATTCTTTATTTTTGTCCCCAGTTCTTGGTTTCATGCATAGTGTTAGTTAAGCGAACATCAATAAGTGAATGAACGGAAGACAGATAACCCCTTCTTCCCTCTTTCTTGTATAGACCAAAATGCTCTTCTCCTTTTTTTTTTTTTCCACAAAAAATAATCATTTTCCTTGATCATTCCCCTTTGGGATATCCCAGTAGCCTATTTCCAAGTCCCTATCTTTTGGTTCCTGAGTATGATTTGGCATTAAAGGACTTTCATTTGTAAAGTTTTGAGTAAACAGCTAACCTATATCTCATGAGAAATATCCATTAACAGCTTTATCCTTTTTATGGCTAAACAAAACTGAAAGGATATAACTTGACTGGGGGATTGTGTGGAATCTCTAGATCAATCTCGGTGGGGTGGGGGGAATTACCATCTTTACAGTATGAGTTTTGATCCATAAATATGGGACGTCTTGCCATTTATTAGATCTTCTTTAATTTTTATCAATATTATTTTACAGTTTAAAAGTTCAAGTCTTAAGCTTCTTTTGTTTAATTTATTCCCAAGTGTTTTTTTTTTCTTTTTGCTGCTATTGTAGCAGTAATGGAATTGTTTCTTAATTTAGTTTTTAGTTTGCTTGTTACTACTGTACAAAAATATAAATGATTTTTATATATCAATCTTGTATTCTGTGACTTTGCTGAGCTCATTTATTAGTTCTAGTAGATTCCTTAGTGGATTTCTTAAGACCTAATTATTATCATTAGTATTATCATTGTGTTAGTTTAATTTCCAAAGCAAAAGATGATCAGAGATTGTTCATCTCTCCTAAAAGGTAAAACACTTGTTTTATTTTGTAGGATTGTGTGTTAGCTATTTTATCCATGCCTAGATCTAAGTTTTTATGATGATTTTTTAAAAGATTTTATTTTTAAGTAATTTCTACACCTAACATGAGATTCGAATTCACGACCCTGAGATCAGGAGTCGCTCACTGTACTGACTGAGCCAGCCAGGCACCCCTTCTATGATGATTTTATGCGCTACTTTATTTGTTTCTAGCTCCTATCTTAATTTGATATTTGGAAACAAACTTTATTTCATCTATCAACTATGTTAGCATATTAAAACTACTATATGTTAAGATCTGTAGTCTTACTGTAAATTTTGGAGTAGTTTAGAAAAGAAAAATGTTATCTATATGATTTTCTCTGAAAGAAGAAAGTAGCCATAGATGGGCAATGACTGACAGGTTCATTGTTTTACCTTTTATTTTGCTTTATTTCTGATTCTCCGGAAGATATTTAGGGACAATTTGGAGTTCATGGATCATGTCCTTCACCTCAGTGGCAGTACCCTGTCCAAATAAGCATCATCCCTTGTATTTGGGAAAGCATAAAGAAAGTGTATGTCATCTTTTGCTGCTTTGATTCTTCAGGGGTCATTTTGTTCACTTCATCAGGCGACTGCTGCAGAAAAGTATAAATTTCATTTGAACTGCAGGAACTGCTGCTCTTGGATCAAATCCCTGCTTCTGTTGCTTTTACAGCCTTGCTCTGCTAGGAGATCCGAAGGCCTCTGGGGCAGGTGCTAACAAGTGTCTCAGTGCCGCCCCCGCTCCTCCCACCACCACTACAGTCTTCTGTGATGTCTTTAGGGTCCTGCATAAAGGCTGCTTTTCTTGTGGGTTTTAGTTCCTTATTATTCAAAAAGCAAAAACACAAAGTTGCAAATGACTGACTTTTTCTGAAAGAAAGTTGGAATTAAGAGGCATCTGAAGTCATCAAGAATCAATTCATTGAACAGTGTTTAATAGCCCAAAAAAAGAGAATATAATCTAAAGTCCATATATGGGGCCTGGCTAAATGAACTGCATCCATAAAATGAAGTAATATTCAGCCACTTAAAAAAAGGTAGGAAGAATATTGTATGATCTCTTTTCATGAATTGCAGATATAGGTTTACAATAAATTTTTAGAAAAATGCACAGAAAACTGCTAACCATGGCTTACTTTGGGGAGTAGGAAGTGAAATGAAAGGAAGGTTTTAATTTTCATTTTATACTTTTCTGTTCATTTAAATTTTCTATTTTCATATGTTACTTGTTCACCTATTTGTTTTTTAGTTACTTCCAACACATAAAACTAGAGATAATAGTATATGAACCCTCAGGTGTTCCTCATGCAGCTTCAATAACTATCAATTCCTGGCCAGTCTTGTTTCTTCTGTACTACCCTACTGAAGGGTAACAGAATATACCATTCCAAAATATGCCTCTTTGGCATAAGAATTATTTTGAATTGATTATTTTGAGAAGCAGCAAATACAGAAGTTCTGAAAACAAGAGTAAACCTTTTGTAAGAGAAATTTACACTGATGGAGAGACTCTCTGTAAGGGTATCTCCCTCTCAGTACCAGGACAAGAATGATGACTAAATCACAAGACAGTCTACCAGTGGAGAAGGCACCAACTTAAATCTGCATAACAGACCTTACCCTTGCTTTTTCTGGTAACTTCCCTTAACAAGCTGCCCCTCCCCCAACCCACCCCTCTTTTGCTTTTAGCTGAAGATGGTATTTAAGTTTCCGGCTTAAGTCATCTTGTAGAGTTACTCATTTTCTCTGGTTATTTCCCATGTATATACTTGAGGTATACATGTTAATAAATTTCAATTTGTTTTTTCTCTTGTTAACCCGTCTTTTATTACAGAGGGGTCTCAGCCAAGAACTCGGAAAGAGAGAGAGGAAATTACTTTTCTCCCCTACACTATGCTTCCCACTCTAAATTATTTTGAAGTAAATCCCAAACATTCTATCATTTCATTTTAAAATATTTTAAGACTAAAAAAAAATATTCCCAGACTATATCTCTGAAAAATAATGATTTTTTTTTTTAGATTTTTTGTTATTTATTTGACAGAGAGAGAGAGATCACAAGTAGGCAGAGAGGCAGGCAGAGAGAGGGGGAAGCAGGATCCCCGCTGAGCAGAGAGCCTGCCTGATGCGGGGCTCGGGCTCGGGGCTCGATCCCAGGACCCCGACATCATACCCTGAGCCGAAGGCAGAGGCCTTAACCCATTGAGTCACTCAGGTGCCCCAATAATGATTTTTTAAAATAGACATCACAACACCATTAACACACCTAACATTAGAAATAATTCTTCCATATTCTGAAATATTCCAGGGTTCCAATTTTCCTGGTTCTCTCCCCCGCTTTTATAGTGTCTTCAAATCAAAATTCAAATAAGATCATCCATTACGCTTTATGGAAATGTCTAAATTTCTTTTAACTTATAAACTTCCCCTTGATAATTTCCCCTTGCACATTATTTACATCATTTGTTAACGGAATCAGGCTGTTTGTTACACAGAATTCTCACAATACTGATTTTTCTGGTTACACCCCTGTGTTGTCATTTTATTGTTTTGGGTTTTGTAAAATCTGTTTACATATATGCATTTGATTTTAAAGAAATTGAATGTTTCTGTATTCATTCGGCAGTATAGAAAAAGTACAAGGAAGTGCCTATCTATGGGTCAATATAAAAACATTTAGAAGCATGAAGAATAACACATTTTTCTTCTTGCCACCAAAGAGCAGGAGATCTTTGGGAGAAGTCTCCACTCAAAGCAAGAGCTCCTTTGAAGTCCCTATAGCTGCTGCTACCAATTACAGTGTTCGTGTTAGTGGGTATGTTTGGAGAGAGTAATACATTTATTTATTCTGTAAATACCAATTGGGCACTGTCTGTGAGAGGCTAAGGCTACAGAGATAAGCAAAACAAGATGTCTCTGCTCTCCTTACACAAGTGTGTAAGTGGGAAGAAGACAGACAAGAAGCCATTATAAACAGTCTTCTTCATCATGTCTGTATTGTGTCCAGTGCTTATCCTTCTGATTCAGTATAGATCTGCTATTATAGGATCCAAAGAACATTTGATCTCTTTCCTCATCATATATATATCCTCTTCTCCAAAGCTGGACTTCTTAAATCTGGCTTCTCCATTTCTGGGTCAACCGTGTTCTAGGGCCTGTTTCTTATTTATTGGTGATATTGAAGTGATTATTCAGAAAGCTGACTAAATGGATTTGAGCTTTGCAGGTTTTCAAGGTCTGCACCATTCCCTATTGTGTATATCCAGCCTGTTCCTCTCATTTACCTTACCCTGATGGCCCCTGAAGGCATTTGAGGTTGAGGACTGTACCCCCCCTTACACTTTTATGTTTTGGATATATTTTAAATGAAAGTAATTATTAACGAATGTAGCATCTGTGAGGAAGTTTGGGCTATCCTCAATTTAATAAAAACAGAATTTGAACATTGTTTCTGAACATTTTATAAGATGGATTCATCTGAATTGTCTATGTTTGTATGTTTATGCCCCCCCCCCAGATCCCCAACTTTGATATATCTCTAAAGTACAAAGAAACCAACTTTTAGGGGGTCCTTTGCACTTTTTGGTGGGTTATGAGTGCTCAGTCATGGTGCAGGAAAAGTTTGTTCTGAAAACACAAATCTCTTTGGATTTCTGACATTTTTTTCTGGAATTGAAAGTGGGAATTAAGTGACTGCCCCTCATGTTTCCCTAACAAACAAAATAAAATCAGTCTGAAAAAAATATAGGCCTATTTAGAGGAGACAGGGAAGCATGTTTCAAGAGTAAACTCTTCCAGTTTAGAATTCAGTTCCTGCCATCCAGAGGTTTTTTGTGATGAAGTTTTATCTGATATGCTCTGCTTTGTTATTATTGAGGCATGACTCATTTGGAATTCAACACAGATGAAAATTAAGGAGTGATTTTTTTTTCCTTCCAACATTTTTGTTATTCTGTGCCTCTTACTTTGTTTATTGATAAAAATCTTAGCCCTCAAAGGAATGGTGAGAATAAGCCACTGAATTCTTCTGCATGAAGAAGCCACAGGAGTTCTCCATCTGGGTCTCCACAAATAAACACATAAAAAGACCATTCATTTAATTGAAATGCTGTCCTAACACCTTAAACTATTGTGTTTGAAGGTATGGCTATAGAAAAACTGGCATGTTCTTGAATAGATTATTAGCTGGAGTTTTGATTAGCCAGCAAATCTGTTTAGAAAAGAAGGAATTAGACATAAACCAAATGACAGATGTGCTCCACAGGGAAATTTTTTTTCTTTTTAATTGTCATTTATTTTGGGTCCTCACGATTGACACTACTGGTAAATATTTGATTTTGATATCTTTGAAGGATATGTTCACTAAACAGTGTTGTGGCAGCCACATGTGATTCTTTTTTCTATATTGTTCCTTTATATATTCCAGTGTTTATTATGGCATGACAAGCCTTGAATGTCATATCTACTTAACAACAACAACAAAAATGCATGATATAGGGGCGCATGGGTGACTAGGTTGGTTAGATGTCTTGACTCTTGATTTCCACTCAGGTCATGATCTCAGGGTTGTGAGATCAACCCTTGCTTCAGATTATTTCTCTCCCTCTCCCTCTGCTCCCCCCTCCCATTTTTTTTTAACGCATGATATAAAGTGGAAAATTTGTAAATTAGAAATTACTTATTTTTGAGAAAACACATATATCCTCATAAATTCTAATATGTTTCTTCTGAAACATCTTTTTTCTTTTTTTTAAGATTTTATATATTGAAAGAGAGAGTGCACAATTAGGGAGAGGGGCAAAGAGAGAGGGAGAGTCCCAAGCAGACTCTGCACTGGGCAGGGAACCTGAAGAAGGGCCAGATAGGGGGCTCAGTCCCACAATACTGAGATCATGACCTGATGCGAAATCAAGAGTCAGAGACTTAACCCACCAAGCCACCCAGGCACTGCTTCTGAAACATCTGAAGAAATATAAATTACCTGTTCTCCAACCATCTCAAATATTTTAAGCTGTTACTGGGAAACTCGTTGAAATAAATGGGAAAACGCTGTGGGCATAAATATATGTGCATGATAAATAGGAAACAGGAAGTGAGAATTTGCAAGTATAAATTGAATTAAATAGGAGAAATTGGTGTGAAATTCTCAAACACTTGGGATCAACTGAATTTTTAGAGGCGGAATTTGACAAAGTGAATTTTGGAGTCCACAGTGTTAAACAAATCAAACTTCTGAGGACCATGAAAGGTCAGTACTATAAGTGTTATAAACTTGTTGAATCTGTCGTGTGGTGGGAATGGTGAGCCAGGATCCTGGATTTGGACTCTAAAGCTTGGCTGGCATGAGGTTGTATGGAGAGAGGAGTGTTCAGAGCTTTTAGAGAAGAAGCAAACAGAAACAGTCTTCGGAAGAACAATGATCCTAGGCCATCCAAACCTGAATTTGATAGGGAAGAGGAAATAGACTGAAATTATATTGACAAGAACAAAATGCTCTTTCAAGAAAAATGTTAGGTTTGTGTTTTTCATGATATATTAGAATTTTTTCCTTCAGAAGTAACACATCTCCGAAAGCCCAAGTCAGTGGGAAAGTCTGATTTATGTTACTAACATCCACTTTACATACTTTTTAACATCAAGTCATGTTTAAAATGAGGTCAGATTCAAGATTAGTCCCAAGCAAAGTTATAAAGAAAGAAATAGGTACACTCCTGCACTGCTAGTAATAATGTAAACAGCCTATTTATAGAGGACAAATTAGCTACAGTTTTCAAAATCCTTAAAAGGTTCATAACTTTTGACCCATATCTAAGGATTTATTATTCTAAGGCAACAATTAAGAAGGTGTAAAAATTAATTCAAGTATGAGGCTGTTAGTCATGGTGTTCCTTATAAAAGTGAAAAAGTGGAAGGAATCTAAATACCTACCATAGGGAATTTGTTAAATAAATTACATCTGTATGGTACAGCAGAAGGCATGCTCTTAAAAATTATGGTGTAGAGATGTAGTAGGTGATTTAGGAGAATGTTCGTGTTTTTGTTAGTGAATAGAAATAGGGTACAACAACTGTGAAAAATACAAATTGAGAGAGTTGTTTTTAGCCTTTTTTGTGGTTGATGTTTCTACTATTCTTCAACTTTAAAATCCCCTTTTAGGATCTTTCTTTCCTCCAGCGCCTTGATAAAGGACCACCTTCTTTTATATCAGCTCTCACTGGGACAGTCTCCCAAAGCTCTCAAGCTTATTCTTCTTCACTTACCAAAATTGACTTTTTTAATATACATATACTATTTTCCAAGGCTGGACTAGTGAAGAGAATTAATCCAGAAACTAATTTATGATAAGATATTAATGTAAATTAATAGATTAAAGTTTAACAACTTTTCTTACATTTCAGTCACTTATTCAACAAATATTTATTGTACTTCTCAATACCCTGGACCTTGCAGGAGAAACTATGAAAAAAAAACACAAATCAAATGTAGGCCCTTTACCTGATAGTGGGAATATTTGATTCTTCACAATCATTTTAGGCCACAAGAGGTGATTGTGTTGGGATCTTGTGACATTGGCAGGCCAGAGGAGCAGTGGAATCTTCTACTGCACTTAACTGCCATATTGCATGAGTCTTAATTTCGCATATATGCTAGCCTGTGCTCTTCATGATACCATTGCATTAACATTTCTGTTTTTTCTAAGTAAAATGATTTCCAAAAGGGGGAAATAGGTCTCGTAGTTTAAAAGAAAAAAAATTTCCTTGAGCACGTATTGCTCTTACGTATTAGATCATGTTAAAGTATTAGATCACTAGGCAGTTTAGTAATACCTCTACTCTGAAGGAAAGAAGGTATAAACAGCCCTAGAGAATGATCCCTCCTTTGTGCAGCCTCAGTGTTTTCTGTTGTTATAGCGCTATAATATAACATTGCACTGTTTCTATGTCTGTTTCTCCCATGCTGAAGTATATGCCCTCCTTGAAAGCTCTTATTCATCATCACTTCCTTACCACCAGGTCAGTGTAGGGTCTAATTAAATGCCTCCCTGGAAATCCAAAAAATGCCCAGTGTGGCACCAAGTATGTAAATAAACTACCTTAAAGAAAGGCAAATTTGAAGAAAGATGCTAGTGCTTACTGCGTGCTTCCTGTGTGTTAGACACCATACTTAGCACTTTTATGCATTTTATAATTTAGTAATTCCAAGAACTTAAGAGATCCATATGGTTTTTTTTTTAACAGATAGTGAAACTGAGATTAAATAGGTTAAGTACTTTGTTGGAGGTCAAATAGCCAGTGAGAGGATGGGACCATGGCTTAGACTTCTGTTATTCTAACTCCAGAGTCTATACTTTTTAACTCCAATAGCCTACACCCTCCTAAAAAAATGCTTTTTTTGTGCAGTGATATATTTTTTTGAAGATTTTATTTATTTATTTGACAGACAGAGATCACAAATAGGCAGAGAGGCAGCAGGCAGAGAGAGAGGGGGAAGCAGATCTGTCTGCTCCCTGTCTGAGCAGATAGCCAGATGTTCAATCCCAGGACCCTGAGACCATGACCTGAGCCGAAGGCAGAGGCTTTAACCCACTGAGCCACCCAGACACCCCTGTGCAGTGATATTTACTCCTCATTTACTCATTATTTATGTCAGACATCTCCATCCTCATAGCTGGCTGTTCGGCTTTATCTTCTCATAAGGGAATAATACACTTGCCAGGAAAATTTACCTGCAAGTTGCAAATGCAGGATGCGGTTTCATTCTAATGTTCCACCTTAATTTCCATTTATGAGGCAAAAATTTCCATTTTGACATGGTGTAATGACTCTTCTTTCTCTTTGTATTTTATAGTCAGGTGGAACAGAAGTTTGAGGTAGCTTTTCCACATTCAGTCTTTGGCTTCCTGTTCTATAGGGCTATTAAACTAGTAGCTGTGAGCCTGTTGGATGTGTTTATCCAGTGCTTAGTGTATGCCCTCCATTCTCCTAGGGCTAAGCTGGCTGTTGAATAATTATAGTCCTTAATATCCTTTTTGCCTGACTTTCTATAATATTGCAGCAGTAGTGTCAGTACCACAGAATAAACACTTGAATCTTCTTTGAATCATCTACATATTATATGTGAGTGTCTTGTCTTTTCAACTGTATTATTATTATTATGTCTTAAAATTCTTCTGGACCACCCCCCACGAGACCAAGCACAAAACTTCAGTATATAGTAATGATTCTAGGGAGAATAGCAGCAAATATGCTATCAGGAGAGGTAGCTTCTGGTCTGGTTTTACTACTATTTAGAGGTAAGATTTTGTAATTTCTTATCGAGGCCTTGATGGGCCTCACTTTCTCAATTCAAAAATCAGAAGGTTGGTCTAGGTTGTTAGGTTTTTTCCTAGTTTAAATTTGTGATTCAGAGACTTCCGTAATTCTTTTTGTAGTTATTTGATTGATCAATTCTTCATAATGGCATTAACAGGAATAGAAATGTTATAAATTGACCTGGATTTTCAAAGATGATACTAGGTTCAATTTGAATATGTGACATTTGAGAAGTAGTACAGTGTACCTGAATCTAGATATCCTTTAAGGATGGAAATACAGACTTGGATTTGAAGTTGGTAGAGACACTGTCATTCTCACTGGCCTCTTTTCATAGTATGAGTTAGAATCATAGGCTTAAAGTAAAAGGTACGAATTTATAGCAATCACATAACCACAGATATTTAGATCTGAAAGAAATACACATGATATGGTCTATCCCATTTGTTTTATATACAGGATTAGAGAAATCGAATTTGTCCAAAGTTACACACTATCTACAGATCTAGTCTGTAGACCAGAGCCCCCTATCTCCAAGCTCCATCCCTCACTGAGTTTGTTAGGTTTCCTCTTTGACTGCTTTATAACATGTATAATATTCCTTTGTGAGTAATAAATTCACTAATCATTGTTCATCCAAATACAGACCCAAAATTATTTGTAAAATTTGGCTCAGCTTTCTGGGAAAGAACAGAAATCAAAACACAGTGTCATTACTGTATCTGAATTTTTTTTTTTTTTAAGATTTTATTTATTTATTTGACAGAGAGGAAGAGAGCACAGGCAGGGGGGAGGAGTAGGCAGAGGGAGAGGGAGAAGCAGGCTCCCAGCTGAGCAGGGAGCCCGATGAGGGACTTGATCCCAGGACCCTGGGATCATGACCCAAGCCGAAGACAGACACTTAACCGACTGAGCCACCCAGGCACCCCTCTGTATCTGAATTTTACCCTCTAAAATTAAATGGTGCTATATGAAAAGCACTGAATTGTGTAGTTGCAAGGTACGGTTTTGTGACTTCTGTTGAAAGCTAAGTTATGGTGTGCAGTCCTAAATTGTGTTCAGTACCTTTATGAGGTAATTAATTTCTCTGCATCCCTACCCAGATCCTGTGTTAGTTCTGGGATGTATGAACACTTGTGAAGCTCTGTGGAGTTGTGATACTAAAGTAAATGTTTGTGGTGGGTCTTCATTTTGTTCTGATAAAGAACTGGATACCCATGACAAAGGTCAAATGGAGATCTGGCATCTATTTCACTACTTGCAAGACATAGTCTCAAGAATATGTAATACATATAACTCCTTGCCAGAAAACTGAAAGGAAATGATTGCATTTGAGTACAATGTATTCTACAACAATAGTTTAGTGTGCATGAAATTTAAAACTGCTGGCTTTCTAAATAAGATTTTTTTAAAGTAGACTTAGTTTATTTGTTTTTTAAAACATTATACCCATTGTGTCATACTTTATGGGAAAGTCTTAAAAGCTGAGATTTAAGACCAAAGAAGCTAAAAATTCTAATGGCAATGGTTGCAAGATATTGAATTCTCCAGTAAAGTACTCTAGTTTAATGTGTTTGTTGATTTCTCCTGAATGTTCTATTTTCATGAGCATTTCATGTTATTATGTCATTTTACCATAATGGTGCTTTTTTCCCCCATCCATTGTGATTGCATAGTACCTTAGAAGCATCAATATCAAGCCTTAAAGTCTGCAGTGGTGTCTCTGTTTTACATATGTACAAATTAGTCAGGGTTTTATGTAGGTGGAGACCACATCTACCTCCTTCACCCAGTGTCTTCCATAGTACTTGGCATATAGCAGGCATTTAATTAATTGTTGTTGCTGGGGTTTTTTTTGTTGTTGTTTTGGGGGTTTGATTTTTCTTGAGTGATTGAATGAAGCACAAATTAGCTAACTAATTAAATTAAAAAATTAGACAAATATACTCATTCATTTACATATATATGAAAGAGATATCCAAAAGCCCTGAAAAGATTTGATGTTTTTGACAAAAGCCTTTAAAAGTATTCACATATAAGGATGTCTGCCTGACTCCGTTGGAGGAGCATATGACTCTTGATCCTGGGGTCGTCAGTTTGAGCCCCACATTGGGTGTAGAAATTACTGAAATAAATAAACTTTTTTTTCTTTAAGTACTCAGATACCCTCAGTTAACAAGAAGGTGAATATGGCTCCATTTTCAGTCACCTTGTCTGATGCCAGTCTGCAAAATAGGCCTGTCATAATAGAAAAGGGTTGATGATGGAAATCTTTCTTTATAAAGTTCCCTCAGCCAAAGGAGAGGTAGAAGTGCTTTGTTTTTCCCTACGAGCTGAACAACAAAAGACTTAGCCCAAGGTATGGTCAAGGCAGCAGCCCTTGAAGCTGGGTCCCTGGTGGCGTTCCTCTAAAGACCTTTCTACCTCCTGAGCCATTGTTCTATCTAGTAACACTTGGGCAGGATAGGAACAAGAAATTCTACCTGTGATTCCTTCTTCACTATGTGGCTTTTGGGAAGCCAGCATTTGAACTTCTGCTTTATGAAGTCAGAGTATCAATGCTAACCTATTTGGCCAAGATACTATGAAAAGTAATTTAGGCTTTAAAAAAACCCTCACAGTTGAAGCCACATTTTTATACAGAGTTGCCATAATATTTGTTTCCCACTTTAGTGGTTACTTCAAGGCCCAAAATGTAGTAACATGTATGGTTAATATACATGGTTCGTTTTTATATTCTAAAAAAGAATGCATAGTTTCAAAAAAAAAAAAAATAGACTTTTTTTTTTCTTTACAACCTTTTCCCTCACTGAAACTGAAAAAGGAAAAAGAAATTATGCAAGCTTTTTTGAAAGTACAGACAAATTTGGCATTTCACTTATGGGAAAATTTTGCAAAATTGTACTGACTAAAAGTGATTTTTGTTTTGGCTTTCCTGTGAAGCCATCCAGAAAGGTCAAAAATTACTGGCATTGCTTTTGTATAAAACATTTCACATAGACTCCACTTGTAATTCAGCCAAGCACATAATTCAGGTCATCAGTGACACACATATCCACACGTTGAGCTGGTCAGTAAACAGAAAGTGTTCATGAAATGTGGATAACATTACCTTATGGACAGACCAAACTGCCCAGATTACAGCAAAGGAAACTTTGCATTAACATGCTTGGGAATGGTTTCCTGAGCTGATCCCTGCCCCCATCCTCCCTCAGTGGGAAAACCAATTGTTTACTGATTACAACAACGACATCACTTGGCAAACATTTTGGCCTAAAAAATCTGTGACATCAGTCTCCTTTAGGGTTTTCCACATAAAACAAATTCTCCCAAGAAAACACAGAAATTGAGCCTAAATTTGAAATCCATTACACCCTCTAAGGTCTCTAATTTATCTCAATCATGTATTTCTTAATTTTTATTTTATTTCCACATAGATATTATCCAACGCTTAACAACTGAGAAACACTCACAGTGTTTTTTTCAGAGTTTCAATTAGATAGTCCTTTATAGTTATCCTCACTCAACTCCCTTTTGATGGGGATTATGTTATCTGTCTTTGTTTCTCTGTACTGAGGGTCACTGATTTGGGAGTGACTTCCATCACTTTGTTTGAGGAAGGAAGTAAACATTATTCTTTGACCCCTTTAGACAAGTTCATCTTGCTTTTGTGAAGAGTGGCTGTATGCTTAAGAGGAAGTACTCTCAATAAAGTTAGAAGGACTCTGTGATAGTACACATGTTTTGTCACTCGTCAGAGAATGAAACAAATGAATGGTATTTCACTCATGTAAGCACCTTCTCTGAGTATTTTTACCTGAAATTATTAGAGTTTTTCCCACCTTGTTTTGTTAGGTGGATTTCATGTAATATTTTGATGCAAATGGCCCTAAAGCAGGGGGAAGTCTTCCTCTTAAACCCCCTCTATACCTGTAGAAATTCCATTCTTAGTATACTGATTCCATAGGATACAATTTACATTCATCTCACTGTTTTCCTTTTCCTCTAGGGCATGGCCTTTATTCCCACTGAATTTTGTTCTCATTTCTCAGTGTTGTTCTCTTTGCCCTTTCTTGGTTTAAATAATCTTCATCATCTACCTCCAGCATTACTTCTGGATAGTCCTCCTAAGCCTTCTACTAGAAGATAGTTGAGGTACAGCAGTGAATATTAAAACTGTACCTCAGACAGCCCTCCACATTCCTACCCTAAATCTGTATCTTCTTGCCTGCTTTGTTAATGTGGTAACCCCCCTGGGGAGGGACAGTCAGTACCTCTTTGTTCTATGGCAGGCAGCACTCTAACCATGGTCAAAAAATGTTCATAATAATGAAAGATGAAAGAAAATGTCTGTGTTCAGCAAGTTAGTGCCAAATAAATGTGGAGGCCAAATGAGGCCATGGGTGCCAAACCACAGGGGTTCGAAATAATATTTAATATAACATTGTCTCATTGAATAACAAATCTTACATTGTATGTCTGAGTCAAATCTTCCCTTGGTGCCAGACTTCTCATACTCCTTTAATCTTCCCCTCAAGATATTTCAAGTTCATGAAGCTCAAGGTAACAACTCCCACCACCCCTACCCCCATGTAAGTGAGTAGAAAACAAACCTCCTGATGAATGTGGAAAAAAAGTAACTGGATGTGAGGGCCATGGATTCTCTGGGAATCTGACCAATTGTCTACCATGAAGTGCACTGAAAAGAAATGAAAGTTTGCCATTAACCTAGCTATTGTGTAACTTCAGTTACCTAGCTAAAATATGAAATATGAATTATAAGTAGTTAGAAAAAGCCCTAAGACTACTAATATTTTAGAAAAATAATTATTTTTTCCTGCATTTTTCTGTGATTATTAGAATGCAGCACCATCAGCTCTGTAACTCATAAAAGAAGTACACATGGAATAACAAAAGGGAAATGACAGTTCAGTAAAATTTGACATTGCAAAGATTGGTTATTTTCTATCTTTGTATTACCAATATAGAGCCTTAATTGTCCTTTCCATTTCAAATGAATGCTCATACTTTCTAAGGTGATTTAGAACAGAGGGGCAAATAGAGCAAAATAATCTGCCCTTCATATGGTTATAAAATGTTTACCAACCAGTCTCTCCTTTTTTGCAGCCAAACTTCTCAAAATAATAGTTAACATTTTAAGCTTCTATGTTCTCATTTCTTATTTATTCTTTAAAGTATTGTTATTTGGCTACTGCCCTCACTATTTTATTGAAAGTGCTCAGTAAGTTTCCCAGTATCTTCCTTGTTGCTAAATCCTGAAACATTTTCTCCTCCTTTTCTGTATTACTTGAAAGTCTTTCCTTATTTGGTTTCTTTGCTTTCTTTCCCTTCTGGTTCTTCTAACACTCTACCATTCTTTCTCATCTTCCTTTCTTGATGCCTTTTCTTCCAGAAAACAGCCGGCCATTGATTTTTCTAGAGCTCCCTTCTCAGAATTCTCTCTCCTCACCATACCAGCCCTCATAGCTTCAGCTATCACCAGCTGCAAATCCACATCACCAGCCCAACCTTTTCCAGACCTGTATTTCCAACTGTATGTTGTTTAATTAGATACATCATTCTCCCCATTGGACATTAGAACACACCAGTACCTCATACTCAACGTGTCTAAAATAGGACCTGCCCCCACTTTTGAGCCATCTCCTCTACCCACAAAAAGCTGTGCACCATTCCTGTACTTTGTACCTTGGTGAATAGCCAGAAGTGCTTCTCAAAACTCCTTGCATTTCTTCCTCTGCTCTCTAGTCTCATTAGTCACTCATTAGTATTGACTGTACATCATAAGTATTTTCTTGTTCATGCCCTCTTCTCTCTAACTCCATAGCCATTGGAACATATACGTTCCCCCAGTCTAAAGCTCCTATCTTTACTCCATGTTGCCTTAATCGTTCTTCAAGAAAGCCTACCTGATCAACTCTTTCCTCCTCTCACAATTTGTCATTTGTCCCTTCTTGCCAACAGTATAAAATCCATCTGCTTGTGGCTAGCCTTTCCTTTTCTCATCCTGCAATTACACCCTGTACTGTAGTCATGTTGAATTCCCTCACTACTCATACTATTTTCTTACCTCTATGCTGTGACACTTATTTCTGCCCCTGCCTTGTACGTAGTTTCCATTCTTGTTTGCATAGGGACTAGATCCCTGTTACCTCCTCTACAGCTTTCACAGAGCACTCCCTTGCAGAATCAGGTGCCCAGCATTTATGTTTCCATAGTTTTTTATCATACCTGGTTATTCTTGCATTACATTCAAATTATCTTTAAACATATCCTCTTCCTCCCTCTGGACCATGAGATCTTTAAGAGCAGAGGTTATGTCTTATTCATCCTTGTATCCCTGGTACAATGTTGAGCCCATGGTGAATGGTTAGTAAGAGTTTGCAGAATGGATCATTGTCATGTCAAGTAACCTTACCTTTCACATTCCTGTTCTAGTAAGCTTATGAATTCATCACTCTTCTCCACGTATTCTTTATGTTTTCTCTTTTCTTCTTCCAACTCCAGTATGGTTTGCCTATGCGATTTTTCTGCCATTAAAAGCTGTTCCAGGATTCGTCTGTGAGATTCTTTATGTTTTTCCATGACTTTGTCCAGCTACAAAAGAAAATACATTTATATCATTACTCTTGTTAAGTGATACTTTTTGATCCATTTCAACACAAATGTAATCTTTCTATTGCCATTGTTTTTTTCCCCAGAGAAAATAATTGGTGCCTCTATAAATATCAGAATAATTTCCCCATATCCCTTTTCTGATACTTCCTTCTCTCTCCAGAAAAACCTTGTCAGAGGAATGACATAAAGAAAAGGAATCTTTGTATAATATTTGATTCTGAGGCAACCTAACTGCTTTCCTGCCCCAGTCCTCCTTAGAGTAGGCCTGTTGGATCCCATGGTCTGTTTTTCATTATATTATGCATCAAGGTGTGTGCATATTTTTAAAATTCTTATTAACCAATTCTTTGTTTGTTATATAGTAATGTTAATAAATGTCTACACCAAGTCCTTTCTGTTTTCTGTGGCCTACTCA
This sequence comes from Procyon lotor, assembly GCA_028646535.1. Lineage (NCBI taxonomy): Eukaryota > Metazoa > Chordata > Mammalia > Carnivora > Procyonidae > Procyon > Procyon lotor. Next base: position 145,251,029 of record CM053603.1, read on the forward strand.
TATCTCTATTATGATAAGATCAGCCTGTACCTGACTTATCTGTTTATCTTCCCTGCTAGACTGTGAAGTCCCTGAAGGCAGGGCCTACACTGAATTTTTAAAAATTCCTAGCATCTACATAAAAAACAATGAAATCTTGCCAATTGCAACAACATGGATGGATATAGAGAGTATAATGCTAAACAACATAAGCCAGTCAGAGAAAGACCAGTACCATAAGATTTTACTCATATGTGGAATTTAAGAAACACAACAAAAGGGGGGAAAGGACAAACAAAAAAAAGAGAACAGACTCTTAACGGTAGAGAGAGAACAAAGGGTTTCCAGAGGGGAAGTTGGGGGTAGAAGTGGGGAGTACTGAAACAGGTGAAGGGGATTAGGTGTGCACTAGTCTTAATGAGCACAGAAATAAATCCATGCTTACAAGGTCAATTAACCTATGACAAAGGAGGCAAGAATATACAATGGGGAAAAGACAGTCTTTTCAACAAATGGTGCTGAGATGGAGAACTCTATGCAAAAGAATGAAACTAGACCACTTTCTAACACCGTACACACACACACACACACACACACACACACACACACACACAACCTCAAAATGGGTTGAAGACCTAAGGGTGAGACCTGAAACCGTAAAACGAGAGAATACAGGCAGTAGTTTCTTTGACATCAGCTGTAGCAACATTTTTCTAGATATGTCTTTTAAGGAAAGGAAACAAAAACAAAAATAAACTTGTGATTATATAAAAATAAAAAGCTTTTGCACAGTGAAGGAAACCATCAACAAAACAAAAAGGCAGCCTACTGAATGGGAAAAGATATATACAAATGATATATCCGATAAGGGGTAAGTTTTCAAAATATATAAAGAACTTGTAAAGTCAATCCCCCACCCCCAAAAAAGGTAGAGGGCAATGACATTGAAAAATGGGCAGAGGACCTGAATAGAAAATTTATCCAAAAAGACATTAAAATGGCCGACAGACACATGAAAAGATGCTCAATATCACTAATTGACAGAAACATGGAAATCAAAACCACAATGAGATATTGCAGCATTATTTACTATAGCCAAGATATGAAAGCAGTCTAAGTGTCCATTGACAGATGAATGGATAAAGAAGATGTGGTGTGTGTGTATCACCATATATATAAAATCTGCAGTGGGGTATTCTGCAGCCATAAAAAGGGTTGAGTTTTGGTTTGTTTGTTTGTTTGGTCATTCGCAACAACATGGATGGACCTAGAGGGTATTTTGCTAAGAGTAATAATACTGTTTGATTTCACTCATATATGAATTCTAAGAAACAAAGCAAATAAACAAAAAGTAGAATCAAACCTATAAATACAGAGAATGAACTGATGGTGGCCAGAGAGAAGGATGATAGGGGATGGGCAAATATATGGGCCAGAAGGAATGGGAGGTACAGGCTTACAGTTAGGAAATGAATAAGTCATGGGAATAAAAGGCACAGCATAGGAAATATAGTCAATGATATTGTTATAGTATTGTATGGTGACAGATGGTAGCTATACTTCTGGTGAGCATAGGGTAACATATGGAATTGTTGAATCATTCTGTTGTACACCTGAAATGAATATAACATTGTGTGTCAACTAAACTCAAAAAAATATTGTTTTAAAGACCTTTGTCTTTTTTTCATTCTTATTTACCCTCCATCATACTTCATTTCATGTCAAGTTATTTTGGAGAGGCTCTGGATATTTTGAGGGTCTTGATAACAGGAAATTCATTTAGTTTCACACTCACTTTTATGTATAGTCTAGCTATTGCTAGCCATCTTAGTGTAGGGAATGCCAGCTTACCCAGCTATTCTCAAATAAAGGTGAAAGGCCAGAGATTATATCCCAAAATGAGTATGTCCTTTAATTCCCAGCACTGGAAGTTTGTGGATTGACAGAAGAAAGTTTCAAAATATATGGAGCCAGAAGCTACTCAATGAAAATTTCCTTTTTAGTTCCTGGTTTCAGAATTTTTACTTCTATGTAAGCTCATCCATATATTAAAAGAGTATGTTAGATAGTTTAACATTTTTATGTACTTTTTAGTGATATAATTTCACTGGATATGTAGTCCACAATATTACTGAACTGTAATTCCTTCATATTCTACTTAAAAAAGCCATACTTGTCTTCTGGATCTTAGGTTTCCTGATTCTTCTTTCTAAATTTGATCTTCCATTATACTCTCATAGTGCTTTGTGGTTTTCACCGTAGAAATCAACACTATGTATCATATACTTGTTTGTGTGATCATTTGTTGTCTGTCACTCAGATATGAAACACACCAAGGACATTAGGTACAACTATTATTCATCATCTCTCCAGTAAATATTAAGTAAAAGAATAAAATGAAATTTAAAAGCTAAATTATACAGTTACTTAAATAAGTACTTTGAGAATTGGTGATGCTAATAGGGTATGCAGATTCCTATATTATAATACCTTGATAAAGCCAAAATGTTATATTTTCCTTGCTATTTTTTAGAAGAACTAAGAATATCTTAGGCAATTAACTCAGTATCTTTTTTTAAGATAACTTCTAATATAAAACCCTAGGTTGGAAAGGAATAACAGGTTAAAACTGTTGTAGACTCTGAGTTCTTAACATCTTCCATTTCTCTTGACAACCTAGTTACCCCCTTTTCCCACTCCTATTCTTTGTTCTAGCTCACAGGCCAGTATCGGTCCTTCATCTTAAGTCAGTGTTCCTACCATGTGATGTAAATTAGAGAAGTTAGGTCTTCTAAGCTGTTTTGCCTTAAAAATAGATAAGTCCCCTTTAGTTTACTGTAGAAATGGTTGAGATTTTTACATTTTTCGAAAAGAACATTGTGAATGAAATAAAATTCAGGGGATATTAGCATCCCAGGATGGGAAAAAGCAGAATAATTATTTAGCATGCAGATCCTTATTCTGCTATAACTCAGGTATAGCCATGGATGGTCTCAGTGGGAAAGCTGTCTAGGGAACCCTATATAAAATTCTCCCTTAAAAAAAAAAATTCTCCCTTATTGTTTATTCTCTGGGTACCTAACACTTCCCTCATTACTTCCTAGATAGAGAAGATGGTAGACAACTGGATTGTTGGGTAGGTAGAGTTATGTGGGCTTTAAGGAATGGATAGACTCATAGCTGAGGAGAGAGAAATCTATAAGGCAGAAGTAAAAGGCAAGAGAAGAAAAGTGGACACATCATGGAAGTGGGAATGTGATAAGTACGTATGTGTAAGGGAGTATGTATGTGTATGTCTTGTGATAGTAATCAAATAAGGCTGGATTTATAAAGGACTAAATTATGGGTAACTTTCAGGGACAAGCGTTTGTAGAGAGTCAGGGTATTTTCAATTTTGCATGTGTGCAATAGAATTATTGTGAAACTGAAACTTTCCCAGTGATTTTAGCATAAGTTTGGAGTCATTCTGTTCATTTCACACCGAGGTGCTGAAGGATTGGGCCATTTGTGGAGTTTTGTCAGGATATATTCAGTGATCATCAGTTTGCATTTGCACTTATATAAGTTGGAGAATTTGTGCCTAATGCTGTTTCACAGTCACTATGTTGGGAGCCAGGATACAGTCTAAACATTATTGACTTGAATGCAGCTTCAGCTCCTCTTTCTAAAATTTGGATCAAAGTACAAGTCAACAGACTTTGGGTGGTCACATCCTTACCCTTCAGATAAGCAGATCCATCTGACCAAACTCCTTCACATTTGGCAAGACAGTAGTCTTCTCTCATGAGACACCCAAGACGAGAATAGCAAGGACATTAGAGGTCAGTCCTGAGGTAGGTTGCCAGAGCTTATGTGGGGGAAATTTATCCAAAACTTGCTTTCACTCTCTCCAGCCTTAACTCATGTTCTTAGTTGTTTCCTTTTTATAAAAATAAAATATTGTGAAATTTTCCATTGAGGTCTCAGAGGAAAATAGAAGAATAAAATAAGGATGCCAAAGAGTTTCAGAAATGTCAGCAAGTAAAAGAGCAAGCAGTACCGCATCTTTGTGCAGTGGTATTGAGACTTCTTATCTTTGCTATTGTCATTGCTGGGCACATTTGATGGGAGAAAGATCTTTGCTGTCATTAAACTTTTGAAGGAAAAAGAGCATTCATCTAAAATATATGCTTTCTAAAATTCCATTGCTTGGACAGTTCTTCAGATCAATTCCATTCATGCTCAAAATTTCTATGACATAATACTTCAGTCTTTTCAAAGAAATTTACCTTTATGCTTGAGCTTTATCTGTTTTATTATAGCCTGTATAGCCTTCAAGTCCCCATATGTGTTGTCCCTTGTGTGCGTGTATGTGTGTATGTGCACGTGTGTGTGTCTGAATGTCTTTGTCTCTGTGTGTATGTGAGAGAAAGTATCTTATATTTGTCAGCTTTCAGTCTGATGTCAAGAAAGAAACCTGGCAGAAACATCCCATCTATGATTTGTTCTCATTTTCTTTCCTGTAGAACATGTAGTATTTATATACCTTGGGTAGATTTTAAATGTGTGAGAACATAAAACTGTAAATAATCAAAAAAGAATTATATGTCATGCTCACCTTCCAAGCCTAGTGCTTGGCTGGCTAGTGAACTTTTCTACCTTCCAGGTGCACACCCCTATGTGATACATACCTCATTCATTGGTTTTTCATAGATGTCCTCCTGCCAAGGGGCAGATTTTACTTGAAAAGCATCTCGCTGGAGAGCCTCTAATACCTTTTTTGGAGTGACAAACCCATACTGAGCTTCCAGCAAAGCCAAGTCCATTTTTTCAGCCTTTAAAATGCCTATGACTTCATCTCGAGCCTGTAGGAACAAAAGCCATTTCAGAAAGCTTGCTTTATCGACCAGCATTCTCTGAAAATGATTTCTTAGAGCTGAGTTTTTTCCTTCTATTTCAAATAAAAAATGAGTCATATTTCTTTATAGCACCTTTTAAAAAGATGGTAAAATTATGTCCCTTCATCCTTCTTATAATCTAATTACACATTAATAATATTTTAAATGTGATCACTATACAACATTGGAGTACCCAACATTTTTTATTGTTTGACAAGTAGATAACATGATACCTTTAAATAGACTGACATTTCAATTTTGGGAGGTAGGAAATAAGACTCTCCTATATGTGTAGTAGCTGTTTTTAGTTTTTTATGTAAGTTAATAATGCTAGGGCAAGTCGAGTAGCCAGTTTACATGGGCTATAAAAGTGCCTCTTGTTATTTAAGCCAATCTAGAAGTCACTGTTACTCATACATGTCTGTGCACTGAAGCTCATGAGCAGCATGGGCAGAGGACATGATATCTCACATGATGCATGCCAGTTGCATGTCATAATGACAGCCCTTTCAGATATGATTAATTGCCCTTTCATTTGGCAGAAGAGAATTCTATATATGTGTACTTTCTTTCATGTACATTCAGGTAGAACCACAGATAATCTATTTCCATGGTAGCATACACCCCAAATTCACAAGCAGCCTTCTCTTTGAACATGGGGATAATTCTAACCCAGCTGACCTGAAGTTCTCCTTCCAGAATGCTCAGAAGAAATAAAAGGTCATCTCTTGAGAGGTCTTCTCCGTGGTGACCAGTACCACTGTGTGACTTAGGACAGGAAAGAATTGCATCTGTCTCTCCGGTGGGGTCTTTGTCCTGCTGTCTCTGCTTCATGTCCTCAGGCCCTTGGAAACCATGGTCTTTACTATGTCTTGGAAATTGCTTTAGGGCTGAGCCCTCTGTGTCACTGCTTCTGGAACGCATTTTTTAAAGCCTGGAAAGAAGAAAAACAGTTTGTACCTCTTAATGGAAGTGGAGTTTTAATAAGGGCACCTATTACTGCTTTAACAGGTTTGCACTCTTGCTGTATTTGCTGCAGCCAAAGACTCAATCTTTCTGAAGTCTACACCAGAGAACAGCATTAGTAGATTCATAAATCAGTTTTATTTACACTTCTGTTTTTAAAATCAACATTTTAAAAAAGGTGTTCTGCTTTGATTAAGGAAGGCCACTTATGTCCATGGGTAAACAGACTATATTTGAACTTCATCCACCAAGTATTTCATGTCAGGGAGCCAGGTCATACCTCTGACCACAGCCTGAGTGTTTACCTGAGTTAAGATGTACTTAACATAACTGTAAAATGGTAAATTTGTTAATTGTTTTAAATTTCTGCAGATTCACGTTATGGTTTTTCCTTTGAAAGTTTTAAAAAATTTTTAGAATTTCTTAATCTTTGGTGCTTTAAAATAGAAACATCAGAATCACTGCTAGAAAATACTTTGGATTACTTTGTTTTGACAACAAAGTCTAATATTAAAGGAATGAAGGCTTGGTCTCTGGCTGTATCCTTGACATTCTGCTAAAATTCCAGATCTATCCTTGGATATGTGAAGGATTTATAGTTAGGACACTCATCTCCAAAATAGGGACAATCCTGCCTATAGTAATTGGTCATTATGGAAACAATTAAAAAAACTCATATTTGAGGGACACATTAGCTCATATCTGATTATATCATTATCCAAATTAATTTATAATAGCAAGAAGAATTGTTCCACCTTTGAGATTTTTAATGAAAAGACACATATCAATTGAGCTTATAGTCTACTTCAATGATGTATAGATTATTAACTTTACTCCTAAAATCTCGAAACTTTTATCATCTTCGTGACTTGCTTTTAGGTTATAATAATATTTCTTTTTTTCCCCCATATATTCTATAATATTTCTTTAAAAAAATGATATATCTGGCTTAGTCACTTGACTTAGTCACTTGATTGGCTCAGTCAGCAGAATGTGTGACTTGATCTTGGGGTTTCAAGCCCCACATTGGGTATAGGGATTATTTAAAAATAAAAATATATGTATTTTTAAAAATAGTATTTCTTTAAAGATCTGTAAAACTAAAGCATACAGAAAAGTGTGGGAAATAAAATGAACCACTACATGCTACCACACAAATTCACAAAATCTTAGTTTACTATATACTTTAGAAAATGATTTTTTAATGTAAAATATTAGAGATACAGTGGAAGCTCCCTGTTTATCTCTTCCTTAACCTGTTCTCTACACTTCCCTCTCCAAAAGTAACCATCTTGAATTTGGTATGTATATTCCCTTATATGTTTTATACTTTTTTTGAACGTGTTTATACATACTGCTGAGCAATATATAGTACTGCTTTGTGTATTTTCATACCTTATGTAAATAGCATATTGTATGTTGCTGAAACGTGCTTTTTCATTCTGTATTTTCTAGAGTCTTCCTTGTTCCATTTTAACTTTAGTTTGTATGTTTTGATTGCTATATAGTATATTCATTATATGAATAGTCCACCATTTACTTATACATTTTACTGTCAATAGGTGTTTAAATAGTTTCCTTTTTTTTTTTTCAGTATTAGAAAAAAATGCTGCAATGGACATCACATTTTTTTTTTCTGTGTACATGCATTTCTCTGGGAATATTCTTTAGGATGTAGGAGTGGGATGTTAGGGCTGTGGTGTATATGTTCTTTCAACGTTATTCCTCTAATGTATATTGCTCCTCTAAGTGGAATACCAGTTGACAGCAGAGTATTAGAGTTCTCATTGCTACATATCTTCATCAACAATTCCTATTATTGAATTTATAGTTTTACTCATTTTGATAAATGAAATGTTATCTGACTTTTTAATTTGCATTCTATAATTTTTAGTGAGATGGGCATCCTTTCTTGTGTTGAAAGGCCATTTGGGTTTCTTTTTTTTTTTTTTTTTTTTTTTTTTTTAAAGATTTTATTTATTTGACAGAGAGAAACACAGCGAGAGAGGGAACACAAGCAGAGGGACTGGTAGCGGGAGAAGCAGGCTTCCGGCAGAGCAGAGAGCCGGATGCGGGGCTCGATCCCAGGCCCCTGGGATCTGACCTGGGCCGAAGGCAGACGCTTAACGACTGAGCCACCCAGGCGCCCCACCATTTGGGTTTCTTCATAAACTGCTTGTTCATGATCTTTGCTCATTTTTCTTTTGTGTTGGTTGTCTCTCTCCTACAAATTTGTAAAAATTCATTATATATTGTATACAATTATCATTTTGTTGATTATATGTTTTGCTATTAGCTTTTCTGGTCTGTAGCTTGCATTTTCACTTTATTGTATTTTATGGTATAGAAATTTTAAATTTTAATTTAGTCATATTTATCAATTTTTAAATTAGTTTTTCTTTTCTTATAATTTGCATTAGAAACCAAAACTTGGTCAGTGACAGTATAAAAGAGTGTGAAGACCATGGACTCTAGGACGATACCACCTAAGTTCAAATCCCTACTCTGTTATTTATTGGCTATAAAACTTCAGGCAAGTTACTTAATACCTCTGTGCTTCACTTTTCTCATCTATAAAATGGGGATGATAGTAGTAGAATGTTTGTAACCTAAAGTTACTGTGAGGATTACATGTCAGTACATGTTAAGTGTTTGCAACATGCCTGGCATAAAATTAGCACTCTAAATAAGCATTATTTTATTGTATTAATATTATTGATATTATTAATTATATTAATATTTTATATTAATATAAAATATTAATATATTATTATATGATAATATTTATTATATATTATATATTATATAATATATATTATTATATTATTAGGTAATTATATATTATTATATAATAATTATATATTATATATATATATTATATATATAATATAATATAGAAATAGTTCCTAAAAGTGAGGTTATGAGAAGTGCACTGAACTAGACAGAAAACAAATGAAAAGAATTCAGTTACAAATCAGTTGTGGGACTTAGTTAAAACATTGATCCTCTGTGAGCCCAGTGTCCCTAGTTGTGAAGTGAGGGAGATAGGGAGGTGATCTCTGTGACCCCTTTCCCCTTTGGTATATAATAATTATTGCCAGTGTGCTTTTCTTTGAGCATAGGCTATCCATAATGTATTAAGAAGAGATGGATTTGTAGATCTTCATCTTACAGAAATCTAAATGCTTCATGTGGATGTGCAGTAAGCCAGGTCTGATGATTTCCACCAGGAAGGAGATTACAGTTAAAAGACAATTCTTAAATAATCCAGTAATAATTTTTAGCTGAGAATTGGTTTTTCTTAAGTTTGCACAGCTAATAACTGGCAGAACTGGGATTTGAATCCACGCACCCTGGCTCCAGAAACTGTACTCTAAAAATCTTGCCATAATGCCATTATGCTGTACTGCCAAAGACAAACAGTTACAGACACCTTGTCCGGAATGAATATACACACCCTATCTGAAACATCTAAGTAATTACAGAACAAATGAACAATGATCTGTGATAGTAGTTATCACGGATTCTTCCCTGTACAGCCAAGGAAGAATTCATTTATTTGAGAAAAGCAAAGCATAAAGAAGTATATTTTTTGTGTAGGGATGGAAGGTTGAAGATCTGTGAGAGATATGACTGTGGAAAACCCCCTTCTATGTATATTTATGTATATATAAATAATGTTTATATACTAGCATATTAACATATGCTATGTACCTTATGAAAACATGTAATGTATAATATGAAAACATTCAAAAATGAAAAATATTAATTAAAAAATAATATATCTAATTATTTTTTCCTACCCCATTGGATTGTCTTGAACATTCTAAGAAGACCCTTTCTCTGTCCTATAGAAATAATGGCAGATTCTTAACATAGACTAGATATATTTAAAACAGATAACTATTGTGCTAACTTCAACAGCACATATACTAAAAAATTGATAAAACAGATAATTATTAAGTGCCACTTTATAGATATATTCACACTTGAAGGACAGGAGCATCCATGTCTTCTGTCCAGTATTATTAATCTCCATTTAGGTCTCCCATAGGGTATCTGACTTGATGCTTTATACATAATGGGTATTTCAAAGGTGACTGGTTTCTTCTTCTACTTTGTGGCCTACCCCAAAACTTAGGTAGTGGCTAAACAATAATAGTTCAAAATTCTGTGGTTCATTCTGCAGCTCACTTCATCTTGTAGCTCGACTGGGCCTAGATAGTCTTAAGATGGGCTTATTCACTTTTCTGTCTGTCAGATAGCTGGACAAGTAGACCTCAGCTGGATCATCTTATCTCTGCTCCACATGGGCTCTCCACGTCTGGTAGGGTAGACAAGGCTTCCCCACATGGTGGTCTCAGGGCAGCATTCCATGGGTACGAGAGCTGAAATTTTAAGGCCTCATTTGTATTGTCGAGAGAATGTCACAAGGCCAACCCCAATTCAAGAAGTAGAGTCAGAGATTTCACCTCTTGATGGTTGGAGCTGCAAGGTCACATTGGAGAGGAATAGGAAAAGTTGGGAAGAGTTAACTACAACCATTTTTTTTAAACTGTAGGTCTACAACACTTACAGATTCAGATTTTTGTGAAAATTGAATAAATGTCTAGTTTTTTATTTTGTTGTTGTTTTTAGGTAGGCTCCACACTGTATGGAGCCTAACATAGGGCTTGAACTCACAACCCTGATATCAAGACCTGAGCTGAGATCAAGAGTCTAAAGCTTAGCCAACTAGTCACCCAGGTGCCCCTAAAAGTTTAGTTGAAAAGGGGTAAAATATATTTGGATTTATACTTCTTTTAGTTGGAAGCATAAAAGTTTTGAGCCCTTTGGAAGCATAAGGTTTTGTTGGGGGTTTTTAATGATTTCTGTGATGTATTCCTGTGCTTTCTCTTACCCGCATATTTGTATGTGGAACAGTAGCCCTTTATTTAAAAATTTGATTTACTTGACAGAGAGAGAGAGTGCACATGAGCAAGAGGAGGGACAGAAGGAGAGGGACAAGCAGACTCCCTGCTCAGCAAGGAGCCCAGGGCTTAATCCCAGGACCCTGAGATCATGACCTGATCCAAAGTCAGACACTTAACCTATGGAGCCACCCAGGTGACCCAAAAGTAGCCTATTGATAAGGATCAACTTGTATTCTCCTACTAATCAATAAGGATTCCTCTGGATTAATTTTATTGAAGGTTTGCCTTCCAGAATTCCCAATAATGTAAGCTTCTATTTAGGAGAGTAGTTTAATAAGCATTTCTCATAAGGACCCTTTGAGTTAAAGGCAAGCTGAGCTGCTGCAGAAAACTTGAATGAAACTCTGTATACATCCCAGCTTCCCTTGCCTCACTTTTAAGGTGGGTTAGGTGAAATCTTCCAGGAAACCACAAGTGCTTTGGCAATGATGATATTTATAAGTGATAAAAAGGAATGACCTAAAATATGTTGATACTTTGCTTATTCTTTTCTAAAGTGATTAGAGTTTTTTAAAGACTGCTAATCCTCTTTGGGAGCTGGGGTTTGTGGCATCAACATTCTTGATGACATTCACATTGGATTTGTGAACAGATCCATCGTGTGCAGACTTCTGGTCTACTAAGGCGTTATATGTCTCCGCATGTTTACAGTGGTGGAGTTTCCTTGCCCTTATGCCAACAACCACAAAACGATCAGTAATGAGAAGTAATTAAGTATGGAGAGGAAGAAAACAAAGACATGAATTTCATGATACTTCGTGCTTTGTATTATCAGTGACCTCATTGTTTCTCTTGGCAAAATTTTAATGCATCTGCTTGGCCCAGGGGTGTGTACTGAGGAAAAGAAAAATTCTGTAATAGCAACAGTGGTTTGGGATTTTCAGGTTAAATCCCCCCCCCCCCCAAAAAAAGAAGAATGGAAAGTTGCTTTTGTTTATACCAAATGATGATACCTTGCTCTTTTCATAAAGTGCTAGCAGTAACATAACATCTGATGGTTTTGGAAAGAGAAATCCTGCTTAGTTGTCAGTTTAATACAGCCCAGTACATTATCTGAGACTAACATACCGATAGAATGGCAGCCCTAAGGAGTGTAAGAGAGTGATAGACTGGGATTCAGGAAACCTGGCTTCTGATCTCAGCTCTGCTTTTAATTAGCTGGGCCCTGGTTGTCACTTACAAATGAGGATATTGAGCTAGGTTGGTCCTAAGAGGTCATTCAGGATTGAACAAGGACCACAGTTTCTTTCCCTTGACTTCTATCTTGTTCCACACCCCCTATCAGATCCCCTGTCAGTAGGATTCGGGCTTGAGACTAGATGATCTCTCAGGTCCTGGGGCTTCCCACTTTAGAATTCTGTGATTCTCTGTTGTCTCGTATCTATGGATACAGATGCAGTTCATTTGGCCCTGAGAAGCAGATTCTGTTTTGTTTTCCTATGTGGTGACCTCGGTCAGTTTTTCTTGGGTTGAAGCTGGTTGAAATCATGGTGGATCTTTGGTAAGGATGTATCCATGCAGGAGAAAGACAAGTAAAGAACTGTTTACTTAATTTACTTAAGTAAATGTAAATGTAAAAGCCAAATGTAAATAGTGACCTATTCAACCTCCAGTACACACAAACTTCTAGCCAACTCCTTATAAAAGTTAAATTTTCTTAATCATTCTTTACTAATTTTATATATCAAAAATTGCTTACTGTACATAATCGAGTACTGTTTGGACATAATTTAGTCTCCATGTACCTGTTTATTTTCCTCTTTGAATGTTGAAAAGAGGATATTTCACTTGTAAAAAGGAACCTGGAAAAGTCTCAAAAAAAGAAATTGATTTTGGTCTTGATTACTTATTGTGATACTGAATTTGCTGATCAAAACTCCAATTTAGGGAAGAAAATAATAATAATAGTAATAGTGATAGCTTACATTTATTCAGTACTTTCCCAAATATAGGCCTGTTCTAAATGCTTTACTTTTATTAACTCATTTAGTCTTCACAAAACTATTATTCATCCTCATTTTGCAGAGGAGAAGATTGAGATTATAACTGTTAAGTAATTTGCTGAAGCTCATATTGCTAGAAAGTAGCACATCCAAACTTGAGCAGCCTGGATCCAAAGTGTCCAGTAACTTACTCTGCTCTATCTCATTAGGATCTTATAAGAAGACATACGTAGTAAAGGAAAAAAAAATCCTAGTTCAACATTAAGTTATTCACAAACATTTATGAAGTACCTACTGTACAGGTATTGTGCTAGGTGATTTGTTCTAGCTTATTTTTATACCTGAGTGTGGCATAGGCATAGCATAATAGAAGGAATATGAGATTATGGAATTACATAGATCTGGGCTTAACTCACAGCTCCAATATGTTAGCTCTGTGGCCTTAGATCACGCGTGTTTAGTAAACCTCCCTGAGCCTTCAAATATAAAATGGAAGTAAGGGTACGTGGTATAATAGATTTATTATTCATGCTTTGTGAATATAAATATAAAATGAAAGTAAGGGTACGTGGTATAACAGATTTATTATTCATGCTTTGTGAGCAAAGGCCTTCTGTTTATGTCTATATCCCTAGTGCCCAACAGATTTGGACATCAGCAGGGATTCACTGAATGATTGAATCATGCAATCAGCAGAGCTGGTTGGCTCTGGGTAGGAACTGCTTCATTGTAAAGATGATTCGTCTGGCTAGAAAGTTAGAAAAACAGTATCAGGTGTACCTTGTTTTATTGCACTCCATTTATTGTGCTTTGCAGATACTGCACTTTTTACAGGTTGAATATTTGTAGCACCTCTGTTGAGAAAGTCTGTTGGCACCATTTTTCCAACAACATTTACTTACTCTATGTCCTGTGGTCACATTTTGGTAATTCTTGCAGTATTTCAGGCCTTTTCATAACTATTTTGTTATTATGGTGATCTGTGGTCAATGATCTTTGACGTTAGAATTGTAATTATTTTGGGGCAGCACTAACCACACTCAAGATGATGAACTCAATCAGTGTATGTTGTGTGTGTCCTGACTGCACCACCAACCAGCCATTTTTGTCTCCCTGTTCTCAAGTCTCCCTATTCTCTGAGGCACAGTATTGAAATTAATCCAATTAGTAACCCTATAATGGCCTCTAAGTGTTCAAGTGAAAGGAAGTGTTGCACATACCTCTATAGAATGATTAAGCTTAGTGAGGAAGGCATGTTGCAAGCTGAAAGGCTGAAAGCTAGACCCCTGTGCCAAACAGTAGTTGTGAATCCAAAAGGAAAGTTCATGAAGGAAATTTAAAGGGCCAGTCCAGTGAACACATGAATTGATAAGAAAGCAAAACAGCCATATTACTGATATGGAGAAAGTTTTAGTAGTCTAGATAGAAGATCACACCAGCCAAAATCTTCCTGTGAGTCAAAACCTAATCCAGAACAAGGCCCTAACTTGTTTTAATTCCACAGACTGAGAGAGGTAAGGAAGGTGCAGAAGAAGAGTTGGAAGCTGGCAGATGTTGGTTCATGAGGTTTAAGGAAAGAAACCATCTCCATAATATAAAAGTGCCAGGTAAAGCAACAAGTTGTCCAGACCTAGCTAGGTTCACTAATGAAGGTGGCTACATTAAACAACAGATTTTCAGTGGAGATGAAACAGCCTTCTATTGGAAGAAGATGCCATCTAGAATCTTCATTGCTAGGGAGGAGAAATCAATGCCTGGCTTTAAAACTTCAAAGGACAAGCCAACTCTCTTGTTAAGGGCTACTGCAGCTGGTGACCTTAAGTTGAAACCAGTGCTTATTTACCATTACAAAAATTCCTAGGGCCCTTAAGAATTATGCTATAAATGGAATAAGACTGGATGATAGCACATCTGTTGACAACATGGTTTACTGAATATTTTAAGCCCACTGCTGAGACCTACCACTTATAGAGAGTTCTTTCAAAATATGACTGTTCATCGACACTGCACCTGGTCACCCAAGAACTCTGATGGAGATGTGCAATGAGATGACTGTTGTTTTCATGCCTGCTAACATAGCACCCATTCTGCAGCCCATGAATCAAGGAGTAATTTTTTTTTAAAGATTTTAGAGAAAGTGCAAGCAGGGGAGGGGCAGAGGGAGAGGTAGAGATGCAGGCTTCCTGCTGAGTGGGAAGTCCAATGTGAGGCTCCATCCCAGGACCCTGAGTTCATGGCCTGAGCCAAAATCAAGAGTCAGACATGAGCCACCTAAGTGCTCCAATCAAGGAGTAATTCTGACTTTCAAGTCTTATTATTTAAGAGAGAGATTTTATAAGGCCTTTATAAGAGAGAGATTTTATAAGTTGCCCTATTTAGTGATTTCACTGATGAATAATGGCAAAGGACATTGAAAACCTTCTGGGAAGGATTCACCATTTTAGACATCATCAAGAACATTCGTGGTTGATGAGAAGAGGGTATCAACATTAACAAGAGTTTGAAGAAGTCAGTTACAGCCCTCATGGATGACTTTGAGAGGTTCGACACTTTAGTAGAGGAAGCAACTGAAGATGTGGTGGAAATAGCAAGTAGAATTAGAAATGGAATTCGAAGATGTGACTGAATTGCTACAAGTTCATGATAAAACTTTAACTGCTAATGAGTTGTGTCTTATGGATGGACAAAGTGTTTTCTGGAGATAAAATCTACTCCTGGTAAAGATGCTGTTAAGATTGTTGAAATGAGAACAAAGGGTTTAGAATATTTCATAAACTTAGTTGATAAAGCAGCAGGGTTTGAAAGGATTGACTCCAGTTTTGAAAGAAATTCTTTGGGTAAAATGCTGTCAAACAACATCACTTGCTAGAGAGAAATCCTTTGTAAAAGGAAGAGTCCATTGATGTGGAAAACGTCATTGTTGTCTTATTTTAAGAAATTGCCACAGCAATCCCAGCCTTCAGAAACCACCATCCTGGTCAGTCAGGAGCCATCAACATTGAGGCAAGACCTTCCACCAGCAAAAAGATTACAACTCGCTGAAAGGTCACATGATGGTTAGCCTTTTTTAGCAATAAAGTATTTCTTAGTTAAGGTATATACATTGTTTCTTTAGACCTACTGCTACTACACACTTAATAGACTACAGTATAATGTAAACCTAATTTTATATAAACTGGAACACCAGAAAATTTATTTGACTCACTTTATTGCAATATTCCCTTTATTGGGGTGGTCTGATACTGAACCTGCAATATCTCTGAGGTATGCTTGTACTGAGAAACTAGTAAGAAGTAGCTCATATGTATAGACCTCTTACCACACAGGCCAAGTGCTGTTTTAAGTGCTTTGTATTATCTTATTTACTCTTACAGAATTTTAGCCTGAACTGAATGCTGTTAAGAAAAGGCTTGGTAAGGGCTGCCTGTGTGGCTCAGTCATTAAGCATCTGCCTTCACAGGTCATGATCCCCACGTTCTGGGATCATGCCCTGTGTTGGGCTCCCTGCTCAGTGAGAAGCCTGCTTCTCCCTTTCCCACTCCCCCTGCTTATATTCCTTCTGTGTTTTTCTCTGTCAAATAAATAAATAAAATCTTAGAAAGAGAGAAAGAGAAAGAAGAAAGAAAGAAAGAAAGAAAGAGAGAGAGAGAGAGAGAGAGAGAGAGAGAGAGAGAAAGAAAGAAAGAAAGAAAGAAAGAAAGAAAGAAAGAAAGAAAGAAAGAAAGAAAGAAAGAAAGAATAAGAAAAAGAAAAAGAAAATGCTGGTAAAGGTAAATTAAGGGTGGAGACTCTCATAGGAGATATCAAAGACAAATGACTATCAGTATAAAGGTAGTGCTGGTGCCTATACAAAGTTCAGAGGGTATGTGTGTGTGTGAACACACTGTGGAGAAGTGACTGGATTCCCAAGACTAACCAGAAATCTCCAGTTAATGTCACTGAATTTTGAAAATGTTTGATCATATATACCCTAACCTTAGGCCTTCCTCACCCCACCTCCCCACATACACACATAAAATGAACTGAAGATCCACTATATGCCTTCTTTTTATTTGACAGCACATTTAACAATCATTAGTTCTGATTCTATGTATGTGACATTTTATATAAAGCAGTGTCATTTAAATTTGGTTCAATAGGAAATTTGAGGGTTGATTTAGTCTGATGATAAGATGGCTGCATAATGCACAGTGAATCTATGCTGACTGTAGGATGCTCATCTCCAAGGGACAGAGCTGGCAGTGATCCAGGGCCTAAAATTTGAATGTGTTTAACATCCCATACTTTGCTGAATTTAGGGAACATGCTGTCTGTTAGCTTTACATTTCCATTTGGATTTCCCCATCTTTCTGCATGGAACTATTCAGCTATAACTTAGTTCCCTCAAAAGGGAATGGAAAGAGATGTAGTAAGATTATGGGGTTCTCTGCAGAGCTGGTTGAGCCCTTAATATTAACTGTCTCATGGTAAATGTGATTCATGTATGAAAATACTGGCTATAAATAGATGTTAATAGTGCCCAGTTGCAAAACAGCCAGGTTGTGCTAGCATGGCCACATTAGGGAAAAAAATCTTGTTGAGTATTTTATTTGGTTTCTCTTAAAATATAAAATAAAAATTTTCTCCTTTTATTGCCCTAGCCACCCACATTTGAAGACACTAAACTCAGCCAACTGCAGTAAAGCTATCTGATGGCTAAAAAAAGACACATTGAAAACCAGATAACCTAATTTAGCATTGGCCCCTTTATTTTTTTTTTTCTTCCATTTTCAGTTCAAATCATTGAAACATTTCCTTAATGTTATTTTTCCTTGTAGGGAGAGCATGAGCAAGGCTTCAGAGAGGGGAATGGAAGTTGGGGAGGGGGGCGGGGGCAGTGATTCAGGCCCATATTTCCAACAATTCTGTGTCCTCATAGGAAGTCAAAGTCACAGAAAGGGAAGAATCAAATAAAAGGTTTAAAAGGCAGTATAGTAGTCATCTCATCCATCCCCCACAGTACCCTGCACGCAGTGTTTTCTCTTATCACCTACTCAGTTGTTATGCAGCTCTGAGTGTCAGAAAGTACTTCCTTGTGAGCTGGAATCCAACCCCAGGAATTTCCTGCATTTATCCTACTTCTGCCTCCAGAGCTAAATCAAACAAGGCTATTCCTTGTGCCTTCACTGGAAAGGGCTCTATTCTTTTTTCCAGATGAAGCATTGTCAGCTTCTTCAATGACTTCTCACACCAAGTTGTCTAGTCTCTGTCACCCAACACATGGTCTCACACACACATTTTGAGTATACCCAATTAGACCTACCTACTCTTCATTAGGCCAGGTTGTTTTTAAAGAAATACACAGAATAGTTGGGCATAATTTCCCATATATTAAATACAACTAAAGCAGTGAATTGGTGAGTGTATATATTTAGGGAAGATCTCAGTGGTTCTTCTGATGTTGGATTTCAATTTGAATTTAAAGTGTAGATCTAGAAATTTGACAGTAGACATTTAATGAAGACTTACTCCAGTTTAGCTTACCAGGTGAGTGCTTATAATAATACCTTCAAGTGTACATTGCTTGATATATCAGTAGATAGGTAATCATCCTGTTTTGCAGTATAAAGAATATGAAAATCAGAAAACTTAAATAACGTTGGGTAATAAACCTTAGACCAAAGATGATGAAAACTTAGGTATTCTGACTCCTCTTTCTCTCCAGGCTCATGCTAGATTAATCAAAGCTCACACTTGTTGTTGTCGTCATCGTTGTTGTTGTTGTTGTTGTTAGCTTGTTCTTTGGTTACTTGTCCACTAAGTGCTTTTAGTCCGAGAACTGCTGCACTGTAGATACAGAATAAACAGCCTACCGATGAGATCTAATACAGCAGACTTACATCATGGCTTTTCTTAGCCATGTGTTCTGAAGAAAGGACAAAAAGAAATATAAAAATCTCAGAGTATAAATAGTTGATTTATCCAAATTTTCCATTACAAATCAGTGGCTCTTTAAAGGTCTTTTCTCATTTAAGGTTGACACAGGGCTGGGAATGTTTTCCAGATCTTTGTGGAATAGAACAGAAAAAGAAAATTATTTAAATATACTCCAAATTAGCTTTAAATACATTTCTAAATGCCACACTCACAGCACTAGGTCAGAGCTCTTGAAAATCATATGAGTCTTTTAACAGTTTTCGAACTACATCATATTTCATATTTTTTCCAACTCTGCTCTCTGGTTTTTCTTAGAAGTACAGTGATAATTGAGCCAGTCATTTAACCTTTCTATTCTCTTTGAATTTTTGTCCCTTTGGCTTTCAGGACCAGTTTTGTCAGATCCCTTTATTCTGCAGCTGAGGCCTAGGGAGGTTAACTGTTGTGCCCATGGTCATGCCAAGAGCCAGCACCAGAATCCAGATCCTCCCTACAGCTCTGTTGATGTTTCCGCAGCAACAGTGCATTTTTGGAAACCAACTCCTATTTCTATCAACTCTTAGAAGATATGAATCCTAAGAGATGCAAATGCATCTTTGAGAGTACCTGAAGTCTCCCACAAATTTTATTTTTCTTAACCTCTTCCTTACCCACTAGGTGACTATAGGCCTGAGAATGCCTTCAGGGCTTCTCTTGGGTAGACCAACCCAGCATAATAAAGAGCTCAGAGGATTAAATGTGTAGATTGCTTTAGGTAGAATAGACATTTACACAATATTTGTTCTTCCAATTCATGAGCATGGAACATTTTTCCATTTCTTGGTGTCTTCCTCAATTTCTTTCATGAGCACTTTGTAGTTTTCTGAGTACAGATT
>CM053603.1:145271057-145364794 GCA_028646535.1 Procyon lotor
AACCAAAAGACAACTGACAGAATGGGAGAAGGTATTCGCAAATGACATATCAGATAAAGGGCTAGTATCCAAAATCTATAAAGAACTTCTCAAACTCAACACCCAAAGAACAAATAATCCAATCAGGAAATGGGCTTGCAGACATTTCTGCAAAGAGGACACCCAAATGGCCAACAGACACATGAAAAAGTGCTCCACATCACTCAGCATCAGAGAAATACAAATCAAAACCACAGTGAGATACCACCTCACACCAGTCAGAATGGCTAAAATTAGCAAGACAGGAAATGACAGATGTTGGCGAGGATGTGGAGAAAGGGGAACCCTCCTATACTGTTGGTGGGAATGCAAGCTGGTTCAGCCACTCTGGAAAACAGTATGGAGGTTCCTCAAAAAGTTGAAAATAGAGCTACCCTACGACCCAGCAATCTCACTATTGGTCATTTACCCTAAAGATACAAACATCTTGATCCGAAGGGGCACATGCACCTGAATGTTTATAGCAGCAATGTCCACAATAGCCAAACTATGGAAAGACCCTAGATGTCCATCAACAGATGAATGGGTAAAGAAGATGTGGTATATATATACAATGGAATACTATGTAGCCATCAAGAGAGATGAAATCTGGCCATTTGCAATGACGTGGATGGAACTGGAGGGTATTATGCTAAGTGAAATAAGTCAGAGAAAGAAAAGTATCACATGATCTCTCTGATATGAAGAACTTGAGAGGCAAGGCGGGGGTTTGTGGGGTTGGTGGGGGAGAGAAATGAAACAGGAGGGGATGAGGAGTAGACAAACCATAAGAGACTCCTAGACTCATGAAACCAACTAAGGGTGGCTGGGAGGCAGGGGTTAGGGATAGGGTGGTTGGGTTGTGGACATTGGGGAGGGTATGTGCTATGGTAAGTGCTGTGAAATGTGTAAGCCTGACGATTCACAGACATGTACCCTGGGGCAAATAATACATTATATGTTAATTAAAAAAAAAAAGGAGAAAAAAAAGAGCTTAGAGGAGAACAAGAGGTTCAGAGATCTAGAGTTCACATCTACAGATTTTAACATGACTTCTTTCCTTTCTACTCTTTTATCTAAGGACCTGTGAGTAGAATAGAGAGATTGTTACAGAGAAAATGTTGCAACTGGTAAAGTCCTTGGGTTCTACTCAACCTTGTAACGATTTTACTTCCCCTTTCCCAGCATTTCCCTATGCTCAGTTTATCCTGGAGGATATCCTTCTATCCTGGAGGAAAGTTTAACTTCTTGCCTCCCACGCATGTAGTGTAGTCTGACACATTTATAATTCCTGTTACTAGAGGAAAAGAAGGAAACCGACTTTTGTAAAACTCCGATTCTCTGGATTCTCTGCCAAATGATATGATTCATACTTTCTATTCTTTACCTCTTTTTAAAAATTCAAACACAGAGTATTATTCTCCTTGTCTTACAGATAAAAAACTGAAGTGTTGAGAAGCTCACAACTTAGTGTGGTAAAAATATAGGTTCAAGATTAAGTACAAAATACCAATAAATACTATAAATCATGTCCAGTGTACAAAGTGTTTTGGGAGCATATGAAAGGAAATGACTACTCTGCCAAAGGGACTCAGTGAAAGCACCTCAGAGGGAAGTTAGACCTTGCAGGATGAGAGGTTCCAAGTCATATGTACAGACTGAAGATAGATGAAAAATACAGTATGTGGTGAGTATCAAATCATCCTTATGGCTGAAGCCAAAGAGGTGTTCACTGGTAAAAGGCGAGGATAGAAAGGTGAACCATAGGCATGTGTAAGCCTGTTCGCACAAGGCTGTTCATAATAATGAAGATGAAACAATCAAGTATCCAACTTGATTGAAAATAATTAAATAAATCCCTGGAATATACAGTAGTGGCCAGTTAGGCCACTGGCAGAAGTAAATTTTCAAAGCATATTTAATAATATGGGAAAATATTTTCAATGTATAATAAGTTAAAAAAATTTTTTTAGAAGAGACTTATTCAGTCACACTGCTTTCACATTTTGGAAACTTTTTTCAGAAGAGAGACAAGGATGAGTGAGAGGGAGCCTTGAAAGTCATTAACAAGGCAATAGAAGGTTACCTTAATAGTAGTTGATGTGATTATCCCTGGGGTATGAGGAAAGAAGATCCAAGGAAATTTGAATGTAGACTATGTATTAGAAGATGTTAAGAGATGGTGTTAAGGGGCGCCTGGGTGGCTCAGTCATTAAGCGTCTGCCTTCGGCTCAGGTCATGATCCCAGGGTCCTGGGATCAAGCCCCGCATCCGGCTCCCTGCTCAGCAGGAGGCCTGCTTCTCCCGCTACCATTCCCTCTTCTTGTGTTCCCTCTCTCGCTGTGTTTCTCTCTGTCAAATAAGTAAAATCTTAAAAAAAAAAAAAAAAAAGTTATTGTTAATTTTATTACATGTGTTGATGGCATTGTGTTTATATGAGAGAATGCCTTTTTTATTTTTCCCGATACTAATGAAGTATTTAAGTGTGAAATAACGTGATATCCTGGGCTTTACTTTTAAGTGCTTCAGGAAAAATAAAAGCAGGAATAAAGTAAAATAAATATGATAAGTAAAATAAATATAATAAATATGAAATATTGAGATTGTTTAAGATGGGGACGGGTACATGGGCTTTATTATATTCTTCTTCCTACTTTTTATATATTTGGAAATGTTCATAATAAAAGATTTAAAAGAAAGCACCAGGGACATATAGTATTGGATGCATAAACATTTTAAGAAATGGTTCTTTGTAGAAAGTAAAAAAAAGTACAAGGTGAGGAGAGAAAGAGAGAGAGGAAAAAAAGAAGGCATCAAGGATTGTGTGTCAGGCAGAGACAAAGAAGCTGAAAAGTGAGCTATATCCCAGGAGCCAAAAAAATTATTTCAACAAGGAGAAAGTTGCTGTGACCTCATTTTAACAGCGTAGACACTGGTCAGAACAGTTTTGGAACTCCACTTTTGTAGTTTTTTATTTTGCTCTCAGCCATGGCAAATTCTGGTCCATTGAAACTGAATTTGACTTCTGACAATGGTGCAAAGTTTTTGAAACCAAAGCTAATGAATTAAGTTTGAATATGGGTCAGCTAATACTGTTTTTGGTCAAAGAACCAATTGTGACCTTAAAATAAGGGGGTTAGCTTTTGTATATGGCCTTTGAAATGGTTTTGAAGACATTTCCAGTGTATGTCAGCCATGACTCTCTTTCAGAATAAGTTTTATAAAGGAAAACCTTTGACAAAATGACGTGTTTGAATTTATAACTTACGGCTTTTGTTTGTTTGTTTGTTTGTTTGTTTTTAGTACTCCATCTACTCTAGTTACATATCAAATCTTTGGTGTCCTAGAGCTTCTGGTTGTTTTTTAGAATCCCAATATAAGCAGAGAAGTAGGAAAGAGCATGGTGTATGGCAGGAGAAGGAGCACAGTCTTTGGGGCCAGCCAGGCTGAGTCACAGCACTGCCACCATCGCTACGTGCTGTCCAGTTCGGTGCAAGTTACTTCATTTCTTTAGGACTCTGTCTTGCAGTGTTGTTGGACGAGCAGTGTTGTTGGGACGATTCAAGGTCGTGTTTGTCAAGTATTATGCCTAGTGCCTGGCATATGACAGGAATCTAAAATATCCTGGTGGAGATACAATGATACAATTTTATCTCTTGGTTCATTAGACACGCCCTCCCTCTCGTGATGAATGGATTTTAGCATCATGAGGAGAGTGTATTACTCAGCTTTACCTTGCTGAACAGGGGTAGTTCTTTTAGTCAGTGCTAAACTGGTATTTTCAGAGAGTGAGTAATTTTGTGCCTTGCCAAAGTGAAGAGTGGCAAGCTGAAGAAATTGGTTTTGGCCAGGAACTGGTGCCTGTTATTTAGCAGAGAGGCGATAGGGAATTACGATCCTGGCAGTTTGGAGGGGCTTAACATAAAGTGACTGACTTCTTGGTCCTAACTGGTCATAACTGTTCCACACAAGATGATGAAGAGCGCTGATTCAAATAGGTATGCTTACCCATGAACTCATCAGCTGCCTCTTCCAACAACCATGATTTTTAAAATTGTTTCTAACACAGCATTACACTGCAGCAACACAAAACTTATTATCTTACTGGCCAGGCACTGTGCTAAGTAAGGCACTTTATATTCATTATTCCCTTTTTGCATGCACTATTAGGCAGATACTATTAATCTGTGCTTTACAGGAGAGTTAAAGAGGTTAAGTCAATCCACTTTGGACCACAGAACTGGTAAGTGACACAGAAGGAATTCCAATTGGCTTCAGAGCCCACCCAGTCTTTGCAAGCCTACTTTCTATTGCCTGAATTCTTTCTCATTTTGAATAATGCTCTGTTTAAAGATGAGAAACATATCAGGGCACCTGGGTGGCTCAGTCTAAGGTAGGTAACTAAAGGTACTTAAGCGTCTACCTTTGGATTGAGTTATGATACCAGGGTTCTGGGATCAAGCCCCACATAGGGCTCCCTGCTCAGCGGGGAGTCTGCCTCTCCCCCAGCTTATGCTCTCTCTTGCTCTCTCTCTCTCAAATAAAATAAAATCCTAAAAAAATAAAATAAAAGATGGGAGACACATCTCAGCATTCCTGGTGCAGTTTGACTATGTCAGCAAAATTGAAAAGGTCAGTGCTCTTTCACCAAAGATCTGTATCATGATATGGTGATAGGACAGGAGAACATAGCACCAGGGAGAAAGAAAAAATGTCTGGGCTTGGTCTGAGAGGAGGGCACAGTGTAAATCAAGGTCATGCTCCTTTGCTGCTCTCCATTACTCAACTTATTCTAGGTGATAGGAAGGAAGTTGTTAATAAGGCTGGAGGTCTGCTTAAGTCAAAAGCATGAAGGAGCGTCAGAAAGCATCAAGAAAACCACACGCAGCCACACTTGCTCTGGGTAGTGTGGCTTTGGCGAGACTGTAAGTTTGGGTCAAACTGCTTTCCGGATTCTTCAGACTGACACCAGCACTCTCCTCATGTCCTCTGCTTTAAGGGTCAACCAAGCCCTTTCTCAAGCCTCCAGGCCCATTATCTGTATGAAGGAGTGCTCTTCAGTGCTCTTTATTTAGTGCAGAGCCCTCTTCCCAGCTCTGTTGAATAGATCTGGACTTCAGATGCTCCAGAGTCCATGGGACTGGGATAGATTGAGCTTGGGGATTTTACCCACCATGTGTGGTTCCATATAGCCCTTTGTTAGAAAGAGCCCAAGGCAGCCAAGAGTGCATGTTGACCAAAGAGGTTGGCTGCTGCTAGGAGTTATAAGTAAATAAATGGATGTCAGAAGCTTACAACTAAAGGGGAGAAACAAAGCTTCATTACCCTCCCTTGAGCATATTGCTTTGGATGTTTTGGTAATGATTGTGAAGCATTTACACACAGACTAAACTAAGCTCCTTGTGTTCTTTGCATGGTGGAGAGCTTGCCAAGTCAATTTCAGTCTGCAAAGCCCAGACAATTATTCTTTTGGCATTTAGGGGCCACCTCTGTTTTCTCTGGGTTTGGGGGCGGGCAGCCTGTTGACACAGGAAGGCTTTATAAGGAAAGAAAAGGCAACTTTATCCCACATTTATTAGAAAAGAACCCCCTCTCCTCCATATCAGGGTTCTCATGTCCCTGCCTTCTATGCTAACGCTCTGTCACGGAGCCAACAGAAAAACCAGTAGGCTCAGAAGTGCCACGCACACTTCGGTGCCCACAGCATGTGACTCATTCATAGCTGTTTTCATTTCTTCTGCTTAGCACAGCTCCATGAAATTGTGTATTTCTTTTATAAGTGTGTGATAGTTGTATTTCGAGTGATAACCTTGGAAAGACGAAGTTCTTGAGACTGTGGTCTTGGTTCATTATGTATTATATGCTTTACAGTAATGGTTCTCAACATGTAAACCTGGAACCCCTGGGAGCTTTCAGAATTGTCAAAGGGTTCTTCCAATCTGTATTCCAGAAGCATTCATATTGTGTTCCCAGAATAGCTATGGATACTACTGTGATTGATGGCATACAAGTCATTTAAATATTTTCTGAATTTGTAGGCTTTCTTGGTTATATCTTTTTTCAGTCTGTCAGTAGGAAAAGCTGCAAGTACTGTGAATGGGAAATTAGGAAACTTTTTGTTATGGAAAAGGAATTCTCATCCTGGAAAGGATGGATAAACAGTATTCAAAGGTCTGTGTTATAGCAGCTAAATGTGGGGCTCCTATTTTTTTGTTATTGAACCTTTCAGTGCTATGATTTTCCCTGATCCACATGGTTTCATGTCTGGATCAGAACTCCCTGTTAGTTGCAGTTGCAGCTGAGGAGTGAGCTGAAGGCATTTGGCCTTACAGACTGTTGATCTTAAAAATTAAAGGGTGCATTTTTTTTTATTTGTGTCATAAGAGACTTCACGTATCCATCCTACTGTCTTCGGTGCAAGTTACTATACATACCATAATTACTTTCAGGTAAAAACAATTGCAGTTTGCCTTAGTGGTGGCTACATGCTGAGGCCTGCATCCAGAGTGTTCTTTTTTTTAACCTTCAGTAGAGACTCCTGCTTCCAGCACATTGCCTATAGTTTTGTTTTTTTTTAAAGATTTTATTTATTTAAAAAAAAAAAAAAAAAAAAAAAAAAAAGATTTTATTTATTTATTTGAGAGAGAGAGATTGAGAACACAAGTAGGCAGAGTGGCAGGCAGAGAGAGAGAGGGAAGCAAGCTCCCTGCTGAGCAGAGAGCCCGATGCGGGGCTCCATCCCAGGACCCTGAGATCATGACCTGAGCTGAAGGCAGAGGCTTTAACCCACTGAGCCACCCAGGCGCCCCGCCTATAGTTTTTAAATAGAAATTTGCTGGCTTTGTAATACAGAGCATCAAATTGCCAAGTGCAGGCACTTTCTCCATCAGAGGAATACAGGACATTCATTGCACAGGTGCTAACACTTGATTGCCTTCTGCTATGAGTGCTTTATTATTACTGTTTTCTTCTCCCTTTTTGTCAACATTTACCTTCTTCAAATAAAAAAATTTAAGAAATATGTCATATGTGTGAAGCATTGAAAATGGGGAAACAAGCATAAAGAACAAAATTTATCCTTAATCCAGCCATGCTGAGTTTCCTACTTTTCATCTTTTTCTATAGGTTCTTATAGCCTTCTTTCTTTTCTGTGTCTTATAATGTGTTCATGTTGTTTTGGGAACATTATCCATTGTCATTTTTCTTCCATGCGACAATTTCTAATAGCTGCATAGTACTTCATTGTATGACGATGCTATTATTCATGTAATCATTCTCCTATTACTGAATATTTAATCATCAGCTTCCTTCCCTTCTCCCCCCACTTTCACCTTAGAGCTCTATGAATCTAGAAGGGATCCAGAGCTAACAAAGAACTTTGACCTCTTACCTTGACTTTAACTGGCCAGAACCCATGAGAACTGTCCTTGGCTCAGAAAAATATCTATTTGTTGTTTTAAAGTCATGATTTTGGCTTCTGCAGGATTTAATCACAGTTTATAATTGCTATTCTATCTCCTCTCTAAATTCTTTCCTCTTTACCAAATTAAAAATATAAAAACTGTTTGGAACACTTTATAAAAGGTAAAATTTTCACAATATATGTAAATCAAACTGTCATGCTATATGTCTTAAGCTTATATAGTCATGTATGTCAATTATTTCTCACTAACACAGAAAAAAAGGAAGTAAAAAATTATAAATACAAAAAAAATTATAAATACAGAAATCCCAAGAGCGATGGCTAGTCGGTGAAGCATCCAACTTGCGATTCCAACTCAGGTCATCTTAGGGTCATGAGATCAAGCCCCTAGTTGGGCTCCATGCTCAGCCGGGAGTCTGCTCAAGATTCTCTCCCTCACTCTCTTCCTCTGCCCCTCCCCTGCCTCTCTCTCTGAAATAAATAAATGAATCTTTAAAAAGGAGAAAGAAATCATGTGACTGCGTATACCACTGTACCATCTCTTCAAGCCTTGAAAGTTGAGAATTTGAAAATGAAATTGAAATTGGAATATGTACCCAAGTAATTTATCTTTAACAGTGAAAGGATATTTATTTTCACAAATGTTTTTCTCTTCATGGAAGAGACTGTTATTACATTTACAGATTACTTCATTGTGTAAGCGTTAATTCAAAAGATGAGAATCAGACTTGGGGAATATATTTCAGACAGAAGTAAAAGCAAAGCTGTGTAGACATTGGTGGTGGTAAGATAAATATTTTTTCCTTTTAAGGCAAAGGCATTCTGTTCCCGATCTCTAGAGTGACTATGTCATCGTGTTAATATTCTTTTGTTATCAAGAGACAGTACTTTGTGTGTAAAACATGGTTACCAAGCAGTGTACGAAAAGTTAAATTGTTACATGGCTTAGGATGTGCAGAGAAGGACCAAACTGGCCTAGAAAACCATTTCAGAATCATAAAACATCCTCAGAGTTGGAAGAGCATGTAGATGGGTTTGCCTGGCTCTTCCCAGCAGGCACTGGGGAGGGGTACCTTATCTGTACAACCTCCCTGACTGGCACACATCTGCTCTATGAGTGTTCATTTTTCATAATTGTATGGTCTTAACTTGGCCAATTCTTTTAAGATGTGTCCCGAAATCTTTTGCCATTTTATTTCCCAGGATGTTGTTATTAGGGGAATGCTATCTGATATTAAATTGTGGTGAGTAAATTTCAAGGACTTGGGAGGAATATTTCCTAAATATGAAGCAAGGAAACACTCCCTCTTCACCTCCACCAAACTGAGTAAATGACTAGAGTCATTTATCGTTAAGGGTACAACTAAACAAAATTTTCCTATTGTAAGCTCTTGGTTCTACAACTGCTGAGGGTAGGCCTATGAAGAAACCTTAAGCTGTTTCCCCAAACTCTATTTTGATGTATTAGTACTATTCCTTTTGTTTTTAATAAGATAACTTTAAATAAGACCTTCCGTAATTGCTTACTGGTTTCTGGCTTAATTATTTAAATAACCTTTAGATTTTTATCCTTCAATTTTTTCTAAATGCTTAGTTGTATAGCACAGTTTGGTTCTTCATTTGGGGAAACCAGGAATCCATGACTTTGTATTTTTACCTATAATATTACCTTACGTAGGTCACTTCACTCTCAATGCCTTTTATCAGTTGAAAGAAAGAAAAATAAACAATAGCAACCTTGGGCTCTTTCTGGGAGCACTAAGATAACTGTAAGTCTTACTAAAAGGTACAAAGGAGTACAAGGTGCTTAAGTATTTCCTAATCAAAAAGGTATAACACACTTAAAAGTTGATTAGCGTTACACAATGCATTTGTAGTAGCTCTTTAAGCCATTCTACAGCTAAGGTATAATTTTTACTTTTTAATTCTTCTGAGTTCTGAGAATCAGAGTGAGACTGATTTCATCTGTAGAAATAATTGCTTCTTTTGGTATTGCTAATCTCACCCTCCAAACCAATCACAGTGATTACCAATGACATAGCTTAGCAGCTGGGTGTGCACCATACACTCACATCTTGGGAAGAGAGGGAGTTGTCAGGCTGACTTCTGTTGTTGTTGTTGTTGTTTTAATTTATTAATGTTCTTGAATATGTCATTAAATATCTGGAATAACCTTTTATTCCATAATCAAAGGTATGTCTCTACCTTTGACTCACGTATTTTTGTTACCTGCTTTCGAAGATTGGGGTTAAGGTCATTTTAAGGTATTAGTCATTGAGTAATTAGGTTAGAGAACAAAAGTTGGTGAAGTTTACAAAGCACGGTAAGCCCATAAGGAGGCACCTACTATATTGAAGATAAGACTTTTTCTACCTTTACTTCCTTATCTATATCTTCTATTGCTGATTACCCTGTTTCATAATGTACATCAGAAATGGAATATATTATTGGAAAGGACGAAAACAGTATTAGAGTTCCTGCTAAATTTTAGAAGCTTTAATATCATCTTACTGAATTCTCATGACAACTGTGTGATAAACATCTTATTGTTCTCATTTTTAAAAATGAGAAAACTAGAACTCAAAAAAGTAACTTGCCCAAGGTCACACAGTTAAGTGGCTGAGCCCTGGGTTACATGTCTTGTTCTTGGGACTTTGTCACTTCTTTTCATTACCTCCTGTTTTCACTAGTCTCCCCTGGTGCCTTCCCTTGACTCTCAGCTACAAAATGCTGTTCATCAAATAGTATAATTAAAGCTGAAAAATTTACTGTTCCTAGCAGGAAACAGCCTATCGCTTTGTGAATATCCCTACCCAACACAATCCCTGATATCCACCACTCCAGACAGAAAGAGGGAGGGAAGCAGCCCATAGAATTCTCTTTATACACATTTAATACATTCACAAAAAACTACTTAGTAGATTCTTTTTCTTTTTTGCTTTTAATTTATCTTATTATTTTCCCAGGGTTTTTTTGAGATATAATTCACTTATTTTATTAGTTTAAGATGTATAAGTAAATTCTTTATTATCTTATTTTCCTTTTATTTTTTTTCTCATTGAATAGAATGATGAAGATTTAGGTGAATATTCAGAATAAAGCCTTGTTTTGGTCAGAATTTTAAAAGGAAAGAAAAAAACTCATCATGAAGATAATAGTGGCCCGAGAGGGAAGGATTGTCGCCCAGGGATTACTAGGTTTAACTTTGCCCTTAGAATAACTAAAAACTTGTTAATAGGACTCTCAAGGCCCTGTTCGGTCTGGCTTACAATTTCACCTCAAACCTCTTCCTTCTTCACTCTTTCTGCTTTAAACATGCTGGCCTGCTTTTAGTAGCTTATACCTGCCATTATGCCTCCTATCCCTGGACCTTTGCCCATATTGTGCTCTTTGTCTGCACCTCTTTCCTCTGCTCTTTATTTGGGTAACTGCTCCTGCTCAGCCCTCAATCCTCAGCTCTAGAGACACTTTCTTGAGAAGTCCTCCCTAACCTTTTTGACTAAGCCATAATCCCATTATACACTCTAGTGGCACCATGACCTCTTTCTTACACCACTTACAGCAGCGATTTTACACACATTTGTATTATCTAAAGAATTTCAGCCTCCTGCCCTGGACTGTTAATTCCACAAGTGCAGTACATATTTTATTTGCTCACCGTTATTATTTCTGGTACTTTTCACATAGTGTGTAATTATTCTTTTAATGAATGAATCAATCAGTCATGAGTTTGTCTCGTCATCAAATGGGCAGATTTTGTTTTAGCCTAGTCTCCATGGCAAAAATCACATGGACTTAACCTAGTAGAGTTCATATATTTACAAAGCTGCTGGCTATTAGACATGCAATGGATATAATGGATGTAATGTTGGATATAATGACATTTAGTGACTAATTGGTCCACGAGGTGCCATTAGGTCAGAAGCCAGCAAACTTTTTCTGGAAGGGCCAGACAGTACATTTTTTAGCCTTTGTGGGCCGTTCAGTTTCTGTCACAACAACTGTCACAACAGTTCAGTTTCTGTCACAACAACTCAGTCTGTCTTGCCAGAAAGCAGCCATAGAGCAATGTACAAATGAGTGACTGTGTTCCAGTAAAACTTTATTAACCAAAATAGCTATATTTTGCTGACCCCTGCCTTTGATGTTGTTATGAAACATTTATGAGGGATCCTATGAACAAGTTGATCAGAAAGAGTAATTCCCCACCCCTTTCTGTGAAATTTGTTTACAAAGTCATATTTATTCCAGAGAGAGATATATATATAATGGTGCATAACACCTAGGGTTGGCTTAGGCTGTTAAATAGAAATTGAATGGAAGAGATAGATGTGTTACAGACACCACCAGAGGCTGTGAGAGCTGTGATATTACATAGACCACAGTCTCCTGTAGACGTGATTTCTTCATTGATTTAATAAGGAGAGTAAGGAGCAATTCCTATTTGAGATCTGATGTTCTCCCTGATTACAAAATTTGTGTCCTAAATCGAACTAGGACAATGTCAGTAGAGTTATTTTTAGCTTTACCTAGATTTTTATAATGATCAAATTATGGTATTACACTGAGGAATTTGAATATTTTCTTCAACTGTTCAGCAGTCATTTTGTTCAGTCCAGGAACCAAGAGAATTTTATGGCTGATTTTACCCACAAACCCAGAAATTTCCAACTCTTAGAACCTGTTTAAAGAAATCAGAATATTGGGGGACAACGAGGGGAGGGTAGGAAGAATTCAGGATCTATGTGGATCCTGGTTGGCTTGGTCATTCAGGAATAGAAGCCACTTGGAATGGATCATTTATATTCTCAGTTTATTAAGCTTCCAGTGCTAGAAAAGACTGTGATAAGAGTTCTTAAAGAAATAGATACACAGCTTTTAAACACACACACACACACACACATAGAACTATAGAGAAAGTAGAAATTTCCTCTTCCCACTCCAGATTTCCTTATAATGTCTATGCTTACTAGTTTTTGGGTTTTTTTTTTTTTCTATTTACCAATTTTGAAGAAAAAGGAAACACTTAGGTCTTTTGGTAAATTTCTTAGTAATATTCCTAAGAGGAAACATAAGAAACTTTCTTAATATGAAGAAGTTGAAGTGGTTAAGAATGTTAATTTTTAGATTTTGAATTGTTTTTCTGCTGCATAGTGACAAAGAGAACCCTATACAAGTGTATCCCCAAAATGGGCAATAGAATTGTAGGTAGATTTAGAAAGAATACAAAATAACATTTTATTGATTTAGTATTTGTTATTGAACTGGGTCAATAGTCATTGTCTCAAATAGTCATTTCTTTTGGGAGAGACTTGTTTTGGATGCTTCTCCCAGCCCCTTCTCCCCTGCACTGTAAAATGTTGGGATTGTGGGTCACAGAAAGAAGTGGGTTTTTTTAGTTGAATTTTTTTTAACATTCCTCATGAATGTAAATTTGTACTATTTAACTGACTATTCTTGGTGTAAAATCTTGTCATGTGTATAAAAATAAAAAAGATCCCAAATAAAAAAAAAATGGGTGGTATATGAAGATAAATTTTCCAACAACCACTTTTTTTCCTATGTCAGAACTTTTTTTAGTGACATTTTGATGGATATTTTTAAAGGTAATCCATACTTCCTGCTTTAAAGTTCAGTGTTATGAATATGAACACATTTGAGGTATTAAATAATATCTTTTTGTATTTTCTTTTCTACCTCCTCTATGTCAAATTATTTGACATACATTTGACCAAACATTTATTTGCTCCTCTTACCTGCTGCTACATCCTATCCTATTTCGGGTTTTTGCTTCTAGATGTATCATGCACTGAAAAATCAACTTATCAGTGAGGTTCTAAGGTGTGAAGTAGTGTTACTGGTGTGGAGGTTTTGAGAGAGACAGTTCAAATCTAGGTGGTTTTACCTCTTTTTGTCTGTATCGAAGTTGTATAAAAATTGTGTCCCAGAAAGTTAATAGTTGATCCGTCTCTGTTTCATGACACAGTGGACCATTTTACCTTTGGGATCCTAAATATCTACATTCAAAAGGATAAATCCAACTTATCTCTTCTCACCTATGAGGACTTTATTAGTATCTTTGTAAGGGCCCTCCGCATTGTCCTGTTCATAGGAAGATGCTATAAATATCTTTGAAACACTTCTTATTCATCATTTCTACAGGAAGATGCTTTTCATAGATATGAAACTACAGTGGTAGCCTTCCTAGGAATTCCTTTGATATTGATTGAGAACTGCCTTAAACATCCACATGAGCAGTTGACTAACTTGTTCAGTCACACCCTTTAATGGGGACTTGTCTTCTCCTTGATGCCAAAATAATCTGCCCGTCCTGAAATCGGAAGGCAACAAGGCACACCTCCCACACTGACCTGCTCTGTGGTTAACCAGGTCCTCCTTTCCCACATACTAGGCCACTTAAACACCCCCTGCAGTCTTCCTAGAAGTCACATTCCATAATTTTATTGTACTCTTAAGAAAATTATCATGTGACCCTCAAAGAGGAATAGGAAATGGCATTTCCTATGCCATTTCAAAAACCTCCAAAACCTATAAAGGTTTATAGCAGCCTTAGGCTAAGTAAGCTCTTTAAGAGGAATCAGCTCACTTATTCCTTCAGTATCTCTGGGAGGTATAGATACTTTTTTCTCTGTATTTTATAGGAGAAGAAATTGAGAGGTGACATATAGCCTGATGTCATATAACTAACCAGTAGCAGAGCTGGCTTTTGCTTACATCATCTGATTCCACAGCCCAGGTTCTTTCTAGTACTTTATAGTACCCCCAAGAAGGAAAAATAGATTTCATGGCAGATGTGCTTTGAACCAGTATCTTACATACTCCTCCCATCTACTCTGCGAGGTAGGTGTATAATTATTCCCAATTTACACACAGATGTGTGATTATGTGAGAATAACCTACTGATGGTAGTCACACATCAGTTAATGGCAAAATCAGTATCGGGGGGCACCTGGGTGGCTCAGTGGGTTAAAGCCTCTGCTTTCAGCTCAGGTCATGATCTCAGGGTCCTGGGATCGAGCCCCACATCGGGCTCTCTGCTCAGCAGGCAGCCTGCTTCCCCCCTCTCTCTGCCTGCCTCTCTGTCTACTTATGATCTCTGTCTCTCTGTCAAATAAATAAATAAAATCTTTAAAAAAAAAATCAGTATCAGAACTCACACTCTACTTGACTCTCAGCTTCACTGATCTTTAATTTCCTCACTGTAAAATAAGAATAATAATGGCACCAATGTATTAGGATTATTATAAATGAATGAAATAATGATAAAATGAAATAATCCTTAGAAAGTGCTTAACACTGCCTGGCACATAATAACCCCTCAGTAAATGTTAACTGTAGTTAAGTTTAGGACAACAAAAACAAAATCACTTTGAATACAAAAATCCTGCAATTCCACTATTTTATTTTATTCTTACAAAGATTCTGTTAATAGTAAATGAAAGGGTGTCTTCTATCACTTGAAACAAAAAGTTAGATAAGGGCTGGGTAATTTGTCCTTCATCACCTAAGCTATTACACAAGTAGTTTCAAGATCCCTTCCAATTCCATGACTGTACTGTTCTAGTGATGGTGAGCTGTTTTTTTATATTAAGAAGTCTTACATTAGAACTCAGATACTCTTTACAGTAATGAAATGGATATGTTCACACAAAGGACAGAACAGAGCCCATTAGCAAAGCTGAGTGCAGACTTTGATTTCGGAGTTGTAAATGACGAGTATAAATAGTGAGACCTTTGGAGTATTTGTTTCTCATGAAAAGATAAGATACCTACAGCATTTTTAAGATGGAAAACAAAGCCCAGATAATTGATTTTTTTAGCAATGACATTTAAGAAAATATTTGTTTTGTGCTTGGTGCTGGGGGATAATAGAATAAAAGTAATTATTAAACTGGAATTTAGTGGCCCAATTTGAGTCAAGAAACTAGTTCACCAGAATAGTTCCCAAAAATGCTTGAGGACTCTAACAAGATATACAGCCACAGTCAGAAGATATGTTGCTTGTGAGAGTCTGTGAAAGTTTTGTTTGTTATATTCCTCTGGAGCTCTGTTAATTTTGGCCTGCCTAACTCACTGGTGATCATAAAAGTTACATCCTTAAGCATCGATGATCAAGATGTCTCAGTGCCAATGTGTGCAATCACTTGATTTCATATGGGATATCGTTATATGCCTTCTTCATTAGTATATCCTGGAGAGCAATGACATGGAGTTCCCAATGGCCCGTTCTCCATTCTCCATTTACAGATAGGACTGTTAACACCTTAAGCAACTCCCTTACCAGGAAACTGCTCCCCACTACTCCCCTGGACAAAATGCATCTTCTTTCTTCTCCTACGTGTATCCTACGTAGACCTCTAACATAGAGCTTGTACATTGCCTTATGGTTTCTTTACTTACCTGACTTCCTGACTAGACCCTGAAGTCCTTGACTAGGGCTGCATGTGCCTGGAACTCTGGAGTTGCTCAGTAAATGTTCAATAACCAACCGATTGACCAATCGAAAGAACTTATCTTTCAGCTTCCGATTTCAAATGGGCCCTTACTCTCAATATGAATGAGTTTCATTCATTTTTTGTTGGGCCTGCTTCCTAAACCATGATTCTAAACCTTTCCACTGTTCCCATTCCCCCAGCCACTCTTGCTCTTCACAAATTATCATCCTTTGTTCCTCTCTTCCTTCCTCCCCCTCCCAACCTCTCCCATTCTTTATACATTTTCCTCTCTTCCTGTCTTAAAAGGATGTTCCTCTTGGTTTCCAAGCCTGTCCCCTCGTCTGAGCTTTGGATCATAGGCATCTTCTCTGGAATCTTTTTTTTTTTTAAAGATTTTATTTATTTATTTGATAGAGAGAGAGAGAGAGAGATCGCAAGTAGGGAGAGAAGGAGAGGGGGAAGCAGACTCCCTGCTAAGCAAAGAGCCTGATGCGGGGCTTGATCCCAGGACCCTGAGATCATGACCTGAGCCGAAGGCAGAAGCTTTAACCCACTGAGCCACCCAGGCACCCCTCTTCTCTGGAATCTTGCCCTGTCAGATACCTCCTTCCCCTTGTGTGCCTGCCGTTTCTTTCTTGCTACTGATTCTTTTTCTATAACTTCATAACATGTCCAAAGATCCCACTTTCCTAATAAAATCTTTGCTTTCATGACTTTCCCCTCTAACTGCCCATTTCTCTCTCTACTTCACATTGCCTGAACTCATGCTGTGAGTCTCTTCACTTCCCATACCCTACCTTTAGTCCAGATTCTGCCCTTACCAGTGGTTTCCTAATTTCCAAACCTAGGAATCTCTTCTTAGTTTTCATGTTCCTGTCCAGTCTTCTAGCTAGATTTAATAATAGCTATCTTTTTCCCAGCTATCCAGGCTAGAAATCTCCATGCCATTTTCCACTTATCCTCCCTTCTTAACATACTCCCCACTGTAAGAATAAAAGTACTTATGTTTATATTTATGAGTTTATTTTTCACGTACTGTACAACAAAAGATGCTGCATAAAGAAACAGTGATTTGAAAACATTCATCAGGGCATTCTGATTTGCCAGTGTGATGTTGGTATAAGCAAAAGGGCAAGCCAGTGAGAAAGTATGGAAAGCCGTAAAAGTAGTGAATGAACCACATGTAGTGTATGCACAGCAGCCTATTCTTCAAATTCTGATTTCCACACATTCTAAGCACTAACAGAAAGTATCTGGGCCAACTCAATCAAGGCTTGGAGCCAGAATGTTCTGGTTTTTCACAAATGGTTATGACATATTTTTAAATGTTAACACAGAATTTATGTATTATGTATTTACATATATATACAAGATCCTCATGTTTCTGTGTGGTAATATTAGAAGTCTTTAAAAGAACAAAGAAGTGCTTTTAATCACTTCTTCAATATGGTTATATAATTGGAATTTTTCCTCTCTGGGCCTCCTGTGAACCACTCCAGAGTGGTAACACCCTCACACTGAAAGTTAAGTTGCTATAGTCAGTCTGCCTCTCACTGTCCTTCTACAAAACAGAGCCATCTGCCTCCTTGATCTGGTTTACCCTTATATTCTATGAGTTTGGCTCTTTTTTTTTTTTAATAGAATGAAGAAGGTTTAATTTGAATTTAAGAAATAGTAAAAGAAAGGAAAAGTAATCAGCTACGCAGTGTCTGTTTTATTTGCTCCCTCTTGGGCAAAACCATGAAGATAAGAACTAGGACTTGTTACACATGACCATGAAGAAGTCATGTTACTGAGGCCCAGGAGGAAAAGTGATTATATAGGACATAATCCTACCTTTCACAAAACTTACAGAAAAAGGAGATGTGTGTGAACCTAGAAGAACTGTGCCATGCTTTACGGACCACAGGAGAGTTTCCTTCAAACTTTAAATATTCTAGGTTTCGTATAAATAAAAAAACACCAAGAAGAATTAGTTTACTTACTTTTTGTCTGGTTCTAATTCATTCTTTGGGTTATATCAATTCTCTGGACTTACTAAATTTTGGTTTTCCCGGTGTAAATTTTCTTGTGCAGACTGACAAGTTGATTTAGTAATCCATAGACCAAAAGACTACAGCCCATAAAGAGGGTTTAGAGAAGTTAAAAACAAAACTAGTTGTAATAAAGGCACTTTATTTTTAATAGCCTCCCACGATAGAGCAATAGTGAGTCTCCAGTGAATTACCAAATCAGCTTCCGGAGGGTATGGGATAATTGTGTAGAGAACAGTGAAAGGAAAGGACTGTGGTAATGTAATTTTTTTTTTTTTTTAGAATTACCCAACAATAAGATTATGAGCATGGTTCTCTGGCTGAGACCCCAAGCTTATTTACTGTAGTAGCAATAAGATTCAGACCACCCTTAGGAGGTGCAAAGGAATGGCATTGAGCATGCATGTCTGTGTCTCTTGCAGAAAGAATGTTGGGATTATGCCTAGTTCTTTCATCTTTCACTTTTTCCTGCCTCCCTCTGTCCCTCATACATTAATTGTCCACAGTGTGCACAGTGTCATGCCGCTCATCACTATAGTGATGGGCTCCACCATGACCTGGGTTAAGTTCAACATTGGAAAAATAGTGTTAACTCAGCCTGCTGGGTACCAGAGGCATGCAGTTCTTTTCTCTCCAAACAAAATCATTGAGATTTTCCATGTTTTTCTAGCTAGGTTCGTCACCTTTGCACACCTGGTTTTAGTTATTCCTCTCATGAATGCCATGAGATAGGTTTTAGGATCCCCATCTTACCGATGAGGAAACTTAAGGCCCAGAAAAGTTAAGGGGCAGGACCTGGATAATAATAATACTAAGATCAGTCCAAAGACTGTAGCTCCCAGCCCAGCCCTCTTTTCACAGCTGCTGCTCAGTTATGCAGCCCAGGTATTTGAAATATTTGGACACTTGTAGATGCAGCATTTCTGGTGAGTAATATAGAAGCCCTACGGCTGTCCCAAGTTACAGTGTGAAATGAGATTGCCTCCCACTCCTCCCTACCTCCTGCAGGTCTTGCCCAAATTATTCTTGGGCCTCTTCCTCTATTCCTCTCTCTCAGTCATTTTGCCTGCCGCCTAACCATTAGCTTGCCCTCTGGGGTGGAGGAGTTGGGAAACTGGAATGGGGGAGGGGAGGATCACTTTCACATTTTAGGGCTATTGTTCATGCTTCCTTTTGGATGATGTAGTAGTTTCTGTTTCTCATTTTATGTTTGCTTACTGTCTGAATCCATGTCAATTTATGTGCCCTTGGCTCTGAACCACCGTTTATATATTTTTGTGTTGTTAATATTTTTAATTGGTGTTTTTAAAGTAGATGTACTCTGCGTGTTTGGCAGACCAACAAAGTGGAATGTAAAAAGAGTTGTTTTTTTTAAGTAACCATATAAGGTGAAAAGTCCCCTTTCTGTGGGGATATGTGTGCGTGTGTGCAGATTGCAGGTTTTATCAAGCACGATATTCGTTAATATTTATTGTAACAGTTTATAGTGTGGCCCCTTGAGTCCCTGTGGATTATGCACAGCCCGAATGAGGTAACCTTGGAAAATGCAATAAATCTAAAGTTGAAACCACTTTAGTGGGAAGTTGCTTGAAAGTTGTAAAGTTAAATTGCCTCCTTCAGGATGAAGGAGGTTGTGTGGAGAATGCCCCAGGGGACCTGGATTTGCCTCTTGCTGGTCTTGTCCCCTTGTGTTGGAATGCTGGGTTTGGGGTTGGATTACTTTGTTTTATTTAAAACGTCTGATTATTCTTTTGCCCCAGTACTGCATGGTGTGGTAGGCCCATGGTAGCATTAATATGTGACCTTTGATCTTCTCTGTCATGTATCTGCGGCAATTCTTACCCTACATATGCATACACAGGTGCTCAGAAGTAGAATTTTATTAGTCACAGAATCTTAACTTTGCAAGGAGACTGGGCATCACTCAATAATTTTTGCCAGGCCCTGTGTGAACCCCACCAATTATATGAGCTGGATACTGACCAAGGTATCTCATGCTCTGCATTTTAGAAAGTTTCCATTGCATTGTTCTGAAATGTGGTTCCCCAGAGCCTACACCATTGGTCCTGGTGCCTCTTTTTAAAGCTACATAGAATAAATATTCTCCTTCCATGATATTTGAAGGTGTTGAAAACATCTTGACAGTGATCTTGTCTTGTCCCCTGTTTAGGTGTCAAACATCTCTAGATCTGTCAAACTGTTTTCTTATATCCTGATTCAACTTCCCTAGTTTCTAGCTTTGTTGAGGACAAAATAGGCTGTTATTTCTACATTTGGGGAACTTCGGTGTAATTAATAACAGAATGATAAGGGTTATAGAGGGGCACCAAGTCAGCCTTGGTGACTGGGGATTGAGGGTGTCAAGTGAAGTTTTCTGGAGGACACATCATATAATCAGAGTCCAGAAGAGTACTGTTGAGTCCCCCAGGGGGAGCAGGATAAGTGAGAGAAGGAAGGTATTCTGGGGTAGAAGGACAAACTTTTGGAAAGGCTGAAGGCAAGAGAGTATGTGGGGAGTTGAGGGAAATGAGAGTGGTTCAGTCTGGGTGAGATACTGTATGGGAAGATGATGAGTGGGGATAAAGATGCAGAGGAGCTAGAGCAGAAAGCACGACTGACAGGTGGTGGGCGGGGTGGAGATGAGGTCAGACATTATAAAAAAGTAGAGAGTGATAGTGCTGATTAGGAAAGGTATTTATTGTCTTCTTGGTTACACAATAACTATGGGAAACATAGCAGGTTCTATATGAGATCATATAGTTTTGGAAATATTTTGCATATTATTTTTGTTGTTAGAGAAACAATGTATTCAATCCTTAATTAGGGTTAGACGGAAATCTCATTCAGTAGCAAGTCCATCTCCCCAACAATATATATTTGGAGAAACAAGAGGAAGAAAGACATAATACAGTTTTAACATTTTTATGACTGCAAGAATATTTGAGTGACTTCCATACATACAACAGCAGCGGTAACAGTAATAGTAAACACTTAACAGAGCACAGTGACCTGGTCTTGTTATACTAACAGAT
Organism: Procyon lotor; assembly: GCA_028646535.1. Classification (NCBI taxonomy): domain Eukaryota; kingdom Metazoa; phylum Chordata; class Mammalia; order Carnivora; family Procyonidae; genus Procyon; species Procyon lotor. The sequence continues at coordinate 145,292,020 of CM053603.1, forward strand.
TTAATGCCCACATGAGGTAAATATTGTCCCCAGATACCCAGAGTTTAAATAACTTGCCATAAGTTAGAAAGCTAAGTATTTAATTTAGGCCCTAAGAACATGTGGGGAAAGATTTAGGTTATAAAGGACATTTACTGAGCCTGCGAAATTAAAGACATCTTTAGAAATGGCTCCTGCCTGGTGGATGGTCACACATACTGACCGGTGTGGTCATGATCAGTTGAAAAGCAAATACGCACCAATCCACAGTTCATGCCTTACCCAAAGGCAGTGCTGTTTAGAGGAGATCACACTCCTGATGGCTTTCAGCAGTTGGCCTGGGTTTTACTAGCAGTTGTGGCCGCTTGCAACTTCAGTTGATCTCCCTGCCTCCTGCCACTGTCAAAGAGAGTTTAACCCCCCTAAAGAGGGCAGGAAAATTAGGGTAACAATGAATCAGGCAAGGCTTGAAATCCCCTTACTTCTAGAGAAACAGAATTACCCAGCAGTGTTGCCAGGCCAGGCCAATTACTGCTGGCAACCGTGAATGTGCAGTTGCTCCCAGCTTTCAAGCATGTGTGATTTTTCTCTAAGGTTGATTGATTCTGTTTTAAGTGTGTGCCGCCAAGTCTTCCAGGGGACAGAAGGGATAAAGATAACTGAGAGAGATTGAAGTAATGATCCATGAAGTGATGGCCCTATGCTGCTAAATAAGAAAGGAAGCGAAAGTAGGAGTGGGTTGGTGCATAAGGATCTAGCAAAGGAAAAAAGAGTTTAGGGTCCCTGTGGGTCCAGAAAGAAGTGAGGTAGGAGCAAATGTAAGAAAGCATTAGAAAGGTAGCAAAGAATGTTAAGTGAGTAAGATATTTGAATTTTTTTTTCAAAGAATATGCTAAGCACTCCTCCTTTCCTTGGTCAGTGTTCTCTGAATATGCATTGGTGTTTTAAGTATGTAATTGAAATGTGTCATAATGAAAGTGTTCAATAGACCAGGACACAGCTGCTAGGTAAGACCAAGGTGAAGCTGATCTCTTCATTAAACATGATTTTATAATCTTCAAACCCATGTTTGAATATTTGAACATGGTGATTATTCTGCTGCATGATTAAATAAAAGCAGAGGTTAGAGACTAGTTCTGTGATGCAAATTTACAATGCAGATTAACATGCCCAGTGGGAGGTGCCATTGGGGAGTTATATACAATGATAATTCTCAGTCCTCTAACTCATTACAGCTCAACTGGATTTTTATTTACTCATTTACTCATTACTGTTTATCTTCATTAAAAATCCTATCTCTAGCTGGATTACAAATTCCTTGAGGATAGGGACAATGTCTGTGCCTGTCTCTAAGTTTCCCTCACATTACCTAGCTCTGTATGAGGTATATGGTGCTCACAGACATAGGGATGTCTAGTTGGATCAGCACTTCAAGATCAAAGCCAATCCTCTTCTGTTACAGGTGAAAAAGTGATCTGCTGAAGATTCTGGGCCAGCTTAGTGAGAAGACCTGAGCCCCACGCAAATTCCCACCTCTGCTCTTTGTACCATATCATGTCAATGCAGGTCACTGAATCAAGTTCTTGTAGTGATCGTGTGTGTGTGTGTGTGTGTGTGTGTGTGTGTGTGTGTGTGTGTGTAGCCAAAAGGAACTGTTCCCTAAGCTAGTGCTCCCCAACCTATGTTTCCTGATAAGACTCACAGAGAAAATGGTGATGTTTGTTTAGGACATTAGGGTAAACAGAGGATGCTTTTGGAGAGCAACTGAAGCAGAGTCCCTAAGAACAGTGGCCCAGGTACTGCCAGCCTTCCCAGGAAGATCATATCTTCATCCACCAGTCATCCACTGCATTTCTAGCAACGATTGGAAAACACTTCCCTAAGTTAACATTTCATCACTCGGATTCCATTGCCATAGTGCACAGGTTCAATAACTTCCCTGGCTTAAGACTTCGTGTATGAACATTGTTCTTCAAACAAAAAAGAAACATGACCCTCTTTATTGTATTTATTAGAGTACCTAATATTTTTACAGAAAAATCTGTATCTAGGGGCACCTGGGTGGCTCAGGTGGGTTAAAGCCTCTGCCTTCGGCTCAGAGTCGGGCATCACATCAGGCTGTCTGCTCAGCAGGGAGCCTGCTTCCCCTTCTCTCTCTCTGCCTGCTTGTGATCGCTCTCTCTCTCTGTCAAATTCAAATAAATAAAATCTTAAAAAAAAGAAAAATTTTTAAAAAAATCTGTATCTATATTTACAAAATAAATTTGTAAATGAATGTATTTTGTAGAAATTACCTTGGAAGATTACTCTGGTCCAGGAGAATATGTTTTCTGGGGAAATAAAAATCCCACTAATCAGACATGTCAAACTAGTCCCCACTGTGAGATGAAGGATAGAAACATACTAAATTGTGAAACAACAAATACATTAGTCAGATATTTTTCTTTTGAGGCTAAGTGGTTCCTGACTTTGTTTCTTGTGTTCTTCATATATGCGGGAGTTTTATAATTTTTTATCAGTAATGAAAGGCTGGAATAAGTTTTTATCCGAGCAGGCTATCTCATTTACCTGTATTGCTCACTTGGGTTCTATGGCATGTGCTCCTTCCATCATTGTGTTTTCTGTGGAAATGGCACACGTTCTCTCAAGGTTGTGATTAATTTTCTAGCCCTTTAGAGTTGAGATAAATAATAAAGTTGTAGCTCTGAATTTGTCCCAGATACTTGTCTGGATTTATTTATATTTTAACAGAGAAATTGGTATTTATAGGGATATATCTCATAATATCTCTGAAAACATAAATTAAAAAAAACACAATTTATAGGTAAATAAGTCCTTAGAGAAATTGTTTCTTCACTCGGGAATTGATTGGGAAGACACCTAAGCAGGCTGCATAGACTGAGCACTTGGGAGCTTGAAAGGAAGAACTCCGAGTTGAAATGGGAGACTCTGGGCAGATCTCCTAGGGTAAAGTAGGCTCCTCCACCACCAGCCCTTCCTTTCTGCACCTCCCATCCCATCTAACCAGAAAATCTGCTGATACAGTTACTACTTCGAAGCTTCAAAATGCCATTTGAATGTGTTGACATCTTGAATCAAACGGTAGATATGGAGGGAAGGACACTGAGTAACAGTAATAATGGTAGTGGCATTTATCAAAGTTAATAGTGAGCAGCAAATACAGTCCATCAGACTTCAGCACCAGGCTGCATGGTCACTTTTCCTGGTAGAGGGGTTGATTAGTTACTGAGGGTCATTGGATCCAGAGAAGAGGGCTAAGCGAAGGGCACAGTGAACCTGAAATAGTTGTTTTTTTTATTTTAAGTCTAGGACAGGACAGGAAGAGGACAACTCGGAGTAAAATAAGATGCAGTTTTTTAACTAAATATGGGTATGGATTACTACCTCCTCCCCCTACCACAACTAGGGTATGAGTCCAGTGATATGTTTAAGCTGGGCCTTGCCAGCTCATGACTGGTAAATTTTCAAGAACTTTATGAATTGTTTGTTAAAAGCAGTCATTATTAAAAAACAAATTATTATAATTGCAGTTAAATAAATGAGTTCTTCAAAACAAAGATAAAATGCTCAAAACTCATCACTTCCTAATTATTTTACTACATCGTGCTCTTGAGGTTATCTATGTCTCTTCTCTTCCCGGCTCCATGTTCAGGGATATCATTTTGGTAGCTTGAAGTTAGCCATCATGGAAGTATTTGCACCATGGAAATCAGATGTTGATCAGGACATTTTTTTTTCCAGAGAGCCAGTTGTTAACTACCAGCAGTTATGTGTCAACCAGTGAGAAGTACAAATATGGTTTTTATCTTAGTAAAACTCAGTCTGTCATCTCTAGGTTATATAAATCTTCATCCTACTCTTTGCTGCTTACCTGAACTGAGGTTAAGACAAAACAAAGGCCTAATGAATTTTTAGATTCCTTTCCCTCTATTTCCACTGCATCTATGCCTACTAGCAATTAAAGCTAGTATCTCGGAAAATTGTGATAGTTTACATTTCTATCCATCTCTGAATCCCCAGTATAGAATATATAGTCAGTCCTTTATCAGTTATTAATAAATGATGTGGTTTACCCTTCCATAGAATCTGAACATACCAGAGACCAGCTGTAGCACTTTCACAAGCTTCTGCACCTCTCCTTTAATATAGGAATCAAGAGCCTGGGTTTTTTGGCAAAGAGAAGTTCAGCCTAAGGCCTGAGTCTTTCCAGATAATTGTGATTTTGTTGTTCTTATATAAAATTTTAGGGCATGAAAGTAGATATATTCAGTCTGGCGGATTTCTGTTTCTCTATAAATGATTGCTGTTGGGCCCATCAAAATAACTTGGAGACTTAGAATTGCCCTAATAAACGTACTGTATTATATTTGAAAAACTCTTTGGAGAGTGAAATCTCTGTTAAGTTGTATGGATCACCTGTATTAGAAGTAACTGAAGAGAACGAATTCAGTGGAGCATGCTCTACTTGGACAATACGGCAATTTACTTGAACTGAATTAACTCAAGCAGACAGAGCTTTGGGCTCCCTTGATTGAGACCTCTGAATAGAAGTTACATGGACTAAGCCTGACTGAACTTTAGTACTACCCCAGATGCTGCATGAGTGGGGGATTAGATGGCTGCTAGGTGACCATCGCATTCTCTTTTGGTTTCCTTTCGAGAAGGAAAATTGATGAAAGAAAGTGTTGGGGCAAGAACAGACCAAAAAAGAAAGGATCAAGTTCTTAGACTCTCTTCACACCCTCAGAAAGACACTGAAAAGCTTGACTTAGATCTGGCAATGAATACAAGCGCAGTACTCTTAAAAGTATATACTGGACTTTTACTGTTACCTCTGACTTTGAGCAGATCAGCTGACTTGTCTGCCTATAAAGTAATATTCCCTCTGACATGAATACTTACCTCATGAGGTTATCTAGGGGATAATGTTAGTAATAATGTCTTGTGTTTACATCATTCCTTTCACTGAGAGCTCAAAACATTTTATATACATTGAGATGGAAGCTTCTTATGAGAAATGAATATATCATTTTTTAGAAATGAATTTAGGTCACAAGAGGCTAGATTTAACACATTGCAGGAGGGTGTGTAGTATATAGTGATCCACTGGGTCAAATGAATTTTTATTCTAATAGTCCCAACTATCCTCCTTGTTTTATGAACTGAGGAAATACAGTGAATCCATATACATGGGCGGGAGGTCCTACATATATGATTAGAGTGGTGGTCTCTCATGACATATCCAGAGCCTGAAGAACGGTGAGAATATCTTTGATAACATTCTTTTGGATCCTGGTTGTAGCATAAAGACACCTGGGAAATCTTAGCCCTGAACTACAGAACCCCACTAAAAAATTCCAGAGATAGAAGATATAAATATGGGAATGTTTTCTCTGTTAATTTCAGCTCAATTCAAGCAATATTTCTTTTTTTTTTTTTTAAGATTTTATTTATTTGACAGCGAGGAGAGAGATCACAAGTAGGCAGAGAGGCAGGCGGGGGTGGGGGGGGTGGGGAAGCAGGCTCCCCTGAGCAGAGAGCTGAGAGCTGAGCAGAGAGCCTGACATGGGGCTTGATCCCAGGACCCTGGGATCATAACCTGAGCTGAAGGCAGAGGCTTTAACCCACTGAGCCACCCAGGCATCCCTCAACCAATATTTCCTGATTGCCTGTTATGTACGTGATTTTGAAGGATGTGATGAGGCAAAGCATGTGCAGAAACTTAAACCGACATTAGCAAAGCAAGGGGAATGAGATTTACAAATAGATATATGCAGTATTACTAGTAGGAATTAGAAAAGTATCACAGTATTTTAGGTGTTTAAAGAGGGGAAAGATTGTATCTAGCTGAGTAATCACAAATACTTATTACGTGTGTACCAAGCAGTCTGCTATTTATTGAAGAAACCCTAATCCCTGCTCTGGAGAGGAAGACAAGTACAAATAGGTAGTTTTAGCACATCTTAGTCAATGCAATAATCAAAGGTACTTAGCCCTGCATTGGAATTTAGAAAGGCTTCTTAGAAGGGAAGACTTCTCCTAAAGTCTTATAAATTGAAATGAACATGGGAAACTAATTGCAGGCTAGACAGTTAGCATGTCCAAAGGTCCTCAATGTTTAGTCTTCTTTCAACAGAAAATGACAAACTATGAAAAGCTTGGTATTATTACAACTTAAAGTTTAATTGGGAGCAGTAGTGAGAAATAAGTCTTAAGATAAGGACTTGTCCTGCTGTCTTATTTACTGCTGAATACTAGTATGAAGTATAGGTCATTAATAAATACTCTTTGGGGGGGGGGGGGAAACCCTGAATGAATGGTATGTTGGTTTTAAGTCCCTGTGGCCATCCAAGTAAATAAATATGGCAGGCATTAGGTGAGAATCTGGACTGGGAATACAGATTAGGAAGTGGTATTAGTGGTATTTAAAATCAAGAACAAATGAGTGCTCGCTTCGGCAGCACATATACTAAAATCAAGAACAAATGAGACTGTTATAAGGAGAGTATATAGATTGAGCAGAGCCAAGTACCAAGAGTGAAACCTTAAGGAATACAAACATTATGGGGGAAAACAAAAGAAGAGAAACCCATGAGGGAGCCTGGAAAAGTCTGAGAAATAAGAAAAATAGAAGAGAGATTTGATACATGTTCATCAGGGAAGGCATTTCAAATTTATCAGTGGCCTCATGAGAGTTTTCAGTGCAATGGTCAGGGCAAAAGTCAGATTGTGACTTGTTGTCAGGTAAATAAGAAGGGTGAAAAAGTCTAGAGAGTGAGTGTAAATCTCTCAAGTCACTTGGCTCAGAAAAGAAGGAAGGGGGTGGTCATTAAGGGCAACCCAAGTTCAAGAAGCAAAAAAAAAAACCTTTTTTTAATATGATGAAAAATTAAAATAGGCTTCTGGGCTTAGGGGAAAAAAGCAAGTAGACAGTGAGCAGTTGAAGATTGAGGAAATAGAGGATAATTGACACAACAAGGTCCTAGGAGGGTTGAAAGAAGATTAGGACCAAGTGTAGAGAGCAGGGGCTTGAACCAGAGGAAGGTTACCTTATCCTCTGAACTAGAAGAGTATGTGCAAGGAGAGGTTCAGAAATATCGGGAGGGGGGAAGGATGTGGAAATTAAGTATGTGTAATTATCTCAATGAAGTAGAAGATGATGTTATCTCCTGAGAAGGATGTGGCATCGGTTGGGGTCTTGAGCATGATGACAATTTGGAAACATTACTGAGTGAAATAAGAGCAAGCTAAACAAGGATGAATAAGAGATTAAGCAGAACTGATAGCACCTTGAGACTGAGGATGCAAATTTATAGTGGCACCAATGTGAAAGCTGCTTTTCTCCAACTATGCTCAACAGCTGGGTCATAGAAACATAGAAAGTATATTTTTTAATTGATCCAATTGACCTTGTAATGAGGTTTTGTAACAAGGAAAACAAAAAGGCAGAGGTCCAGTATATTTGAACATATTAGTGAGAAAGTGGTATGGGTCACGAGCCTTGCTGTCCCAGCTGCAAATAGCAGTGAGGCCAACAGAGGGGTCAAGAAACTATGGTTTTCCTGGGATTGAAGAGCAGAAGTGGTGAGAGCAAAGGTATGAGAGGACTGCATGAGAGGACTGGAAGAATCGGAGATTGTGGTCATCTTCAGATATTGCATGGGAAGCAGTTCCACTTGATAATCAGTTCCACTCCTAATCGAAGTTACTACAAGAGTGTGGGAACTGTGTTCTAGGTGGCTTATAGCTTTGAGCCAGGTCCTTCATCAGGGCCTTACTCTGTGGAGTCATGGAAAGGTCTGGGGTAGAGTCTCAGGTACACACTGACTCTCCAACTGCTGAGAGCAGCCCTCTCCCTGCAATATCATTCCCACAAAAGAGAGCAGAGTAGCTTCCTAGCATAAATGAACTGATGAATGAATGATCAATCACATTGGGCTCTCTGGATTCAGGTCATCCTAAAAAGCCCCTGTACAATCTTCTGGTGGGTCTTGTACAAGTAGAATCATATAGACCTAGATCCTGGCCTAAGTATATGTAGCCTAAATGAAAAATGTGGGTTAGGCATAATTAGCACACTGACAGGCTATATATTCAACAAATAGGTAAAATGGTTAAATATCAGTAATATAGTCTGGCTAAACTGTAAGTGAGTCAGTACAAATATTATTAATGAAAAGGACCTGGTTCTGACAAGAAAAGAATAGTGATATTCCAGAGACAAAAAGATATAGACAAATATGCAAAGAATGGGAAAAGATGTCGTTCAAACAAATATTTTCATGGGTTTATTAATTCAATAAGGAATAGGGAGAAATCCAGTCTTTGCTTTCCCTTAGGTTGAAATAAAGTTGACCCAGTGGAGTGCTCTAGTCCTCTTCATTTGCTGAACTTACTTAGATTCCAGGGATTTGCATGTGGAAAACTAATGCCATGGCAGGATTACCAGACTGTAAATTCATCAAGAAGTCTGGTGATATCATAAACCGTGAGAAGCCAGTGTCCTACAGCAGCATCAGAAACCTCCCAGTTTGATTTAGCACTAGTAATCCATTTTATTCCTTTCCATTAGTTATTACAATAATAACAGATTGGCGACACAGTTGCATTTTCTGCCTCTAGTGCTGTCTGCTGCTGGGCACAGCTGCTCCCAGTCATTCTTTCCAGTGTAAATAATGGTTCATGTTTCCACAGGCTGTCGCGAGATCTTTCTATGCTTGTGAAATAAGCCCATGTCACCACCCTTTTGGAGAAGATTGAAGGTACCACTGAAGCCAGGGGACTGCATAAGAAAGCCAGAGTTGCATCCTCTCCCTAAGATATGTTTTTTTGCTCTTGAAGACATTTAGATTGACTGGGTGTTAATGATGTGAATTTCCATGAGTGTGGGGCAAGAGAATTCTATCACTTGCATCTGTCCACACAGGCTTTTTACTTTAGAACTTTTTCTTTCATGTTAGATGTAAATAATGAAGTCCTTTGTTGTGAGAGGGTATGTTACAGGCAGTAAACACTTCAGCAAAGAGCATCTTTTGATCTTCACGCCTATGGCAATAAAAGCCAAGAGCCAGAAACAGGCCAGAGAATTTGGAGCAGAAACCACTAAATGCCTCCCTTTTATTGAGTCACAAAATTAAGTACAGAACTGTAACAGTAATGGATGGAATGACAATTTTTAAGAAAAACGAAGGGCAAAATGAGACTACTTATAAAAAAAAGCTGAAGTTTGGGGGCGCCTGGGTGGCTCAGTCAGTTAAGCATCTGCCTTTGGCTCAGATCATGATCCTGGGGTCCTGGGATCGAGCCCCTCCCTCATCACATCAGACTTTCTGCTCAGCAGGGAGCCTGCTTCTGCCTCTCCCTCTGCTGCTCACCCTACTTGTGCTCTCTCATTCTCACTCTCTCTCAAATAAATAAATAAGATCTTTAAAAAAAAAAAAAAAAACCAAAGTTTGGATTTCAAGATTTGTTTAGAATTCAGTGAATTCTGTGAGAAATTAGAGACATTGTGTAAACACAGCATAAAGAAAATAAATTAAAATATTTCTCACTCATCTTGTGATCTCTATGAGGAAGTAGTGGATTTGTTAAAAACTTTTAATTACTGGTTTGGGAATTCATTTTTAATAAGTGGTCAGTAGGTAAACAATGATTCTTTGTAAATTCAAAAAAACATTTGAAAAACGGGTTTGTTTTAATACCTTGAATCCCATTTCAATATGAGTGTTCATTCAGTCTTCCCAAATATTGAACTATTGAATTGAAATATTTATTCATATAAAACAAATCTAAAATTTACAGGTCTAAATACATATACAAATTTCTTTGCTTTTTTAAAATTTTATTTTTATTTTTTTAAAAGATTTTATTTGAGAGACACTTGGGTAGGTCAGCCGGTTAAGCAGCTGCCTTAGGCTCAGGTCATGATCTTAAGGTCTTAGGATCAAGTCCCACATTGGACACCTTGCTCAGCGAGGAGCCTGCTTCTCCCTCTGCCTGCTACCTCCCTGCTTTTGCGCACTCTCTCTCTGATTAAAAAATTAAAAGTTTTATTTATTTGTTTATTCATTTGAGAGAGAGAGAGGAAGCACATGAGCAAGAACATGAGTGGGGGAGCAGAGGAAAAGGAACAGAGACAAAGGAACAAGCTGACTCCACACTGAGTGCAGAGCCCAAGGTGGGGCTCAATCTCACAACCTAAGATCATGACCTGAGCTGAAATCAAGAGTCAGACATTTAGGGGTGCCTGGGTGGCTCAGTGGGTTAGGGCCTCTGTCTTCGGCTCAGGTTATGTTCTCAGGGTCCGGGATCGAGCCCCACATCGGGCTTTCTGCCAGCGAGGAGCCTGCTTTCCCCCCCTTCTCTCTCTGCCTGCCTCTATGCCTACTTGTGATCTCTCTCTCTCTCTGTCATATAAATAAATAGAATCTTAAAAAAAAAAAAAAAAAGAGTCAGACATTTAACCCACTGAGCCACCTATGTACCCATTGTATTTATTTAGTTTTTTTTTTTTATCGAAGATGACTTCAAGGTTTTTTTGTTTTGTTTTGTTTTTAAGATTTATTTATTTGACAGAGAGAGATCACAAGTAGGCAGAGAGGCAGGCGGGAGGGGAGGGGGGAAGCAGGCTTCCTGCTGAGCAGAGAGCCTGATATGGGGCTTAATCCCAGGACCCTGAGATCATGACCTGAACCGAAGGCAGAGGCTTAACCCACCGAGCCACCCAGGTGCCCAGTTTTTTTAGTTTTTTATTGTTTTTTTTTATTTTGAGTTTAGTTAACGCACAATGTTATATTAGTTTCAGGTGTTATTTTGATATTTTAAATCCTATTGCCAGATCTTATTGTTAGACATTTAATGTCTGCTTAATTATATGGAACTTACCAACATCTCTGCCTCCAGTCTTACAGAATTCATACTCACATCCTGTAGGTAAATAATAGACTGATCAACAACCCCCCCCCCATCATGGTTAGAAGGATAATGGAAACACTACACAGGTAGTGAGAGAGAAATGCATTTGCACTTGAACTAACCCTGTTTATGTGCACATCCTTCCCCAGTCTGGGTAGTAGTGAGGAAGGCAGAAATTTTGGATGCAGGCCACCTATCAGATGTTTAGTACCTCTTTTCCTAGCCCACCCCCCCAAGAGGGGACCCACAGATTTGCTCTAAAGTTTAGCTGTCCTTGATTAATAATGTATAATTGCTAAATAACTTTTAAAAGAGTCTACATAGTTTACAATTATATTTTATCCCAGTTTCTTGTGGTCTACAGTTCCAAATAACTGGCTGAATAGTTCTGTGATAAAAGGAAATCTGAAACTATGTACTGTATTCCTTTCAAGCTTAAGACCAAGAAGGTGCTCTGAATATTTTTCAGAAACAGATTGGGGAACTGTGTTCCATTTTAATGGTCTTTTAATTTGAAAGTTAAACTCAGTCCTTCTAATTGCTTGTAGGTATTGGACAATATGAATATTTCCATTGGATGAATATTGGATGAAATTGAATATTTCCATTCAATTTATCATTGAAAGACTTGTCATTTTTGTCTTAGCTGAATTGGGTGCCAGTATATACAGTTTGTGCTTTCATGCACAAGTTGATTTATTATGGTGTGGACCTGCAGTTTTTAGTGGGCTTCATGAAGCTGGATATTTCTTTGTAACTTTAGTAAAGCCTTTTTTTTTTTTTTTTTTTTTTTTGCCTTATTGACTTTAAGGCTAACACTGTCAGGTCAAACAAGTTAGAAAGCAAGAATAAAAACCCAAATTAGGAAGAAAGAGCCTATCATTTTATGACATATAATTAAAATTCATTCAATTATATTCAGCTAAAGGTTATAACTTAGCCCTTAGGAGGCACGATGAACTAATAATGAGTGCATGATGCAAGCTTCAAGGAGATAGACAATGAACATTTCAGTTCTCTTTTCCACCTCTGGGCATGGGCTCAGGTGTCGGGCACACCTGGGTGGATTCAGCTCCACCAGTCCCTAACTTTGTAAACATGAGAGTGTTCTTTAACCTTTTTGAATGTGCAAGACCAGAAAATAGTAGCATCCTCACAGGTTTGTTAAGACAAGCCCATGAGATAAGAACAACAATCAGTAGTTACAATCAATAATATTGAATGTCTGGTAGTGGTCCAGGAACTGTGCTAAACATCTTAGATGATCTCAGTTAAGCCATTGAAGCACTTTTTACTTAGCAGCCTTTCAACTTCCACCTGCTTCTGCTCTTCTCCATCTCACGTTTGCCAGATGCCTTTAAGTGAAAGTGATTTATCTTCTTTGTTCATGTATTACTTCACCCATTCATGTGTGCATCTATCCAATAAATGCATAATTAATTCCTTCTAGTTCCAGGAACTATTTTAAATGCTGGAGATACAGCAGTGAGTGACCAAAAGAGACAGTCTCTGCTGTTGTACATTCTAGTTCAGGAGACTGACAATGGACATGCAAATAAAAAAATGTATAATATTTCATGTGGTAATGAGTGCTATGAAAAATAAACTGAAATAAGCAAATAGAAGGTGACTCCAGTACGAGGAGACACAGAAGAGGGAGTTCTGTTTTAGATAGAATAGTCTAGGGAAAGAGACATTTCAGCATTCCTGACTAAATTCATGTCGCATCATACCAAAAGTAACATTCTTACTCAGATGTGGAAGTCAAATACACAGTGAGCTGTAGAAAGAAAGTTTTAAAAAAGCAACATAGGTTATTGCGTATTATCTTTGGGCTAGGAAGCAAACAGTAATACAGTGTCTTAGTAAGTATAAAGCTCTTAGAAAGTAGAGCTTAGTAAGGCTATATAAATATGTGCTACTGTTGGTCTATTTGAAGAGAGTAAAAAGATCCTGTTACCTACATAGACTACACATTTCTGCTTGTAAATAAATAACAATCATATAGAAATCATACGTAAAGATAGAAGTGTATAGTGATATGATGAGGTCATTGGATGATTTGGGTAAATTTTTAAGCCATGTCCAAAACAAATATATTGCCACTATGAACTTGGGAACAATAACTCCACAAGGGACCTGCAGCTAGATTACTAGATTGCTGGGTCTAGGCTTTACTTCAAAAACTAAGTCTCAGACCAGTGGTTTTCTTTTAGCACTTTAAAGATGTCACTTTATTGTCTTCTGGCTTGCATAGTTTTTCGAAGAAAGCTTGCTACAATTCTTATCTTTGTTCCTCCTTATATAATGGGTCTTTTCTTTTTTTTTCTTTTTCTGACTGCCTTCAGATTTCCTCATTATTTTTAGTTTTCAGTAGTTTGAATATATTATTTTGTTGTTTATCCTACTCAGGATTCTCTGGTTTTCTTGGACTTGTGGCTAATGTCTTTAATTGTTTTTTGGAAAAAATTTGACCATTGTTCCTTCAAACATTTCTTCTATCTTGTTCTCTTTTCTTCAGAGGTGTTCTTCGGTTTCCCACCCTGCCCCCATCTCTCTCATCAGAACTTGGTGGAAGTTCCAGAGGAAGGGTGTGGAAGTGGGTTTGAACACCCTTGTGATGTAGCTTGTAGCTTCTAAGAATCCTGTGTTCTCCTTCTAACCTATATTTGTCCTTTAGCAATATCTTAACTATTTAACAGAATTCTTAGCTGCTTATAGTGGCTGATGTCTCTTGCTCTGTTTTCTGCCACAGGTGAGCCACTCCACAGGTTCCAAATTTCTTTGGAAGATCCTTAGATTTCAGGCTATTTACCCTGTGAGCTCAGCTCTCTGGGCTTAAGGAATATTATGTTTTATATTTTATTCAGCTTTTTCTTCTTTTTAGGGTGTGGCATTCTTTCCAGCTTTCTATATGGTAGGTGGAATCAGAATTCTAGTCTGGTGATTTTTAAACTGTTCTATTGACGTGATATTTAAACTGGGTGGCTCAGTTGATTGAGCATCTGACTCTTGATTTCTGCTCAGGTCATGATCTCAGGGTCCTGAGATCAAGCCCAACGTCAGGCTCAGCACTTAGCAGGGAGTCTGCTTGAGATTTTTCTCTTTCTCCCTCTGCCCTTCCCCCATTTGCATTCTCTTTCTCAAACTGTTCTGTTGATATGCTTCAGGAGTTCTATAAACATGTGGTTCAAATTTTATTTTACAAATATTTTACTTGTCTAGAAATTTTAATAAATCACTAAAATGTCTTATATACTGAAGACATCACATTGGAGAGCTACCAATTTAAATAACTATGTTGTTCTACTAATTTATTTTCTTGGGGTTTCTTTAGACCTCAGGAAGTCTGCCACTACTTCACATTATCTTTAAACTTGAATACCAGCATAAATTTGAATAGGAAGGGTGTAGCTCTGCATACCCAAATACAGCCCGATGTGTACCCACACATGTAAAATTGCAAAAGCAAAGGTCACTATTGGCAATCACAAATACACAGCAGTCAATTAAATGTCAGGCAGTATCAATAACACCTACCTTCACAGCACACCAGTTATGTGTGTGCACATACTTGTTATGCAGTAACAAGTAAATGGCTACTAGTATGCTGCACCATGACATTACAGTATGAGAACATATTGTTTTTTCTTGATTTACATGTACATGTAAGCAGTTTTTAAATATTTATAATTCTACTTTGAAGCAAAAAAGGCTTGCTATATCTGTTTTAAGCCTTTCAATTAATTAGATTGGCTTTTTTTAAAAAGCATTAGTTTTTATAAAAGTGAAAACTGCCTTTATCTGTTTTAAATAAACAAGTTCTGCATAATGTTTGGTTTTCAAGAAAGAATTCCACTGCCAAAATACACATGCTGTCACCCTAGCCTCCAAAATAAATTTAATTTTCAGGGGTTTGGTAGAAAGAATAATAATAATAATAATGGCAAACACTTAAACAGAACTTAAAATAATTCACATACTTTTCTAAGAATTTTACATATATATTATTTAATTCAATCCTTATATCAACTCTGTGAAGTAGGTACTGTTATCATCTCCATCAGTCAGATAAGGAAAACAAGCAACGTGGTATGTGTGAGAGCACACAGTACACAACACACAAAGCAGTCAAACCTGGGCAGTCTGGTTCCAGAGTGTGGGTTTCTCACCATGAACTATGAACTATACTGGTAGACTGTTAAAGTGGAAGTCTGATTTCATTGTGAAATTTTCTTTCCTTTTCCTGTACAATATATATCTCTCTCTTTCTCTCCCTTTCTCTTCCCCCCCTTCCACCTGCGTATCTCTGTCTCTCAGTCTCTCTCCTTTCCTCTAGCTGTACTTTCATTTCTCCGCTTGTGGATTAAGTGATAAATGTGTCAGTTACCCTTCAGCATACAATGATACTTAATAAGTTAACTACTTTTAAAAGTATTTAAATTATGCCAAACCACTATAGCATAATTGTTGAAAACAGCTGGGTTTGAGTCTGTTCCTATTTTCTTTTCTGAGTGAATTTAAGATATTGTGTATATCAACAATCTTATCCTACTATCTCCTCTTGCTACTGTGGACAGTTTCACTTATTCTTCATTGAACAAATTCTTACTGAACATTCTCTAGGTGCCAGAGGCACAGGGTAGCACGGACTGGGAGACTAAGTAGCTTACTACATGGCCTCCTACTTGTAGGCATTCTCTGCCCAGGTCACAGGTCTTGATGCTCACAGTTGAGGTGTTGTGTGTGCTTAAATGACAGTCATAATCTTTGCTTTAAAAGAAAAGCCCCTAAAGAATAGTATTTAATTTTAATGGTTTTTGTTTGGGGCTTGGGCTTTTTTAAATGAAAAATTTATATTTCTAGGATGAAGAAATTAAGCAAAGTGACTTCTATTTTTTTAAGTTAAGGCAGCATTTTAGAAAAACCACGTCATTGAGAATCATATTAAACCCTTAGTAACTGGAATTTGAAAGGACTTTAAAATTACTCACTTTTGAGGTATGCTTATTGGTTTTATTTTTGCTAAACGTGGAAGAATGGAAAGGAGAGAAAACCACGTTGCATCTAATGCTGTCATGTATTTTCTCTATAGTCCCAGGTGTCTTCATTTATTTGGTCTACCTTAGATATAAAACATTATGAAGTAGTCAAAAATGGACACTTTCCTAGAAAGCCATACATTGAAAACACATTTGAGGGGTGCCTGGTTGGGTCAGTCAGTTAAGCATCCAACTCCTGATTTCGGCTCAGATCATGATCTAAGGGTGGTGAGACTGAGCCTCACATTGGACTCCATACTCAGCGGGGAGTTTGCTTGGGATTCTCTCTCCACCCCCACCGCCCCTCCTCATGCTCATGCTCCCTCTAAATAAATAAATACATAAATAAATAAAATCTTACACACACATACATACACACACACGCACATATTTGAAATTTTTCCGTGTTAGGACTGTGAGCTTGCAGTTCTTAAGGATTAGATGGTAATTTTTTTTTAAGATTTTATTTCTAAGTAATCTCTACACCTAACATGGGGCTCGAACTTGCAACCCTGAGATCAAGTCCCATGCTCCACTAACCTCTAGGAGGTGATATAAAACATAAATATATACTTAGAAAAATCATATTTCTTCCAAAGACTGGCCCTCATTATTTAGTATATACAGCATAAATTGAAGACATTCTCTACACATATTTAAGAAACTTTACTTTTTTCATAATTTGACAGTTTTTTGCTTTTTTGTTGGCTATTATATTCCATAGAAATTTTGCTGATTTCTTTTTCTACAAGTAATGATAGAGAAACGTAACCACATTGTGCAACCTTGTTAAGTGAATGAAAAATGTGAATATTTTCACGATAGTGTGATTTGTTACTATAGAGCATTTCAGAATTACTAGTGCTAAGTACTAAAATCTGTGTCAGTTTGAGATAAGAGCAGTATACATGGGGCGCCTGGGTGGCTCAGTGGGTTAAATTCTCTGCCTTCGGCTCAGGTCGTGATCTCAGGATCCTGGGATCGAGCCCCACATTGGGCTCTCCCTCAGCAGGGAGCTCTCCCTCTCTCTCTCTGCCTACTTGTGATCTCTCTCTCTGTAAAATAAATAAATAAAATCTTTTAAAAAAATTTTTAAAAAAAGAGCAGTATACATAGGATCTATTACTTCTGGTGAACTTCTCCAAAAGTCATTTTCTAATTGTCTGGTTTGAGAACACTAATGAAAGTGATCCTGATGAGTTTGCAGATGAAGTGGAGACCAGTATAAGTTTCCATAATGACCTGAGTCCAGGAGAGCCAGAGGCTGTACCTCCTCAGTTGAGACTAAATGTTTACCAGAGACCCCATACCTTTTACCCCAACCAACACATGTCAAGAGAGATAGTTAAATGTTGAGATTTTCTGCTATATCTTGTCTTCTTGATAGAACAGCATGGACACTGGCATGGAGGGATGAAGCAACCTGGCATGAACTGTACCCCATTCTATTGTAAGGATCACAGGCCCAAAGGAGCAGGTGGACACCATAGCATGGAAAGAAAGTCTGTCACACAGTGTGATTGATCATCCCAGAGAATGGGGTGATCGGAAAACCGATCAGAAAACCAGAGAACAGATTTGAACCAGGAAATAACATAACATGAATGGCTTCACATTTTTTAAAGGTCCTTCCAGCAGCTGAGTGGAGGGTAAATTAGAGACATCTGAGGCAGGAGGAACAAATTAAAGGTATGTTGCCATGGTTCAGTATGATATGAGGAAGGTCTATAGGCCATGCAAGTGGAGTCAGAAAGAAGTTGGACGGATTGAATATAAGAGGTGAAGAAAGATCATAAATATACCTAAATGATTTGTTTTCAGGGGCCTTTGAAAGGAATAAAATTCTTTGGTGTCCCCATGGAATACATTTCAACAACAACAACAAAAAATTGTTGGTTTTAGCTTAGAGATCCTAAAATGTATAGCAAAAATAATAAAATATGTTAACCAAGCTATTTAACTCCCACATTTTATCAGAAAAATAATAGATTAGAAGCTTTTGAATGGAGCATGACACTGCTGAGATCAGGACTGTTGGGTGGGTTTCTTTATGGACCAGTTAACATATTTTGGCTTAATCCTAGCCAGTCATTTATAAATGTGGATGGAATAAGGAGGAAACCATTACTAGAAAGCCAGTTCAAAGTACATAATATGCATATATACATCATTAACCTAAAAGAAAAAAAAAACCTGCAAGAAAAATAGAGGCCAAACTTTCCATGTGCAAATTATTATGTCAGCTGGTCCTCTTTAAGATTATATTTCATTTTGAAGTCCTTCATAATTCTACCTGAAGTCATTCATTACATAAAATAAGAAATGGACATTAAAAAAAAAGAAAACACATTTTTTTAAACCTACCTCTGGAAAATATTAGAAATAAATTCTTAATAGTGAAGTATTTAGAATTTGTATACTCAGAATAGTATATCAACATAAAATGTTATCTTGAGTAATTCCCTTGTGGAAGCAAAATAAAAGTTCTCAAATCTTATCATTTCCTAGAAACTATTTAAGATGAGAAAAAAATAAGAATGACCCAAAATTCCACTGTTTTCTCTCTTTATGGCCATCTTTTGAGGCAATGCTATAAGCTCTTGATATATGGCCCAAAGGTAAAGGATGCTAATCAAATTTATCAGGGTAGAAAGATTCTAAAGCTATTATATCACGTTCACTTTTCTAATTGAGTATTTTCTGTATGGGAACTGAAGTTCAAGGTGATGAGCCAGTCTTAGAGTCTAGTGGTTCATAAATAGAAATAGTTTGTTTTTCTTTCCTTGGTTGTTTTTTTTTAGCTCAATCTCATGAGAAACAAGAGTAAATCCTTTCTTTATGAAAATTCCTCTGAAAATGGTAGTGTTTTAAAAAGAGAGAGATTAAAAAAAAAAGAGAGAGAGAGAGATTAAACACATCATTTTTGGGGAGCTATATATTATCTATACACATCACTACAAAATTCATTCAAATACTGTTAGCTTTTTATTCTTGCAACCAACATTTGTGGAACAAAGATGATATTCATAAAAAGTAGTCTAGTGCTGTGGAGATATAATGGTGAATGGGATGTGGTCTTTCACAGCCCTGAAAGAGGGCACAGTTCAGTTGCAAGACAAGATAAGTTCACAAATAACTATAAGAGGTTGAATTTGTCTTGTGCCCCCCCAACCAAAAAAAAAAAAAAATAGATACAAAGAGGGAGATAGAAAACGCATTTGTGAATAAGAGAATCTGAGACATTATCTGAAAGATAATGGCATTTCAGTTGAGCCTGAAAGGATGGGTAGGAATTGTTAAAACAGCATTGTAGGAGAGGGAATTCTGAGCAAAGATTACTTAGAAGTCGTAAGGCAAAGGATATGTCTTAGAAATAATGAGAAGCCTACTTCAGTTGAAGCAGTAAGAGTAATTGAGTGAGACTCACAGTACCCTGGAGCTTTGGAGGTTTGGCATTTACCGGACACTCAGAGCAAGTTTAGCTAAATGGTTAAGATTCTAGGAGGTAGAGCCAAATTGTCTGAGTTTGAGACCTGGTGCTACTAAATTTTAGCTGTGTGGCTTGCTCATCTATGATATCTGAAACTCTTATATTAGGTTTTTTGAAATTCAGAATTTTTCAGTTGTTAGAAAGATTATATTGTACAATAATTAGATGTGTTAGAAAACCTCCCTAACAAGATTTGAGCCAGGGCCTCATAAATAGCACATTTGTATTTCCACAGCAGGTGATATGAGAATTTGTAAGTGAATTGAAAATGATAGATATTCTTATATGCATTCAGTTCAGGTTTTATCCAAATGAATTTGTTACAAACTTAATTTTAAAACTACTGGATTTCACTACTTTTTCAGTAGATTTTGGAATTGTACATAAGGGATTTGGGGGCCTATAGTAGTACATTCTTGTAAGATTGTATGAGAAGCAAACATAGCAGTTTATGCATAGGGCTTGCATTATGCCTGAAACTTTGTAAGTATTCATTGTTATTCTTTTTGCATTATTGGGTACAAGTGACATGAGACAGAAAATGATATGTCCAAGGTCTCTAGCAATTCAGCAGTAGACCAGGATAGGAACTGCCCAGGCCAATGCTTCTTTCTTAGTCATGCTAGACTATAGTCTGGTGGTGGAAAGCATTCAGTACTGGCTAAGTACTATGTATCCTTCCAGCCAAATGAGGTATAATGAATTTTGCTAGAATAGTGAGAAGGAATAAGATACAGGGGTTAGGGAGGAGCCAAAGATGATCCCAAGAATTCAAGAACCAATGCTCTCTTCCATTTGTGTGGGTACATACACCCCACACTGTGAAAACATTGCCCCTGCATTGTACTGATGAGCTTCACAAGGACTCTATATTGAGGTGTGGTTCTTGTAGCTTTTTGACACCTTACACTAGTTCTTTCATACTTCTTTACATATAATCATGCTGCCTCCACTGCCCCAACTCTAACCTCCTAGCAAACTCCAACTTAATCCTCACGACTGAGTTGAATTTACCTCTTCAGTTAAGCCTTCCTTAAACTAATTAGGAAGAGTCAAACCCTCCTTCCTTCACCCTTCTTTGGCACTGGTATCTGTCACATCATTGACAGGTTGCTATAGCTCCTCATCTGTATATTCTCCCTACTCATTCTCATTAGTATTCTCAGCACCCGCAATGACACATAGTTGGCATTTACTACAGATTTAATGAATATAGGAATCCCCATTTTACAAAAGGAGAATTTGGAGTGTTTCAATAGCCCGCTCAACACTGCAGTTTAGTTGGAATTGGGAGTTAAACCATATCTGCCTGATTCCAAAGTTCATGTTATTTTCTCATCTTCCTTCTAGAGAAGAAAAAGTATGTGTAGGTGTTTATTTACACATGCATGGGGACTAAATACTAGTGAAGGTCCAAGCATAATGATTTTTGTATTGTATTTTTCTGACAAATGCAATATGTTCTTTTAGCCGTTTATAAATATATATAAATAAAGTTGACATTTTTTTGATGGTTCTTAAATAGTCTTATTGTTTCTGTAAACCTAATAATGATCATTGGCTTAAAACACTAAAACAATATGGAGAGATGGAAAGAAGTTGGTTGGATCACCCAAGATCCACTACACAGAAATAACTTCCGATAAGATGTTAATGAACTTCATTCTAAGTATTTCTCATGCATTCTAGACCTATGTTTGCAATTTATGTAAGTGGGATGTGATGATATTTCTAAAAAACAAAATAAAAGGAGATTTTTACCCTCAATATACATTTTGGTATAATCCTCTTAACTTAAAAAAACTCAGACATGCCGGCCATATTCCACTTTCAGACCTCTGGACCAATTGCTCACATTCTGCATAGAATTCTGTCCCCCAGAGCCACTCAACTAGTATTCTAGAATATAGGGCTGATATTTTCAGTGAGGTCCACCTGACCAGCCCCCCCCCATTTCCAGTCCTCTCTTAGACTGCTCTTTTTTTTCCGTAACACTTAATCGCTTTCTAATCTGTAATATAATTTAATTGCTTATTGTGTGATTTATTGTCCGTTTCTCCCACTAGAATATCAGCTCCATAGAGTTGGGGATTTTATCTTTTCTGTTCATTGACATAATCTGTTTTGTCTCTTTTACATGTTCATCATGTACATGAAGATGTACGTGAAGACCTAGAGCAGTGCCCAGCATGTTATGCATTCAGTAGAAATTTATCAGATGAATGAATATGTTACAGAAGAGTTCTGAATACATTCTTCTGGCTAGTTAATTGAAACTTTGTCATCCCCTTATTTAGTAAATTTACATGAGCTAATAATTTTTTTTTTACTTTTTAGTGAATTTGGCAGTTTTTTAGAGCTGCAGATATCTTCTATTTTCACTGAGAAGGCAACTCATTGGCCCTGGCTATTCCTGTATGTTTCTGAACCTGTTACTATTATGAAATTATTACATAGAAACTCAAAGAGTTTGGCTGAGGATATATGAAATATATTTCATATCTGAACATATAATATCCTGCACTGAAGTGCATCGTAGTTAATTAAGACCTTTTGTTCTATGGACATTTTATTCATTCTAGGGTCTAGGATGCTTCATACTTAATCAGAATTCAGAGTAAATACTTCTCCATGTTTTATTTTAGTACTACTTGGTAATACTTGAATAATTGGAAAGATTCTATTCCTATGAAGACATGTAGAAATTTGGGGTAGAAGTTCATAGAAATATTTTGATACATGTACTTTAGTATATGTTCTTTAATAATATTATATGCAAGTGCACGTTTTTCCATTTCTTTGCTGTACTGTGATGTCTTTTCTTATGCCGGTCGTGCTTATTACACATTTTTTGTCCACCAATTTAATCTGAGGCTGTGTCTTTATCAGTCAGTGTAAAATTTCATTCAGGTAATTTTTAAAACTATTTTTGAATCATTGAAATGTTTAATCCCAGAAGTAACCAGAGCACTGTTCATTTGCATGACTCTTAATGCCACATGCTACAGCATTTCATAGAAGGATCCTGCCTCATTTTTTGAAAATGTGCTTATAAAATTTGTGATGACAATTTAACAGCCCAACCCTATGAAATGGTAATTTATACAATAATAAAAAATAAATAAATCCATGTATTGTGGGCTTGTAGCTGAAGGCATCTGTGTTAAGCATGTTTTTTACATCAAAGTATTAATATGGAATGCTGTATGATACTGTAGTACAGACTGTTTTGAAGTACCCCCACATTACCTGTGCTTTTGTACCCACTCTATGAATATGAGGGAAGATTCTGTTCTGTGTCCCTCAGGAATGATAAACACAATAATGAGCATATCAAGAATGCCCTTCTTTCAGAGGATTCAGAGCTTTTGTACAGCTGTTATGTCACTTGCCTATAGTGCGTTTTGAAAAGAATTTCTCATGGACATTGTTTTCTAACTTCTCTGAATTATTGGAATAGCCAAGAAAGATATAGAGAAATTGAAGCATCACATTGTTTACCTATAAACTCCATTCCCAACTGTTCAAACCAATATTCCATGTGATTCTACAGTAGTCCTAAGAAAAGTTGAAATCAGAGGATGAAAGCAAAGGAGAATAGACCATCTGATGGAATGATTTTAGAACGTAGAATAACTTGCCAAAAGAAGTGAGAACATGGATTGGGTCTGAAAACAGGCTGGAGGAAGGTAAGAGAGGGAAAAAAAAACAAAAATAAAACAACAACAAAAACATCTATACTGCATGATATAAATCAGTTACCTAATAGATTTTCTTTTATTGTTGGTCATCTCTGTGACATGTTAATCAGCATGAAAAAAGGATGTGTGTATCTGTATATGTGTGTGTGTTCAGTACAAAGCACATGGTAAAATAAAACGAGTTGATATACAGGTATGAAATAATTGATCCATATTTCTACTTGGCTTAAGCAGATTTTTAAAAAAGATTTTATTTATTTATGTATTTATTTGAGAGAGAGAGCACATGCACAAGCCAGTGGAGTGACCAAGGGGGAAGGAAAGGGATAAGCAGACTCCCATGCTGGGCGTGGAGCATGGGGGCCCGATCTCAGGACCCTGAGATCATGACTTGTGTGGAAACTGAGAGTCTGGTGCTAAACTGACTGAGCCACCCAGGCGCCCCTTAAGTAGATTTTTTTTTTAAGTGAAATTGGAATGTGATTACTTCGGAGCCAAAAATGCATTCTTTGAGTACAATTTTGCTAGTAGCAATTCATTTATTTATTATGTAGGATGTCTTGTCAAACCAAATTAAAGGTTATATTTTGTCTTCTCCACAAGCAATCTAGAGCCAAGAATGAAAACTACATAATATATTTTTAGGATTAAACCATTTATTACTAATAGATAATGGCAGAGCAGAAACAGTAGGCACCAGTTAGTCTGCATTAGCTCATGAGCCCTACGTAACTTTTTCATGACCTCTAAAGATTTGTGAAATTCTATCATTTGCGTTAACTTTCTGATAAATTTCTGATGTGGTCAGTTGTCCTCTATCCCTGGTCACTGCAAGTCCTTCTGCACACTGCCAAGGGGCTTCTATTCTCAGAGGATCTTTGCCAAGAATTTCCTCTTTAGGGTGCTTTTTAGAAAGAATGAGCACCTTAGCCAAATAAACTAAGCCTTCTCTCAGGCCAACCACTTAAACCACTGAGGGGAGGAATCTCTTCATGTAGAAAGGAAAGAGTTGTGTGGTAAGAATAGAAAAACCTGTTTTTTACTCAGAATCCTGCCTGATTGAGAAGCTAAGTATATGACAAAATCAAGAATTACATGCACAGCTAATATTTATTGAGGATATTCCATGTTGTCAAACACTAGCCCAAACCGAGGTGTACAGAATAAAAATTAAAATAGTCCTATAATTCTATGCATTTATGAAATAATGCATTTAGATCTGGGTACCGTATTTTAAAAGGAATATTTAAGAAACAGATGACTACAGTGATAAGGAATTTGGACAAATGGGATTCCAGAGTTAAATAAGTTGAGGCTATTGCTCTTGGAAGAAAAGATTTAGTGGGAACAAGGTAAATCTTGTTAAATAAAAATATTTAAAGGTTTTGCCATAAGGAAGGTATAGGGGAAGGGGATGCAGGACAAATATAGTTAAAAATAACAAATTCAATGTCTTTTTCTTTTTCTTTTTTTTTTAAGACTTATTCATTTTGAAAGAGCGCACGTGGTGGGGCATGGAGGGAGCAGAAGGAGAAAATCTCAGGCAGGTTCCCTGCTGAGTGCAGAGCCTGGTGGATATGGAGCTCCATCTCAGGCCCCTGAAATCATGGCCTGAGCCAAAATCACAAGTCAGATACTTAACTGACTGAGCCACCCAGATGCCCCAAATATGTCTTAAAAAAAAAAAAATAGACTACCAAAAGTAAAGCTCAGTAAGACTTGGGTTAATTAGAATAAAGAGAGGATTGAGTGAGGAATCATCCCAAGGGAGGTCGTAGTTTCAAAACAAGTTTGAGAAACACTGTTTTAGAACATTTAAAGACCTCCAGAAATGGAATCAAGAAAATGAGGTAGCCAAACCATACTTTTTAAAAATAAGTCTGAATTTTCTCTTATAATCATAAGATCTTTGTTTCAAAGGTCATTTCTAAAGTCCTATTGCATATATCCATGAAGCACATTGAAGGCTAAAGCCACTGTGACCACAGAACTCATTTGTATCACAATGCTTTAATTTAATTCTCAAATGACCTTGTAAAACACAGTTTGCCCATGGGCCAAAGTCAATAGCAAGCAATGTATTCACAGATGAATTGATTGCTATGAGACATAAGAGTTTCTTTCATATGTGTTTTTAAGTTTTATAAGAGTCTATAGGGTAGAAAATTTAAATCGTTTTTATTTTAATAAGAACCAAATATCCCAAATGTATTGAAATTATAAGATGTAAAGGTAACTTGCATCAAAGAATGGTTGATAAATGGTGTCTATGTATCAGTATGTAAATTGGCTGTGATTTATCTTTATCAGATGGTTTTTCATGAAGCTTACTTCTTACTACATTAAGTATATATGGCCTTCCATTCCATGGCCACAAAGACATACCACAGTAAAATAAAGAGAGTGATGATATATGTGTGCTTGGTGGCTTTGTATCTTTTTAAAAGAGAAGAAAAAGTCTATTACCAGCACTGATTATTTTTAACAACACAATTTGAGAAGTGTTCATTAAGGTTAGTCTTTCTAAAAGTTCCTAGTGGAAGAAAACAGGATAGTAGCTACATCAGTTGCAGAACTTACTTGAATTTTGTTGATTAGTATGTTTAAATTTTTCTAATGAGGAGAATTGAGACGTTAGTTTGTCAAAGAGAGGAATTACAGGTAGCAGATGGAGAGTGAGAGAAATTGATTGAGAAAATGAAGTGGTAATGGATATGGGCCCAAGAACTCTAATAATAATGAGGAGAATGGTTTTTCCTCTAGTTAGGTGGTTGTCAGTGGGGGATACCTTCGCCCTCCAGAGTACGTTTGGCAACTCTGGTGACAGTTTTGGTTGTCACAACAGGGTTGGTAGGTGCCGTGACATCTGGTAAGTAGAAAGGCCAGGGATGCTTCTAAACATCCTATAATGCACAGGACACCCCCCACAACAGAGGATTATGCAGTCCAAAATGTGTATTGTGCCATGGTTGAGAAATCCTGATCTAGTTGAGAGAGTAAGAATGTACCAGGGAGGGGCGCCTGGGTGGCTCAGTGGGTTGAAGCCTCTGCCTTCGGCTCAGGTCATGATCTCAGGGTCTTGGGATCGAGCCCTGCATCGGGCTCTCTGCTCAGTGGGGAGCCTGCTTCCCTCTCTCTCTCTGCCTGCCTCTCTGCCTACGTGTGATCTCTCTCTCTCTCTGTCAAAATAAATAAAATCTTAAAAAAAAAAAAAGAATGTACCAGGGGACTGTACAAAGAAATATGTAGGTACAAGAGATTTAAACTAAAGAAGCTTGAACCCTAGAGCCTTAATCTTAAAGTAGAAAGCTACATGGCTTACAGTTCCAACAGTTCTGTTATCTAAATGAATCAAAAGTCAGAATTGGAGTGCCTGGCTGGCTCCATCAGTGGAGCATGCAACTCTTGATCTCAAGGTTGTAAGTTCAAGCCCCACATCAGGTGTAGAAATTACTTAAAAATAAAATCTTTAAAAAAAAAAAAAAAAAGAATTAGTTTAGCACCATCTTAAGACCTCAGTTCTATTTTCTTCATGAGCGAATGTAATAAAAGTATTTTGAAATTCCATGTTAAATTGCGTGCGTATGCCCAATGAGCAAGTCAGCAAAAATGCTTTTGTTAACTTAAAAATAAAACTGTAGCAGTAAACATTTCATTAACTTGATCTGGCAAACAATAATGCACATAGTTTTAAAACATAGCTGCCAATCTCTCATCCTGTTGGATTCTTAAAAGATTTTGAGGCTGGTATTCTTCCAGGCCATTATTCTGTTTCTGAGGAATAGCTATCTTTTGCTAATCAAATTAAAGTATAAAGAGAGCTGGTACACCAGAATGCAAAGATAAACTCTAACTTCATTGTTGATGAATACACGCTTCATAATAATTTTGTTTTTACTTGTTCTATTTCAACAACTTTTTAATTCTATAATAAATGAATAAAAGCTAAAAGAATTATTGTAAGATCTTTTGTTTCCAAGAATTATGCCATACGTGTTTTTAGAAGTCTGAAATTTCAGTCTTCTGAATTTTTCTTATAAGAAAAAGCTTTGTCTTATTTTTTTTAAGATTTTACTTGTTTACTTGAGAGAAAGGGAGAGAGCACAAGCAGAGGGAGCAGCAGAGGGACGAGGAAAAAGAGGCTACTCACTGAGCAGGGAGCCGATGTTGGGCTCGGATCCCAGGACCCCGATCGGGATCATGACCTGAGACGAAGGCAGACACTTAACAGACTGAGCCACCCAGGTGCCCCAGAAAAGCTTTTGTAAAAGCCATTTCTAGGAGCACCTGGGCAACTCAATCTGTTAAGTGTCTGTCTTCAGCTCAGGTCATGATCCCAGGATTCTGGGATCAAGCCCCAAATCAGGAGCCTGCTTCTCCCTCTCCTCCCCGCTTGTGCTCTCTCTCTCTCTCTCTCTGTCACTATCTCTCTCTCTCTCTCTCTCTCTCTCTCTCAAATAAATAAATAAATAAATGCAAGTCAATTCTAGGGGCATCTGGGTATCTCAGTTGGTTAATCATCCAACTCTTGGTTTCTGCTCAGGTCATGATCTCAAGGTTGTGGGATCAAGCCCTGTGACCAGCTCCATGTTCAGCACAGAGTCTGCTTGTCCCTCTCCCTCTGTTCCTCCCCTAACCCGGCACGCTGTCTCTGTCTCTCTGTCTCTCTCTAATTAATAAATAAATAGATAGATAAAATCTTTAAAGAAATAAAAGCCATTTCTAAAGTCATATTGCACATTTTTTAGTACAGTTCTGCCTGGCAGCTACATGGTACAAACAAAAAAAATAATTCTATTTGCTTCCTCTAAACATGAAAAAGAATTATATAGACTGCCTCTATAGTTTTTACAGAAACATCTGTTATAATAACACATTAACTCCCACCACTGGCCAGTTAGTTGTTCTTGGGACCAGTTCTTTCATTTTGTGGTTTATGCTTTGGTCCTCAAATCTATCCAGGGCCTTCATTCCCCTGGCTTCTATCTTGATTTCTATTAAAGCTTGTTTCAGAGTACCAAGTAATTGGGAACTCTCTGTATTTGCAAATATCTGTATGGAATTGTTAGAAGTATGGTATAACTGTGTTTATACAGAGCAAGTACATTTTCTCATGGATTACAAAGAACAAATTAAGATTTTGTGGTTTTTTTCTCAATAAATCCTTCAGTCTAAAATCAGTAAACTAGCTTAACATTTAGCTAATGATTCATACTTCATAGAACACTTTCATAGATGTTATCTTATTTGGATCTCACAATAATTGTATGAAGGGAGTATTATTATTATCTTGGAGATAAATGAACTATAAATTTAAGTGAGATTTATGACTCCAAAGCTCACAAAGTCCAAAGTGAGCCTCTGGAAATTAACAGCCAGGTGTTGTGTTTCCTGCCTTATGTGCTCCATTTCCTAGTTCTGCTCTGTGTTCTCAGGGACTCCAGCCCACATGACGAGGATTCTGGGTAACAAACTAGGGATAGGAGGAGGACCCAAAGGAGGAAATGGGAAAATCCCCTAGATAGGAAGACTCTCTTCCAGTCTAATAACTCACTTACTGTACCTCTCCCCCATTTTTCTGGAGCACCAGTACCACAACACCTGTTTTAGCCAGTTTCACTAGTTGACTCCAGCTTTTGACTCCATTTCTTGAGACCCTGTTCTCTTAATCCTCCTGTTCCTGCATTTCACTGCTCATGTGAGCTGCTCTGTCTTTATAAAGAAACATCTTTAAATGATGGAAGTGAGTTTCTTAAAAACTCAAAGCAGTTTTTAAGAAATATTCATCAATTTAGTCTCGTCCTTTTCCTGCAGAAGAGCATTTAAGGTACAAAGAGTAAGGTAATCATGTTTTGATATGGTAGTATGTTTTGATATGTTAATATTAAAAGTTAGGTATTAATGTGATAGAAAGGAAAGTGGAAATAACAAGCTTTTACTTATTCGGACTAGTTTTACCAAAACTCATTACTATACATAGTCAGTCTTTTGATTCCAGGTAGATAAAGAAACTAGAGTAGTTCTAGAACACTTGGCACCTGCTTACTGGTGAAAGAGTGAATCATATCCAATGAGAGCAGTAATGCCAGTGTTTTATTTCTGGATGTAATATTAAGAAGGCTAAGTCTTAAAAATCTCATAAAATGATTAGTTTTGCAATTCTGTATTTGCATTTATGTGTTTGGATGTGAGAAAGAAATATATTGAACTAATATCTTTCCAAGCAGCTATTATATACCAAATACTGCTTTAAGCACTAGATACACAGGGATGAACGGAACAGAAAAGGCCAGCACTAATGGCATTTCCACTGGAACGTAAGGTGGTCAAGAGAGAAGAGAAAGGCAAAAACAGATGGAGACATCATATTTCCATATAAGAATTTGAATTAGCAACCACAGTTGAACCATGGTATATCAGAGAACTTGACATTGATTCATTTACCCACCCAGTCACCATCCCACCAGACTTAATATGAGAGCTTTTAGGCACTTGCTAAGATCTGAAGAGATAACCAAGTAAACAGGAGAAAGGATGAGCAAAATGGGTGAAAGGACATAGGAGGTATAGCCTTCTAGTTATGGAATGAATAAGTCTGGGAATAAAAGGCAAAGAATAGGGAATAAAGTCAATAATATTATAATAGCATCATATGGTGATAGATGGTAGCTTCACTTGTGGTGAGGGTAACATAACGTATAGAAAAATTGAGTCACGGTGTTGTATA
Organism: Procyon lotor; assembly: GCA_028646535.1. Lineage (NCBI taxonomy): Eukaryota > Metazoa > Chordata > Mammalia > Carnivora > Procyonidae > Procyon > Procyon lotor. Next base: position 145,321,894 of record CM053603.1, read on the forward strand.
CTTGAAACTGATATAACATTGTATATCAACCATACTAAAAAAAAAAAAAAAATTAAGTGAGCAGGGAATGTTCAACCCCCTAATCCCAATCACACCTCCTCTCAAATTCAAATCAACAAATACTAATTGAAAACCTGTTATGTGCTCCAACAGATTTTTAGTCCTGGCTACAATTAGAATTATTGGTGAGGCTTTTAAAAATACCATTGCTTTGTTCCCCTTAAAACCAATTAAATCAGAATTTTGGGAGTGATGTCCTAGCATCCGTATTTTTCCAGCACTTCCTGGTGTAATTCTGATATATAGCCAGAGTTGAAAATCCGTTTCCCATCAGATGCCAAAAGGGAGAAAAAAACAAAAAAATGAGGGAAAAAAATATAAACATGCATCCATGTTTGTAAACGATACTGTCTTTCTGGAATTCCATAAAGAAGGAGGAAAAGAGCAAACATGTCCCTTCATATTTTTATCAAAAAAAAAAAGTTATTTGTTGACTCCTTCTATAAGTAGAGGGGAGTTGCAAAAAGTAGAAAGCATGTGCCTTCCCTCCAGGAGCTTAAACAATGGTTAGAAATAAAAGGCAGAGAAACTAGAGAATTGAAAATAAAAGAGTGCTCAAGAAATATCTCCAAATGGTAAGAGACACCAGTACTTTGGTCTATGAATTCCCATAAGGGCAAAGGACAAAAGACAAGAGCTTTTCTGATGCAAAACCAAGAAAATCATTCACCTCATGTTAACACTCAATAAACCAGTTAATATACTCATTAGTTTTGTGGCAGAAAGTTCTTATTCTTTTACAAATAAGCAGACCATTTCTTATTTAAGGAGAGGATATTCTCATTAGAAATAAGTATGACGATTTCAAACGACTGATCCACCTATTTGTAAATTGCGATACCTACTTGCAGGGGCATACACCTCTCCAAAGGCTTAAAGCAGACAATGGATGTCCCCAGTGAGATTTTTAGGAATAAATTTAGGAATATAATAATTGTTCCAAGAAATATTTCCATTATTAAAAATATGTTAAGTGATTTTACATGTTATTTTATCCTCCCAAGTATATTCAGAACATGAAGCCCACATCACTTTGAAGTGACAAAGGCAAGTTTTGAGTTTAAGTCTTCTAAGTCCATTGTTCTTTTTCATACCTGAATGTTTCTCAGTCTTTGCTACCTATCAGAATGCCTAGGGAACTTTTTCAAAATTGCCAGGGCCCAGTTAACCAGTAGTTCTTACAATAGGTGGAGGGAAGAGAGGAGAGGGGAAGGGGTTTAGACAGCAAGGAAATAACAGGTGCTTCCCCAAAAAAAGACTATTTCAGTAATCCTACTGTTACCTCTTCTGAAGTATAGATTTGTTAATAGTTAAAAACTTTCTGCACAGCTATGAAATTAGAGAATATTTATGAAAAGATAAAATAAGAATACTATGAAGTAACAGAGTTTTGATAACCCATAAATGGCATTATCTGGCAATCTAACTCATAAGCCACTCTCTTATTACACAAGCCTTATTTAAAATGTTAGTTAAATATAATGTTTTCTGAAGACGATCACTTTGAAAAAGTGCGTTCGGGCTTTCTACATTGAGTCAAAATCAAGTTGAATAAAATTTTTCAGAAGAGTCATTCCAGGTTCTTGCTAGATTATAGAAATGAAATCAGTTAATGTTATAAATACTCAGAATCATTACTGCATTACTCAAAGAGTATTTTTTCACATCTGTCTGTTGTAGAAGTGTGTGCTGTCTTTTAAGATTTGGGAATAACATTTTGGATCCTTCCAAGAGTATTTAATATAAGCAGGATCTGTTATCATCTGAAAATTTTTACTTAGTTCCATAAAATAATACATATTTATAAAAGATAAATCTTGCCTAGATTTAGGATCTGAAAGTATTTTATTATGATGTTTTTTAATTATAAGCCTACTGAAAACATCTTTAAACTGGATAAGTTTTAATCCATTTTGCATGCGTTTCAATGCATGTGTACCAATACGTTTTATGAATGGAAAGGAGGATATATATATTCCATAATATATATAAATATATATTTATATTTAGCCCAAAGCACGCTCTCTCTATATATATAGTGTGTGTGTGTTTACATATATAATCTTTGGATATATATATCCAAAGAATGTGCATTTTTTAGAATTAGACATTTACTTAACATAGTTACCATGGGAAGTAGGATTTGTGGATGGTACCACTTTTCTAAGAGAAAAATGCAGCCTATTCACATTTTTGTAGAGCTTAGTTCTTTTATAGCTTGTATAGACCTTTGATCATCCTCATATTACTCTTATCTCCTAGATACCTTTTGATCACGTAACTTACTGAGATTTCTTTGGGCTAATGAAAGAAAGATGAAACTCAAAGCTAGTAATTTGCCTAATAACCACTTCATATCCCATTTCCAGAGAAAGGAGAGTTCCTTCTTCAACTCAAGGTGACTCCATTTCATCTATAGTCTATATTCTTAATTCCATGACTGCTGGTTTACTCTAGGACAAGCACCTTCAAGTTGACCCTCTCTCCTATGTATCTTCAACCTCCCCTTTTCTCTCTACCATCTCCTCCCACTCATATAAAAACACGTTCACCTTCCCATCTTAACAAGAATGGGCTAAAGAACAAATAATCCAATCAAGAAATGGGCAGAACACATGAACAGACATTTCTGCAAAGAAGACATCTAAATAGCCAACACACACATGAAAAAGTGCTCAACATCACTTGACATCAGGGAAATACAAATCAAAACCACAATGAGATACCACCTCACATCAGTCAGAGTGGCTAAAATTAACAAATCAGGAAATGACAGATATTGGCAAAGATGTGGAGAATGGGGAACCCTCCTACGCGGTTGGTGGGAATGCAAGCTGGTGTAGCACTCTGGCAAACAGTATGGAAGTTCCTCAAAAAGTTGAAAATAGAGCTACCCTATGACCCAGCAATTGCGCTACTGGTATTTACCCCAAAGATACAAATGTAGTGATCCAAAGGGGCACCTGCACCCCATTGTTTATAGCAGCCGTATCAACAGTAGTCAAACAATGAAAAGAGCCCAGATGTCCATTAACAGATGAATGGATAAAGAAAGTGTGGTATGTATGTATGTATATATATACACACACACACATACATACAGTGGGATATTACAAATATTACACAGCCATCAGAAAATGAATCTTGCCCTTTACAATGATGTGAATGGAACTAGAGGGTCTTATGCTAAGTAAAATAAGTCAATCAGAAAAAGACAATTATTGTATGATCTTACTGATATGTGGAAGTTAAGAAATAAGGCAGAAGATCATAGGGGGAAAAAGGAAAAAATGAAACAAGACGAAACCAGAGAGGGAGACAAACCGTTAGAGACTCTTAATCTCAGGAATCAAGCTGAGGGTTGCTGGATGGGAGGGGGATGTGGAGGATGGGGAGGTTGGTTGATAGACATTGGGGAGGGTATATGTTGTGGTGAGTGCTATGTGTTGTGTAAGTTCATGAATCACAGACCTGTACCCCTGAAATAAATAATACATTATATGTTAATTTTAAAAAATAAGAATGAGGATAAAGAGAAAGCTCCCTCAAATTTCTTCCATCTCCTCATACCCAATTTGTCCTCTAGCCCCTTCCCTGTATCTGTCCTTCCCTTCCTCCAGTAGGATCTCCTCCCTGTCCACATCTCATTTATTCTTCAGCCCACACTTGGGCTCCCACCACAGAGGTCATGATACAACCTGTGTACACTTTCTCCCTTCATTTATCTTCACCTTTCAGCATCATTTAACACAATAGATGACTCTGTCCATCTCAAATTATTTCTTTCCTTGCCTTCTCTGGCTCCTTTTGCTCTCTAATTCTATGACTGCTTTTGCTCAAACCCCTCTCCTGACTCATCTTCTGTCCACCTCTTAAATATCTGTACTTCCCAGAGTTTTATTCCCAGCTCTCTTACTCTTCATTTTGTCAGATAATTTTGTTTATTCTTGGCCTTAGCCACTGGTGTGTTGGAGTCAGCTCCTAAGGACCAATTATGCACATCTCTTCTCAATTTTTTGTTCATTGACCATCATGTTGGTAGCTTGAAATTGGCCAAGGTGGGAGTAAGTATGCCACAGAAATCAGTAAATGCTGCAAATCAGGGAGGTTTGGGTTTTGGGGTTTTGTTTTTTTTCCTAAGAGCTAGCTAGCTTAATAGCACACCACTAGCTTTAGTAATGATGTAAATGGTGCCAATTCTCAAACCTGTGTCTCACACTTTCTGAGCTCCAGCCAATATTTCTAGCTGATTTCTGGCCAGTTCCTCTTGAATGGCCAAAATAAAACTCATTTTCTTCTCCCAAACCACCCCTCTTCTGCACTAGTCCATGCTTTTGCTAATGACCCCACCATTCTCCTGTCACCCTTATAGGAAACCAAACCTCTCTCTCTCTGGACCACTGTATCTAATTGATTGGGATAGATAGATAGATAGATAGATAGATAGATAGATAGATAGATAGATAGATAGATAGATATGGAGATATCTTCACTTTGTTTCACAGAAGAAGTTATCTCAACAATATACATGATAGGACAGGACAGAGTAATTTCTCTCACATCAATAGTAAAGGAAAGGATCTGGCCAAAAGAGAAATAAGCACAAGAAAAATAGATGAACTCAGAAGTAAGATGAGTGTAGAAAACACATGCCATAAGTCCAGCCAGCTACATCCTGTCAGTTAAGTCAACATCCTGAATTGCTCTGGATCCGTCTTTGCCAGCAATGCAGTATCATAGCTTCCCTATCAACTTCCCTGCCCCCAAACTTGCTGCTTTCCCACCCTCCCATGTACTTCCCATAATGCTTCCAGAGAGTTGATTCTTAAGCCCAAATCTGATACTTTCCCACTGTCTTTCCCTTCAGCTTAGAAACTTAAGAGTAATTCTCCACTGCTTTGGGACAACGTCTAAACACATACCCAGAGGAAACCTCTACCAGATTTTTGGTTCATCCTTTGGTTCATCCCAGATATCACTCTTCTTTGAAGCCTTCCCTGACTCCCATAGGCCTTCTTCCACTCTATATCTATATCCCTCGTAAGTATTTGTTATTTGACTCAGTTTACAGTTGTGGAATATTTACTCTATGCCATGAGTTGTATTTGGTATTGAAGATACAGACTTAGATGGTCCTTGTGTTTTAAGGACCTCTATTTGAAAAAACATTTAAGCAAATCGTAGAAAGTGAAATGAGCTCTACACAGTAGAAGTGAGTGCAAGGTATGAGATAATAGGAAGAATAGGAACACTGTCTCACAGCACATATCACAGTCTTATGTGATTATTACTTGTGTTTCTTTCCCATTGGAATGGGAGATAACCACAATGGGAGATACCACAATGGGAGGTACAGAGTAGGTGTGCAATGGTAGGTGTATGTTGGATGGATGGATGGATGGATGGATGGATGGATGGATGGATGGATGGGTGGATGGGCGGGTAGGTGGATGCATGGATGAATGAAAAGAAATTTCAACAACTTCCTAAAATTATTTAGAAGATTATCAACAATTCGAGTGACCCTTACTTTCCTTATCATCTATTACCAATTTTATTTAGAATTGGGTGGATAGAGGCATGTAAATATTAGAACATGTACACATGTATACCCTTAAATACTGTTAAAGCTAAATCTGCCATGGGAACTTCTGTTTGTGGTTCAGCCGGTTTTGAATCTGTTAGCTGGTCAGGGAGGAGCTCAGGGCCTAGCCTTTTCAGTCAGCCCTTTGCTCAATACATCAAAGAAGTCTGACACTTGATGGTTCATTTGCTTTACAGCTTGCCAGAGGCTCAGGCAAAAGGTCTCAATTAAAAGATCTGTGTGTTTCTGTGGTCTCTTGCTCAGCAGTAAGGGGAGAATCCCCAGGGCTTCATCACCTCACCAAACAATGCATTCAGTTAATCCTACTAGATTAAAACAAAAAAACCCCACACATTCTAAAACTTTATAGTTTGGGTTCACCCATAGTTGCATCCCCTTAATCTCTGAAGTCCTCTGTTTATGCTGATATAAAAGTGTCTAGACTCTAGAACAGTAGTTATCAGTCCTGGCTTAAAAAAAAAAAAAAGGAAAGAAAGAGAGAGAGAGAAAGGAAAGAAAGGAAAGAAAGGAAAGAAAGGAAAGAAAGGAAAGAAAGGAAAGAAAGGAAAGAAAGGAAAGAAAGAAGAAAGAAAGAAAGAAAGAAAGAAAGAAAGAAAGAAAGAAAGAAAGAAAGAAAGAAAGAAAGAAAGAAAGAGAAAGAAAGAAGAAAAAGAAAGAAAGGAAGAAAGGAAGAAAGAAGGGGGAGGGAGGGAGGAAGGAAGGGAGAAAGAGAGAGAGAGGGAGGGAGAAAGAGAGGAAGGGAAGGAAAAGGAAAAAGAAAAGGAAAAGGAAAAGGAATACCAGACTCCACCTTCAGAGAGTTACTGGCTTCTAGCTGGGCCCAAGCATCTGTATTTCTTGAAAGTGCCCCAATTGATTTTAATGTGTAACCAGGATTTAAAAATACTAAGAGTCAAGACCAGATAACTTCACACTTAGCCTAGAATTTAATTCACAAGACTGCCTCCTTCTTATCCTTGAGGTCTATACCTAAATGTGACTTTCTCAGTAGGGCTTTACCTATTACCCTGCCACTCAGAGAATTTACCACAATCTGAAAATAACTTGTGTATTTATGTTTTTCTGGTTTATTATCTGTCCCTCCTACTAGGTTAGGAACTTCATAAGATATTTATTGGCATCTCCCTGTTGAGTGAATGTGAGCTGTAAATCTAAGAACATGTGTGACTGGGGTACCTGGGTGGCTCAGCGGGTTAAAGCCTCTGCCTTCAGCTCAGGTCATGATCCCAGGGTCCTGGGATCGAGCCCCGCATCGGGCTCCCTGCTCAGCAGGGAGCCTGCTTCCTCCTCTCTCTCTGCCTGCCTCTCTGCTTACTTGTGATCTCTCTCTCTATCAAGTAAATAAATAAAAATTTAAAAAAAAATATGTGACTGCTCCTAGGCTTAGTCAACGGAGGAGAAAAGAGAATTTGAAGAAAGTAAAAGCAGGTAGAAGTTTGGAAGCTAGGAATGCTGTATTTAGAAGAGAGTTACAGAAAGCCTCAGTAGATGATTCAAGTCAAGACATAATTCTAAATTGCAGTACCACAGACTGCCTACCCGTAACACTTCTTTACGACAGAAAAACAAAACACCTCTTTATTCACAAAGTAATATATGCTTGTAAAAAATTCGAATAACACTGCTGAAAGTGAAACTTCTAACACCCCCTCCTCCATACTCCAGGAATAAACATTGGTTATAATTTAGTGTCTATCATTTAAAGTATTTTATAATGTGTACACAAATAATATACAGGCTAGTTAAAACAGAATTAAACCCTTTCAAAAATGTATCTCTCAGTAACTAAGTTGTATATAAATATGTAGTCAAAGACTGGAGCTGCCCTATGGCAAGACACCTGTAAGGGTAACTTGATGGTTTAGTGCAAACTACATTTTTATAAGATAATCTAGTTACTGAGTGATAGATTTTTTTTAAATGTTCGGTTTCTTTTGAATCACCCTGTATTTTACACACACATAAACACTCACATACACATTCCAAAAATGGATTCTTATTGTATTCTATTAATGAAGCTTAGTTGTTTTAATGGCTAGTTGTCCCAAAATTGAGGCTTAGACTTAAATTGTTTTAAGTGGGGATGCCTAGGTGGCTCAGTAGGTTAGGCATCTGCTTTCTGCTCAGGCCATAATTCCAGGGTTCCAGGATCGAGTCCTGCATCAGGCTCCTTGCTAAGCAGGGAGCCTGTTTTTCCCTCTGCCTGCCACTCCCCCTGCTTATGCTCTCTCTGACAAATAAGTAAAATCTTTTAATAAATAAATGAGTTGTTTTAGGGGCGCCTGGGTGGCTCAGTCGTTAAGCGTCTGCCTTCGGCTCAGGTCATGATCCCAGGGTCCTGGGTTCGAGCCCCGCATCGGGTTTCTTGCTCGGCAGGAAGCCTGCTTCTCCCACTACCATTCCCTCTGCTTGTGTTCCCTCTCTCACTGTGTTTCTCTCTGTCAAATAAATAAAATCTTAAAAAAAAAAAATGAGTTGTTTTAAGTGGTGATAAGTTTGGTAGTACCTTTTTATTTTATCACCTTTCAGCTATTTGGAAACATACTAGTTCAACAATCAGCAAATTATGCAGGCCAAATCCAACCCTTCACCTGTTTTTATAAATAAAGTTTTATTGCAACACAGCTATCCTTATTTGTTCACATAAAACCTATAGCTACTTCTGTGCTGTAAAGTTGAGTAGCTGCAACAGAAACCATATAGTCAGAAAGAAAGAAAAGAAAGAGGGAAAGGAAGGGAAAGAAAGAAAGGAAGGAAAGGAAGGAAAGAAGGAAGGAAGGAAGGAAGGAAGGAAGGAAGGAAGGAAGGAAGGAAGGAAGGAAGGGAGGGAGGGAGGGAGGGAGGGAGGGAGGGAGGGAGGGAGGGAGGGAGGGAGGGAGGGAGGGAGGGAGGGAAGGAAGGAAGGAATTAAATAGTCCACAAAATATCTACTATCTGGTTCTCTAGGAGAAAGGTTGGCTAATTCCTACCCTAATTGATCAAAAGAGATTAAATCATCAGTAAGCAATCAGAACAAACTAACTGAGCCCAGTATATGAGAATATGTTGATGGTTCTGGGATTTTATACTTCTAGCTCAAGAAAGAGTAGAGTGTACTTGTCTGATTGGTTTTAATAGGAAGGAGGGCAGCCAAAGCCTTGGTAAGTGATAGTGGGGGAACGAGTGGGGAAACATGTTCCATCTAGCTGTGTCCCGTTTTCTTGTCAGGCAGGTCACATCTTCTCCCTTTCTATTGTCTCCCCTCCCAAGGAGAATAGTGCTCATTAAAGATGTGGCCAAGATTTTCAGAATACCTACAAGTTGAATCCTTTGAATTTAAACCAGTCTGCCTTGTCTTTGCTGCCAAGCTTTATAAATCATTTGGCTGAACAATTAAAGGGCTAGGCCCCTTGTTGAATGCTGCTCCAGGTGCTGTGGGTTGAAACCGCCCCCACTACTGAGCATGCGAGGTGGGGACCCCACACAGTGATGGCTGTAAGAGAAGCACCACAGGGCATTTGGTTTTCATCTCCACTGGGCTTATCTATTCTCCCCCAGTCCCAAATTTTGCTGGAAACACCCCTCCCTGGACATTGCATCGCAAATCTTCCAGTGACAGGTCTCTGAGTGTTTGCATTAGTCAGCTGTGGAAAAGCATGTTGCCATAACAGGTGGAAAGCATTATGACAGGTCAGGCTTGCTGGGGGCCGACCACCTTCTCTTGGCTCTGTATTGGTCTCTAATGACTGCCTCCTACCGGTGGAACTGGTGTTAAATGAATTCACAGGTTGCTATCTCTTGGATAAATCATGTACTGACTGGCCCTGAATTTGGTTTACACCATCCCTCTTAAGTTATGAATTATTTGGAGATTAGGGTGCTCTTCTTCTACCCCTGCTTTCTTTTTTGCATCCCTTGCAACTCCTTGTTGTTTGAACCACTGCCACTACTGAAAATAAGTGTTAATATTTTATATCCCGATGAGCATTTGCTTTTAAGCTTGTGTGATAGAATGTCCCTATAATCTCAGATGTGAACATTCATGTTTTCTAGAAGCACCAGTTCCTACCTGCCACTTTTTCCCTGCTTTGACAAGATTCATACACAGTTACACACCCTCCTAGTCATTCAGAGTGAGGACAGAGGTAGCCAAAAATTTGAGTGATCTATCTATAACTGAGAACAAATAAGATTTTATGTCTGCCTTGTACAACTAAATGTTTATCTGTCCACTGTATCTGTGTGATTGGCCTGAATTTTTAATGATGAAATTGCAGAACTGAGAGGGACCTCAGATAATCTAATTGGATAGATGCAGAAGGGGCCTACAGAGCTAGAGTAACTTGCCCAAAATGATAAAGCCTAGTCCTTTAGACCTTTAGATAGAGAGCATAAGCTGTAGTTACACATCCCACCCATAAGACTTCCCCTCTAAAGGGCAATTTAAACAAAGAGAAATTCCACAAACTTCAGTTTGGATTCATACTGCTTTCTCTGATGAGTATGTGTGTGTTCTGAGGCTCTCTCTGCTGTCTGTAAATCAGACATTCTTGCTGGGTTGCATCAGATTCCAGGCGACATGATTGATGGAGAAAGGGCAGAGGAGAGATGACGTAATGGCTAGTGCAGCATTTACCTGCAAATTATCTCTAGCTGTGTACTGCTCCGGGTCTGTGTGACTCATGTACTGAGGCACGGCCATCCCTGTTATTCAGCACTGTAGCCTCACACTTACCTCACCCTATGTTTCTCTCCCTTTCTTGCCAAATCTGATTAGAAGCGCTTTTGTTTTAAGCCAATGTTTATGAAGCCATAAGTGGACTTTGTACCAATGACCATGTGGAGAAAATAAAAGAATATTAGAACAAGAAAATTACCTACTGGCTTGCTCACATCAACTTGATGTCTCTGTTAACTTACTTCATAGCACCTGTTATGTGCCCTCTACTGTCAATGCTGATAGTTTTCTTCCTTATATGGCTCATTTTTCTCTCAGCTTCAGTTTAACAGCTGACGGCAAACAAACCTATAGCAAGTGCCTACCTGTATCAGCACATGCTTTCACATGCTCTTTTTCTTGTAAACTTCAAAGGAGTTACTACATCCATTAGAGAGGTAAAGACACTGGCCCAGTTCACTTAGTTAATATGTGTCAGAATTGGGACTAGAATCCTGGTCTCTTGACACCAAATATAGTACTTTTTCCACTACATCACAAGTATCTGACTTATGTACTCAGGGAATTTTTGTAAGAAAAATGTTCATTTCTCTCAAGTGGATCTTCATACTTGATATTGTATCTGCCTGAGTCCTTTGTTTTATCCTTGCAGCACTAGAAGTCAAGAGTATAGGCATATGTATATTTATTGAACGACAGCCACTCAAGTTGTATGGTAGAGTTGTACCATATAAACACTAAATTTGCATGAATTCAACTACACCTGCTCATAAAATGAATATAAAAAGAGAAAGAATCATAATTTACATTGTGCAGACAAGTCTATTCTGGTTATATTCAATGAACCCATAACTAGGAGTGTACCTGCATTAGGAGATGTGTATTGATTTTCCTCAGTCTATGTCTGTTCCACGTTCTCTCTCAGAGTAAGCATCTTGCCTTGCTCAGTGTGCTGTTTTATACAACGTGTATCCTGTTGTACAAAAGCCAGCTATTCTTTCTTGTATTCAACCACAGACAGTAATCTGTACCAGTGCCAGAGGAAAAGGCCACCTGGATTATACCTACTAAGATAGAGTATGTTGCCTTCTAGCATGGGACCTTCCTAGGGGATTTTCAAGGTAGTTTTGACAAAACTTGATTTTTTTTTTCCTTACGTATTCTTTGAAAAGCCTAAACCCCAAGTGAAATCCAGCTCCTGTAGATTAACATTGGCTTGCATAAATCAGGCAGGGAAATTTTGTTTAGGTTGAACTGAAGCTGTCTTGGGCTCAACAATATTGTGTATATTGGTAGCTAAACATATCTTCCATTTTCTGTTGTGTCGAGTTGGAAGGACTGATATCAAGCAGATCAAATACTCACTGTGCCCATAAGAGAACTGTGTTGTTACTGAAACCAAGGGAGGAGAACCAACTGGAGGAAGGGTGTGATGAGATCACCCAAGAGAATAGTAGGGAGAGATAGAAGATTAAGCAAGCCCCATTGAATATAGTCACAGAGATTTTTGGGAGAATAGTTGTGATCAATCGTAAAGTCAGAAGCAAGACACAAGGAGTTAAACATCCTCTAATATCAGATCAGAGTAGTCAGCAGGATATCATGCATCCAAGAAAGGGGCAGCAGGAAGAGAGGCCTGGGAATTGAGATCCGAGGACAAGGGGTTGATGACAATAGTATATAAAAAAATGGGATTTGGAGGTTAAAAGAAGAGGCATCAAGTTGTCATCAAGAAGAATTCTGGCGTCTGAGCTTGTCTGAGATTCCCTCAGTGGTGCTGGTGGAGAAGATCCAGCCTCTGAGGAAATGGAGTCAAGGAGAATTATTGATGTCTTATGGCAAACAGCATCTCATATCCTTCCACCCATTCCATATCGGATTTTGTGCAGTTGTTATTCTCTAAGTAGTTAGGTTCTAATTTTCTTGCAATTTGGGAAATCAAGGCTGGTTCTGCAAGGCTGTCATTGGATTGCAGAAGAGAGTGCCAGAAGTCAGCATTTGTAAATGGAAAGCCAGTAAAAGTTCAACTCTCCTGAATAGAAAAATCAACTCATTCATAATACCAAACCCTCATCATATTCAGGGAAGTGGAGTTAAAACCAAGGCACCTCCCTTTCTTTCCTGTATTTGTGTAGCTAATAGCACCTTGCATTGTTAAAAGTGAAATCCTGTTGGTGATAATTTTCTTTCTCTCAGATTGCTCACTTTGTATTTTTGACTTACTACTCAATGTGAACTCCAGAAGACTACTTAACTACCATTACTAAGAAACAGGCCGTCTTGGAAAAATTGAACCTGGGAGGCTAGAGTGCTCAGATTAGGACAGACTCTCATAGTGGGGCCTCTCTACCCTAACTGTATGTATGTAAGAATTCCCTTGGATGCTTATTAAAAATTTAAGTTCCAAGGCCCCACCTTAGACCAAATGAATATAAATCCATGATCAAATGTGGCTAAAGAATATGCATATTAATAAACAACTCTGAGGATTCTTATGAAACCTAAAACTTAGGAGCCACTGGATTAGGAAATGTGTGTAAGGTGTAATAAAGCAAATCCTAGAAAAGTAACCATTTACTAAATCAAATTCTCATCATTCTAAAGTTAAATTTTATTAATATAACTATGACTAGGCATATTTGTTTTAATGAAAATCTGTAAAACTCTTTGAAGCTTTTTGGAGAAAAATATAAAAACAAGTTACATGTAAAATGTTAGTAGTAGTAATAAAGTACACACCCTTGGACATGAGAAAAAGAGACTGTTAGGAATTCAGAAAGCCTGTATGTTTTGTGAAATTATACCTTTTCCCAAGAAGGGTAAGAGGGAAAGGGAGGGAAAAAAACGGAGAGAAGCTTTCCTTGGCTTTGAAGATCCTAATCCTTTGTTCTACTTGCCTCCGAAATACAGCTGCTTCCTACTCACAGTCCCTTTGCCACAGGCCATCTGGGTCTCATTCATTGCCACCTCCACTACTGCTTTTTCAACCCTTACATACCGGAATGAGAATGAAGAATAGTAAAAAAGAGAAAAGCAAATTGATATGAAATAGAGTTGAAGTTTTATAGAAAAGAGGGAGGCAAAGTTAAACTGAGTTCTAGAAGTACTAACACCTTAGATCAGAAAGCCCTTAGCTACAGCTGTCTGGGTGAAATCATTTGTCATAGTTATCAACTGTGCAGAATGTAGGTGTATTTGGGAAATTGAGGGGTAAGTGCAGTAAGAGAGACTGGCTCCGGTTCCGCTGCCCCTGTTGAAGTAACTTCAGAAATTAACCCAAATTAATCTCTCCCCCAGGCTTCATCTGTTCTTTGGCTCTTATTTAAATTTTATTTTTGTTTTATTTGTATTGTTTTCTTTGTACAAGTCATTTCTTAAATAATCCCTAAATTTCTTTGTTATTGGCACTATTATGTACTTCACCAATACACTGCTTTCTTCCTTCCCTATAATCGTCACTACTACCCCCAGAGGGATAAATTTGAGTCCCACCTTTCACCCCTTTTCACGAGGTGATCATCTGTAATTTTGTGCCCTAAAGTTTCCTTTAAAAAAAATATAGTTTCTCTATATAGTCATGGAATCTATCATTCAAATCCCAGACGTTTTAGCTTTACCCTTTTTATATTATTAAAATTCCGCTTTGGAATGATGAGAATCCAGCTTGTTTATCTTACATCTTCTCTTCCCAAGAAAATCCAACTTGGGATGCACTCAGCCCTCAGCATAGTGACTCCTAGACTTTGCTGCTTTAGTTAAGAAATTAAAGCTAAGAGCAAATGTTCCTGACTATATTCAATCAGATAACCAAATTAATAAATGTACCATGTCAGTCAAAGTAAGCAAACATTCTTATTAGGTAGACCATGATACATTGTCATGAACTGTTGGATTACTAAACCCCTGCATGCTCTTAAAATTGAGCTATCTCTAATATGTATTATGAGGGATTAAAAAAAAAAAACTGATTTTGGAGAGTACCTGGGTATCTTAGTCCGTTAGGCATCTAACGCTTGATTTCAGATCCGATGATGTTCTCAGGGTGGGATCAAGCCCTGCATAGGACTCCATGCTGGGTGTGGAGCCTGTTTAAGATTGTCTCTCTCCCTTTCCCTCTACTACCTTCCCTTTCCTGCCCCAGCAAAGAAAACTGGTTGGTTTTTTTTTTTTTTAAGATTTTATTTATTTATTTGACACAGAGAGAGAGAGAGAGATCACAAAGTAGGCAGAGAGGCAGGCAGAGAGAGGGGGGACACAAGTTCCCTGCTGAGCAGAGAGCCCGATGAGGGGCTCCATCCCAGGACCCTGAGATCATGACCTAAGCCAAAGGCAGAGGCTTTAACCCACTGAGCCACCCAGGCACCCCAAGAAAACTGGTTTTTAAAATATTTTTCTTTGGTCTTGTTTTATGTACTCTATTCAAAATCTGAGCATATTCACCTTCATAACTCTTTCAGTATTTATTTACTGGCTTTCTTAGTGCCTTAGCTGGTGTTTTTTATATGAGATTCACACCTTCTTGTGGCCTGTAATTTTCCCTGACTTGGTATGTTTCTTGTGTCCTTGGTATTCATTAGCCTATTGTCAGATGTTTGAAATGGGAAGAAGAGAAAAAATCACCTGTCATTTTCTGCTGCAAAGGCCTTTATTTCCTCTTTTCTCTTCATGACCAATTGGGTCAATGATTTGAGTCTCTCAGATTCAGACTTTTTATCTTTCATTTTCTGAGATCAGATTATCATATTGCTTAAAATTTTCATTTGACTAGAAAACCATGTAGAACACAGCCTTAGTGGCGTGTCCACAAAAATGATTTTTACCATGTTCACTGATCCATTATGTATGAAATATCAAATTCTGGAGATCCACGCTTATACATTCCCCACCTCAAAAAGATAGTTCAGTGAGAGAAACCAGATGACAAAGGATGCAGTAGTCCAGTTAGGAGAAATTAGTAAGAAATCATTATGCAATGAAGTAGGAAATTAATTAATGACAAAATTTACTTTCAGTTGGGTAGCTAAGGCACAGAGAAGCCTGGACTTGACCCAGAATGTATACAGATATTGCTATATTTGCAATTTAATGCCAACCTTCAAAGTGCTTTAAATCAGACAAGTACTTCATGGATGGAAGCTAGAGTGTTGTATAGGCAAAATGGGCCTGTTGCTTTGACAGTCATTGTTAGGAATTATAATATAGGACTGACAAGAATCACTGGAAAAGATATATTATCTTAAAAGATGGATATATTATCATCTACTGAAAACAGGGATTTGGCAAGAGCTGGCCACTGAGAGAGTAGAGGTAAAAGTCTGTTGGTATCTGTTGGTGAGCAGATTCACATGGCCTCTCACTCACTGGTTATTGTATAGCATAGGATTGTTAGTTTTCTAGGTAGTGAGGCTCTAATTTTCTTGCAATTTGGGAAACTGAGGCCTCCCTGGCAAGTAGGGGTTGGATTTGGTTTCCCCATCACAGCCTGGCCATGGGACCTATATAAAGGGTGTTGCCCTTCTCATCTACTAAGTTAGCATAATATTTTCCACCTTCACAATCTTTGTACTAACATAATTACAATAAATCGCTGCTGCTCTTAAAGATAATCTCTGTTCTCACATCTGGGTTTAAGTCTTTCAGTAAAGCTGCTTAAGCAGTGGGGAGGAAAGAACCTTTCCATAAAGTTAAGGTCTTTCCTGATAAAGGTAACTGCTCCACCCTTGCTTCCCAATTAGATCCCCTGCCAGCAATAGCATAGACTTGAGCCAGTGCCAAATGTTTTAATACCATAAGGACTCACTTGATAAAGGCTGTGCATGGCAAAGAAAAAAACAGCCAGAGTTCCCAAACTAAAATTTTCCAAGATTTCCATGTGAGATGCAGCCAGGGCACCCTTCATCTAATTGTTACCATGTGTTGCTACCGTCATTGGTACCCTGCAATTCTCATTCTCTAGCACTTCTAGAGATTAAAAATTACAGGAAGTGCTTGCCATTTCAAGATGGAAATTTACTCTAACTGCAGAGACTTTGGTCTTTGTCAAAAAAAAAGTACAATAGCAAAGACAGGGAATAATTGTGAGACTGATACTGTGATCTTTCCAAATAATTACTGAGTAATTATTAGTCAGTTAGCAACATTCAGTGTCGTACTTCCTTGTTCCATTAATATTTAACATGTGCTTGCTAGCTTTACTTCCCTTATTGTTATAAATTCTAGATAGGAAAAGTTTATTGTCTTGCTTAGGCACAGAAAGGAAATGCCAGCACTAAATAGTTGTTGGGTATCTGCCTAGTTGAAGCAAAATGATTTCATAAATCCCTGAGCAGAAGAGAGATTAATTAATGATTAAGAATTACAAAGTGCCCAAACCTTTCAGAAACCTGGAATACCTATATATAAGTACAGGAAGGAGATGTTTTTCTCTATTTGATTGACAGTGATTTTCAGATCTCATTTATGATAGTTTTAGCTTCAGCATCTACAAAACTTTTACCATAATTGCTAATGAATGATAACGTTGACTGACTTATAGAAAAGAGAAAATGAAAGATCTTTGGCTATTAAATATTGAATGTCCCTAAATGATAATTCAGATTGAGTGTAGGGACTGTATTAAGCAAGGCCTGTTTCAACTTGACCACTCAACACTTTGCCTCCTGTTTAAAGGAATTAATGGATCTTAATGAAACCTACAATATTACTTAAGAACATAAGGTTCATGTTCAGTTCAGCTTATTCTCCTGTTGTCCTGAAACTAACTAACAGCTAATATAAATTTCCAAATAATTTCTTTGAGGAAGTTAGAGCTCACAGTAGTAGTAATAATATTGATAGCATTAAAAGCAAGAACAAGACTGCTTGCCCATGTTAGCAACCTGAGAGTCAAAGGCATTAATGGACCATGAAAGCTGGAGAGCTGGGGTGACTGTGGGTCAGAGCTAAGGTATATAGGCAAGCACAGTATAGAGGAAATTTTCATCACCTCCACTACACTGGGCTATTTCTCTTGATAGAGCAAGCTCTTAATTTTCCCCCCTTGTTAATCTGGCACCTTTCATGAATATCAGTGTTCACTTTGGAAAATAAAAAAGCAAACAGCCAAAAACATCTAAGTGTTAAGGGGGAAAGAAAGTGTATAGAGGAAATTACAGTAGCGCTCGACACAGTGGCACCTTTTACTTGACTCATACGAGGTGAAGATATTTGAGAGTTTGCGGCTTTGACAGTCTCTTTAAGACAGTGGCCAGAGGTTTTGGGAGAGAAAGTGGTATGCATACGCTGCCACTGGTTAGCTATGGCCTTTATACACATACGTGTCCACATTTTCAAAACTGGCCTGTTAAAAATATGTATGAGAATCAAGTGATTTGAAGGTAAATACCACTTCCATTCCCCATTGCTTTTGCCCCCTGTTTGCCATTTCCTTTCTAACATTAATCACTGTTTCTGAAGGAGTTGGTGTTTCCTGCGCTGGTATAGTTTCTGTTTGTTTTGTATCATCCATCAGTTGTTAAGATAGTTGCCATGTCTTTTTGGAATCTAGTATATCAAGAATTAAGTATGACACCAGCTTCTCACTTTCTTCTCTCTCTCTTATTTTTAGGTAAGTCATCTGATTGGAGTGTCAATTCATTTCATGGAATTTTCTATTTGGTAAAGTATTATTTTTTTATCAAATGACGTAAACTTTTGTTTTTGTGGTTTCTCAGTCTGTATTTTCCCACAACACTGACCTCCATAGTATATTCTGTCTAGAAGGCAAGGAGCAAGAGTCACAGAATGTGAGAGAGAGAGACAGAGGGAGAGAGAGAGAGAGAAAGAGAGGCAGCAGCCTGGGACACAAGGGAAAGGATATATAACTAAATATATTTATATGTCAAAAGAAAACCACTATTGAGGGCACCTGGGTGGCTCAGTTGGTTGAGCGACTGCCTGCAGCTCAGGTCATGATCCTGGGGTCCCAGGATTGAGTCCTGCATGGGGCTCCTTGCTCAGCAGGGGGTCTGCTTCTCTCTCTGACCTTCCCCATCTCATGCCCGCTCGCTCTCATTCTCTCTCCCTTTCCCTCAAATAAATAAATAAATAAATAAATAAATAAATAAATAAATAAATAAAATCTTTGGGGGAAAAAAAACGCTGTTGAAAGAAACCTACCTTTTCAAAGCTATTTTCATGAATTTTGCCTTTTTTGAATTTCAGGAAGTAGAAGAGTTATTACGGTAGTTCCCCCTTATCTGTAGTTTCACTTTCTGTGGTTTCAGTTACCTGGGGTCAGCCACAAGTCCAGAAGCAGATGATCTTCCTTCTGACATATTATCAGAAAGTCAAGAGCAGCCTAACACTACATCACAATGCCAACATCATTCACCTCACTTCATCTCATCATGGGAGCATTTTATCATCTCACATCATCACAAGGATGAGTATAGTACATCAAGATATATTATGAGAGGCCACATCACATAACTTTTATTACAGTATATAGTTGTAATTATTCTATTAGTTATTATTGTTGATATCTTACTGTACCTAATTTATAAATTAAACTTTATCATAGGTATGTATGTTTAGAGGGGAAAAAGTATATATATAGGTTCAGTACCATGCACAATTTCAGATATCCACCAGGGCTCTTGGAACATATCTCTTGTGGGTAAGAGGGGACTACTGTATTTTTAATTGTGTTTAGAAAGGATTGGGCTTACTTGTCAGAGAATTCAACCAAGATTAGAGTAGTGGTTTTCCAGTTTTTGGTGAAAATCTGACATTCCTCAAAAGGTTGCTCTACCTCTTAGGAAAAACCTCTACATCATCAGAGAGAGCTTTTCTTTTGAATCGTTGTTTTAAGTCCTCACGTATTTGTTCATTTTAAAACAGTTATTAAATGGAAGCAAAATACAAAATTTTAGAAGTACAAAACCAGGATTCTGTGGCACAGAGATGGTACCAGGGCTTATAGTCCATAATGATAGAAGATTGAAGTTTCCCAAGAGTGAGTATAATGAGAGAGACAAAAGGACACATCATAACGTCACATAGCTTTTCCCTTATGTTCTGGATCTTTTCACTAATAAGAAGGATGTCTGTATTTGGTACACTTTCTGCAAAGGTAGATGAATCATGAATCCTAGCAATTTGTTTTCCCTTGGGGGAATATTTCACTTTCTACAGAACCACGCATACATTGATCTATTGATAGATCTGTTGAGTAGAGACTGAAAACTGTACTGGCAGCATCCTGCCTTTCCCAGTGTTTCTTGACTAGTAATCTTATTCTCTTCTAGAGATTATCTTGACAAAAAGATATAGCTTAAAATACCCGAAGAACCAGTTAGATGCCGTATTCCTTTGATTCTGCTACTATGTTATCTCTTCCCTCTCCACAGTTTTAAATTTTTATTTTTTACCTTTTTTTAAGATTTTATTTATTTATTTGACAGAGAGAGACAGTGAGGGAGGGAATACAAGCAGGAGAAGTGGGAGAGGGAGAAGCAGACTTCCCGTGGAGCAGGGAGCCCGATGGAGGGCTCCATCCCAGGGATGGGCAGATGCTTAATGACTGAGCCACTCAGGTGCCCCTCCACAGTTTTAAAATTTTAAACTAAATAACTGATATTCATAGTTGTAAATCCTGTTGAGACCATGGAAGACTGGCATTTATTGTTGCTGACTGAGAGGTTTAACTATTGGATGAAATAGTGATAGGATGACATTGACATTCTGTTCAAAAAGTTTAGTGGCTAAAACAAAGTTCCTTCTACACAAAGATAGTTCCACCCAAAAAGTCTAAGAGCATATAGGATGGGTACAATTTCTATTCTGCAAAGAATTCTTCTGGTTGAGTGAATGAGTGGATGGATGACTTTTTAAATGAGAGTTTTAATATTTTAATATTAGAGATTTTTTTTTAAGTGAAGAACTTCCCATTTTAGTAACAATTACCTTGTGTTTGGCAACATATGATATTGTAGGGATACTTTCTCATACTAAGATTCTGATAATTCCCATATTAATAATCATGTAGCTAAATTTTCTTTTAAAAACCTTTGTGAAGGAAATGGTGAGTAGGAAGCAAGGGGTGACTAGTATCCTTTAACTCAAAGTAGTCAAAAAAATTTAAATAAATAAAGGTGTTAGGATTTCTAACACTTTCATCTGTCTTTTATATTCCAAAAGGATAAAATATCTAAAAATTCTTTCTACCTTTTATATCTTTATACTAGGAAAGAGACTGGTAGACTTAATATATTCTCAACCATTCATAAGTTCTGCTATGAATTCTAACATGAATTACATAAAAATCCATTAATTTCAGTGTTGTTTTTTTTTCTTTCCTGAGAATCTCTCTGGTTTTCTCATTAATGTCATTAAAAGCCCAAAACCAAACAAAATATTTTTGTATTTCCAAAGAAAAGTCCAGCATTCAAGTATTTTATAACTTTGGAGAAAATCTGGAGCTTTTTTTTTTAATATTTATTTATTTATTTATTTTAGAGAGCAAGTGGGAATGGGGGAGGGGCAGGAGAGGGAGAGAAAGTCTTAAGCAGACTCCACGGAGCCCGAAGTTGAGATCAATCTCATAACCTGAGCCAAAACCAAGAGTTAGACACTTAACTGACTGTGCCACCCAAGGCACCCGAAAAATCAGGGGCTTTTTAAAAAATACATGTCACTTAGTAAAGTGTAAGAGCATCTAGAAATAGGAATCCTCCCTAATATTGTAAAGACTGGGAGAAGTTCTGATGTTTTTGGAAGAATTTAGACTCCCCTACCCCATGCCAAATTAAGTATCTCATACACTCAGTTTAGTTTCAGCTCAGCTAAACTGTCATCAGAACAGGCAGACACATGGTTTTTCCTCAATGATAAAATGAATTGGTATCAAGACTATGACACCAGAGATGGATTGACTTCTGGATCCACTAAGCATATTCTAATAGCAGTCTCATTTCAAGGTCAATAAGTTGTATTAGATAAAGTATGCAGAAACTATTTGAAATTAAATTTAATGGAAAATGGAATGACCATATTTTTTGTTTCTTTTCTAAAATAAGTTCTAAGTAATTGAATAATATTTTTAAAATGTTCTCAATCTCAGGCTCATAAAATTTTCTCAACACTTGGAGACTGTTCCCCCAATACCATCATAAGCTATAAAACTTTAAATATATATATATATTTGGTGAAAAATTTTCTAAACTATTTCCCATTTCTTTTAACTTAATTTAAACTTTTTTCATAATTTAATATAATTTAAACTTTTTCCAATGACCCAAGGTCATCCATTCAGTTCACTTCATTTCAGCAAGTATTTATTTAGCATCTCCTATATATGATGATCCTCCCAGGCCCTTTTGGATACTTCATTCTGTCTACCACTGTACTAAACAGCTGCTGAATGCTATGTGTGGGGCTCTTGGGTCATCTTTTTATAGTTTTTCTGATTTCCTAGCTGTGAAAACTGGCAGACTCCTATGAGGGAGCCCCACTCAACTTCCCTCACAAGTGGTGCTTCTGATCTTCTGTGAGCAGGAAAAAACTAAAATACCCAGCCCTATGGATATGCATTCAAATAAGAAGAGCACACTAGGAATCTCTTTAATATGTGAAGTACATAAAATTTGTACATTTTGGCTACTCAAGAGTCCTTTTACTTGTTTCTGAAATCTCTTGAATTGTTCTAACATTTTAGGTATGTGAAATGTTGCTATAAACTCATCAAGCAGACATTTTCTTTATCCCTTTTCTTAGTAGTTCTTCTAGAAGCAGATTCAGATTCAGATTTTATAACACCACAGGCTGTGTTATCCACTGACCAAGTTAGAATTAGTTGTGTCTAAAATATTAATCAGAAATTTCCATCTAATTATAGTCCACAGCTTCCTTATGAACCATTTTATATTTGCCTGAGACTTGGCTTAATTTTGACGTATAATGTGTTTTTATTAGTTTTTTAGTTTTTTAAATTCAGTTTGTGTGTGTATATGTATACCATATAGTATATTACAGTGTGTATGTGTGTGTATATATGTATACACACGCGCACACACACACACACACACATATATCATCATAAAATTCTTTTTTTTAGTTTTTAAATTCTAGTTAATGTATATGGTAAAATTGCTTTCATACCATAAAATTCTTAATAAAGACTTCTATAGCAGGCTCATTTTTATTTTTTCCTTTGTCAAAATGATGTGTCCTAAAAATGTCTTATCACTAAAAATCAGTATTTACGATTGTTAAATTATATGGCTCTAACTTTCAATTTAGCCAAAAATGAATTGAGTGCTGGAGAGACCCAATGTGTACATTATACAGACCTGCGAGAATTAATGTGTTAGAACAGTAAAGCTGGCTGACATTTTTAGCACCTCCCAATGACCAATGTTAATCATACCTGTACTACAATTACCTCTCCCTTTACTAGTAAATGTTAGTTAGCTCATCACATCCTTTCAACCTTGTGTCCTGTTTATGTGTTCTAAATCTACCTGTCACCACCTTACCAAATAAGGACAAGAAGAAGCACCATAGTAACCAAAGAATGAAATTCCTCTGTATGCACTTTGTATTACCAGAAGCATGCATATTGAGATCTTTTTTGAAGAGTCAGTTAATGAAGAAACTTGAGAATCCTTGGGTTATCTGCCATTTAAAATTAAATTGTAATATTTTGGTCTTCTTAAAGGCAGGCAGTAGCAGATCTTTTTTTCCTCTAAAACTATTTCTAGAATTCTAGAGTATAGTGTAGCTATTGACTATCTTTCCATCCCTTTTCTATTAAAAGTTTTCTATTTTAAAACTATATATAAATGTAAGCTGATGTGTGTTTTCGTAAGAGTGTGATTGACTCTATAATCTTTCTTTCAAGCTGTTATCACAACATTAAAGAGTAAGAATTTTCCTTATATTGCTATCTAACTTCATGGCTTACTTTCATTTGATTTTCTTTTTTTTAGTCACTTGGAATTTATGGAAGAGAATTCTGGAAAGCTGCAGTGCTTCTTTGTTTTTTAGAGGAAGTGGCTAGCATGAGATTGAGGGCAAGAGTGTAGAATAAGGAAACTGGCTTGAAACCTCTGTATATTATGTGCCATTTTATTTTCTGAGTAATATCTCTGATTCAGTAATCATCCTGGATATTAACCATGCAAGTTTTCTTATTCCCTGGAAAGCCTTACTATAATCAAGAATTTTGCTACCATATCATATACGTTGTAATTTTATTTTCTAAAATTTTGTGGCATTTAATGTCTTCATTTCCCTGCAACCTTTTAAAACCCTTTTATCTTCATTTATTTTATTACTTTGACACTCTCTATTTCATATCATTCTTTGCAATTCACTTTGCTATTCTGCAAATAAATCATTTGCAGATATCCTAAAAGCTGGATTCTCTCACTTATGGTCTAGTGCTGTAGTTTCTTAGTAGAAGACAAGTTTATAGCCAGAAGCTATAAGTTCCCCAAGTTCAAAATCTGTACAAGTTTACACTGGAAAACCAAAATATTCCCTCTGTAATCACTGAACTTCCAAAAGATGCTAGATGCCACAGGCATAGAAACAGAATCAATCCATCAGGCTCTGGGTGGTTTGGCGGTCTGAAATAGATCATGTGAGACCCAGCATTACTTTGGCCATTCTTGTTTGAGGGCTACAGAGAGGGTGGTATCTTTTGCCAAGACCTAAAAGACCTAAAAATCTAAATTGACTACAAGGTAGCTTTTCCTCTTTTTTTTTTTTTCTTTAAGGATTCATTTATTTATTTATTTTAGAGAGGAAGAGAGAGTGAACTGGGAGAGGGGGAAAGGGAGAAGGAGAGAGAGAATCCATAAGCAGTTCTACGACAGAGACTGAGGCTGCGTTAGATCTCAGAACCCCGAGATCGTGACCTGAGCTGAAACCATGAGTCAGTCGCTCAACCAGCTGAGCCACCCAGGAGCCCCAGAAGGTGGCCTTTCTGACCCTACTCTCACCAGAAGGAAAGCAGGTTAAAAATTAATAATGACTGATAACATTTTTTCAAATAGTCTTATATTTTTTAATCATTTATCTTTAATGATTTTATTTAAAGTTTACCAAGCCAGTAAACATATCGCTATATACTTATTACTAAGAGCTGTTTTAGGGGAACCTGGCTGGCCCAGTTGGTAGAGCATGCAACACTTGATGAGTTCATGAGTTCAAACACCACGTTGGGTATAGAGATGACTTAAAATGACAGCTTTTTTTTTTTTAAAGAACTATTTTATTAGAAAATAATAATTTTGATCTTTCTTCATTGCCTAGACCTCAAATCCCAAAGCAGGTATCCCCAGTTTACTGTTCTCACCTAGAAAATTGGAAAACATAGTCATTCCAGTGTCACTGCTATTCTAGGCATCAAATAAAACTGTTAAAAGCACTTGAGTTTCTGGTGACATACTCTAGAACTCTCATTATACATAATAAGCTCATTCTCTGGAGTTGCTAAGAAATGAGACAGGTTTTTGTGTGCTCAACTATGTTCTTCTTGGTCAGTTGTTTCCTTCCAACTTAGGCATCTTTACCATCTTTATGTCAAAAAATGAGCTAATGGTACACAGGATTATGTAGAAAGCTCCAGGAGAGAAGGAGCTCTTCCTCAAATTTCAGAATTGCCTCACTAGAGAGAAAATTTCTATAAAAAATTTTTTTTCTAGGGAATCTAAGTGTCAGAAAGAACAAAGAGACAGGAGAGGAACTATCTTGAGCTCTTGAGTTTGAAGCCAGATCTGCATTATGACCCCATATAGAAAAGTACTGGCCCTCCATAAAGCAGTGCTCTGAGCAAAGTAGTAAATTTTATATCGAGTATCTTGGTTGCTGGTATTTTTAAATCTCAGAATAGACATGAAGATAATTCAATAGGAACAATGACTTTCAGTTTAAAGAAAGAATGATGCTTTATGAAACTCTGATCTTTTTAATGGAGAATAAAAAATAGCTTGGTTGCTAGGGGTGTGTGTGTGTGTGTGTGTGTGTGTGTGTGTGTGTGTGTACGTACATGTGTGTCTGAGAGAGAGAATGAAAGAGGGAGAGAGGAAAGGAGGGAGGAGACACAAGACAGACATAGTTACACTAATCTTCTTTTTCCAGAAGTTGTGATTGCTTGGTAACAAAACATATAATAAAATTCACATAGGGATTTTAGATAAAAATAGAAAAGAAGACGGGAAAAGAGTGGTATTAAAGTAAGTTTGGACCTATCAGGAATCCTACAGATCTTTTGATTCAGGTGCAGTGGCAGTTGCATTAAGAGCAGAGTCAAGGCACAGTTCTGTTCTGAGAAAAGAGTAGATCATCCATTGGTCCTCCCATCCATTGCCAGACCATATTGAACCAATGCAGCAAGTGTGTTGTCAGCCCTTTGGCTGAACATGGCCTGTGCATTTATTCCAGTTCCCCTGGCTTTACCTGCATGCTTATGGCTTGGCTCTGCCAGTGTTCATTCCACTGCTTTGGAAAGGCCTGTTTATTCAAGAGTTGTACAATCCCATTAGAGGAATAGCATAGAGCATGATTTTTGAAACCCTACATATGCATTTTATATTGGGGCCTGAGTATCCAAGAGGCCTTCAAAATACCATTATCAGAGCCCCTGGGTGGCTCAGTGGGTTAAAGCCTCTGCCTTCGGCTCAGGTCATGATCTCAGGGTCCTGGGATCCAGCCCCACATCGGGCTCTCTGCTCAGCGTGGAGCCTGCTTTCTGCCCCCGCTCCCCCATCTGCCTCTCTGCCTACTTGTGGTCTCTCTCTCTCTCTCTCTCTGCCAAATAAATAAATAAAATCTTTAAAAAATATATCATTGTCAATTTATTATTCTGTTGAATTCACAGGTGCTTCCATAGGATGAACTCAGGTGAGGGACACCCAGAAACTGACTAAGCAAAGATGAAAGGAAAGTGAAAGAAATTCCATTCTGTCTGACTTAGAGATGATGGGCAGAAAACCTAAAGATATTTTTCTTCAGTATTCATCACTTATTTCTATCATTTGTTCCCATTGTTATTTTCCCCTGCCCAGTTATTACTTGCATTTCTTCAGAAATATTAGCATGTGAGCCTGAAGAGGCAGAGAATTGAGGGTGCTACACCAGAGTCTGAGAAAATTCAAAGTTTTGGACTGCGGTCCTACCTCTGAGCTCATGCTTTTTCATTACACCGTATTTGGCTGAAGATCTGATACTCGATGCGCTGTAACCATTGCAAAGATAGTGTAATCTCTTGCTTCCTAGATTTCCACTAGTATTTTTGCCCGTCGTTTAGAGTAGCCACACCTTTCCATGAGTTTTGGGGTGTTTTAGCTATTTGGGAAAAAGAGAGCAGGGGGAAAGAAGGGAATTGGTGGTAGAGAGATGGCGCCTGAAAATGGAAAGGTCACTCATGAAAGTGGAGTATGTGTTACCTTCTGGCTCAGGCCGGGTGGTTGGGTGGGGATGTCATGTATGTCCCAGTGCAGTCACCCTTGCAGTGGTAATTCTCTCAGTTTAGCCACCACAGAGTATTGTTCCTTGTTTTTCTATAGTCCTTGTCAAAATGCTATGACAACTGGCTGGTTTTATGAAAACAGAGCCTGGCTCTCAAGAGACAGTGTGTCTGAAAGTCAAACATGGATGGCAGCCATTGGCACGCGAAGGAGTCAGAAACCACAGATTGTTTTCTCGTTGGATGAACAGCTTAAAGCAACGTAAAGTTAATTGAAGAATTCCTTGAAAGTGAAGTCAGACTGAAAGAAATGCTCTAAGTCTATAATTTACTAAATGTGAAAGGTCTGTAAGTGGTAGTGAGACTAAAAGAGTTTAAGGGGAAAAAGCATTTTTGTAAACAGATCTGGCTTGTATTATTGCCTACGCAGTTTTAATTATTTGCTCTAATAATGTAGATCTGCAAAGAATCTTTAATTAGGTAAAGCTTGATTTATGGAGTTGGCCTCATATAAACCATGAGGTCATGGTGTGCTGCAGAAAATTACAGGCCTGGTCTTGCCATTGAAAACTATTATTTCTATCTAGGACTATTCACGCTCTGCATGTCTTACTCTTACGAAACCAGAGCATCCTGTGTTTTCATTCTCAATGTCCTTTGCCCAGGTAAATCCAACCTATACTATTACTCATTAAATAATTTATCAAATATATATATGAAAAAACTGAGGAGACAGGCACCGAATTTAACTACTAACTCTAGTAAAAGAAATGTTTACTTCTTGAGAGCTTAGAGACCAACCTGTGATCCAGAAATGGATTCATTCTCCCTTCAGCTGACAGACTGGCAGGGACATGTGAGACTATCAAAAGGGCTATCTGTGTGTCTGTATGCCTGTCCTTCCCCCAAACTTAACCCCATCCTCCACTTTCCCTCTCCTCCCCTAGCCTCTTCTGAGTTCTTTCATTGTCATCAATGCCTGTTTCATCTGGTTTTAAATAAGAGCTGGGGGCCTCTACAATATTTCACTGTGGTTCTTACTTCCCTCCCATTGCAGTAGAAGAAGCCTTGATGTAGAGCCAAAACCTTTTCTTTGATTATAGGTCTGCTGATTATAATTTCCTAGCATTTTTCTTACATTAATTATACCTTAATGATTGCATTTTCTAGGTTCTCCATTTCAATTTTGTTAAAGTAGAAATAAGATTTAAGAAGGAATCCTTCTAGATTTTAACATTTTATTTTCTATTCTTTTAGATTTGTCTAACCCATATTTGCCTTGATAGCTATTTTATTTATTTATTTTATTTTTTATTTATTTGACAGAGATAGAGACAGTGAGAGAGGGAACACAGGCAGGAGGAATGTGAGAGGGAGAAGCAGGCTTCCTGCTGAGCAGGAAGCATGGTGCAGGCTTGATCCCAGGACCCTGGGATCATGACCTGAGTCAAAGGCAGATGCTTAACGACTGAGCCACCGAGGCGCCCTTGATAGCTATCTTAAATGATAGGCCTTTGTCAGGTCTTCTCAAAGTGTTCAGTGTTTTTGCATAAAAACAACTCCTGCCTTCACTGTCACATCTCATCACTTTACATAATATTTGATTAAATTATGTAATTACAATAACAAGTCCAACAGGCATAAACAGATTTGGGAACAAACATAATTGTTGAAACAGTTGGAGGAAATGCATGGGGCATACTAGAGAATAGCCTTCTGGCCTCCAGGATTCGATATGGATGGGCTCAGTCCTGAGTTAAACAAAGGGACAGAACCAGTTAAGTGGAGCTCAGTAATGAGAACTTCTGAATCTGTACTCTCCACATTGTCTTGATTTTACAGGTGAGACCCAAGGTGGTTACATGACTTACCCAAGATTTTCAAACTAGTTGGTAGCCAGCCTGGGTTTCCTGACTCTCAAGCCAGAGTTTTCCCATGGTACCAGAGGAGGATTGATACCCTGACCCTTTATGAGTGCAGGTTTATAGAGTGTACTTTGATTTATTACCACAAAGTATCTGTCTTGATGCTTACTTTCCCCATAGTTTTTATGTTACTGATTAACAAACATTTTTCTTTAAATTCCCCTTGATATCAAAACTGATCCTTCTTTATTATAGGGAGTTAATCCAGGTCATGACATTTATCACTTTTTTCCTTAAATGACCATAACTAATAAAAGAGAGAGACTGGATGGAAGAATTTTTCAGTAGGGCTTGTCCCCCTTAGCAATCTGTAGCCCCATACTGTGTATAGCTGCTCTTATCCATCTAAAAGCAAATTTTTAAAGGGTGTAGACCTCAGGAGTGCCTGGGTACCTCAGTTCGTTAAGCATATGCCTTTGGCTCAGGTCCTGGTCCTCCTAGGATCGAGCCCCACATAGGGCTCCTTGCTCACAGATGAGCCTGCTTCTCCTTTGCCCTCAGCCACTCCCCCTGCTTGTGCTCTATCATTCTGTCTCTGTCAAATAAATAAATAAAATCTTTAAAAAAAAAAAAAAACATTTAAAGTGTGTAGGCCTCAGACAAAGCTGCTTGCAGCAGCACTGTAAGGTTTATATGTTCTCTTTCACAAACCATATGTGCTGACTTTCCTAATATCAAATTGGAAAGACTTTTTAAGTCACTTTCCTTTTCCTGCCCCTTTCTTCCAGTCCTCACCTCTTGCCCCACCCCCTTTCAGAAAACATTTGATGTTGCCTAGAGTCTACAAGTGAGCAGTTAAAAATAAAATCAAAACCATTAGGATGAATATGAAGGAGGTGGGAAAATGCTGTACTCAAATCCTGAGGTAAAATGTTTTTGTTATTATTGAAAATTGTATTTTCAATACAAGAGATTTGGGTGTACGTTATTTTTATTTGCTAAAGGGAAACATATCAGGTGTTCCACAAGGACATTATTACCAAGCACTTCATTATAAGCCAGTAACCCTTATGTAAATGAAGCTGAATAACCACCTAGAGCAGAATATTTGTTCACACATTAGATCTGGAGAAACAATACTATAGTCTAGCTCCATTCTTTGTTGATGGGGAACAGAAGCCCGAAGGAGATAAGTAGTTTACCAATCAACAGGCTTAATGATATTACCAGCCTGGAGCCAATGTTCCTTCATACTGACCGGGGTCCCAGAGCACTATTGTTTAGAAATCAGGTCCAGTCCAGATAAGGAAAAGTACCATACTTCATTGTGGCAGTGGGGACATGGACTGTCAAGTGAGTGGGATTTAGACTTGACGAAGTCAGAATATGCAGAAGAGGATTTTTTCTTCAGGGGCTTCTCTTTTCACGGAGAAGGAAGACAGAGGCTGGACCTCTGTCACAGGTTGTTGTCAAATCACTATGAAGGAGAAAACTAGAATAATGGGTGGTCTTTTTATACCTGTTTTAAAATAAATACTTTGTCAAAACTTTCCTTTCTTTCATCAGAATTTATGGCAAGATATGTTGTATCTTAAGACAGTGAATTTATCAGAGAACTTCGGGCAGGAGTCTCAAACTCAGGCTATAAGCCGGCTGTTTATTACCTGAAAGGCCAGATATAAGACAATAGGGAGAGTGCTCCAAAGGGGGTAGTTGCTTCCCAACTCCAGCTGATTTTTGTCTTGTGAAAAATACAGGTATACATTTGACCATATCTTCTAGTGCTTTGAGAGAAGCTGGAAGTCTGAATTATTAAGTCTCCTGATTTTAAATGCTGGCAATGTCCTTCTTACACATGCTCAAGCCAGAAACCTTGGAGTTGTCCTTGACTCCTCTCTTCCTTTCAAAACCTACATCTAATCCATCTGGAAATCCTATTGAGTCTACCTTCAATATATATTTAAAATCTTATCACTTCTTACAGATCTCTGTGGTACTACTATAGCCCAAACCACCATTATCTCTTTCCAGGATTACTGCAATAGCCTCCCAGTTGGTCTCCCTTCGATGCTTTCCTTCCGTAGTCAGAGGGATATTATTGAAGCATAAGTCAGGTCTTGTTGCTTCTCTTTTCACAACCATCCAAAGGCTTCTCACTTAGCAAAATCCAAAGCCCTACCAATGCTCCATGAGGCTCTGTGACCTCACCTCTGCAGCCACAGTTGGCGTCCTGTCTTTTCCTCAGATGCACCTGGTCATTTCTTCATCATGACCTTTGCCTTTGCTCTTCCTTTGCCAGGAATGGTTTTCCCCTGGTATCTCCATGGCCCAATCACCTCCTCCAATCCCTTGCTCAAATGTCATCTTCTCCATAGGCCTTCCTTGGCCACATTATCTAAACTTGTGGCCACACACACACACACCCTCCCTCTCTCCTTCTCAACTTTGTATCCTCTTTAGTATATATCGTGGTCTCATATACTAAATTTTCTTCTTTGTCACCTGTTTTCCACATTAAAATATAGTTTCCAAAAGGGCAAGGACTTTGTCTATTTTTGTATGTTTGTTCATTGCTGTATACTTAGAATCTAGAAATGTGTCTCACACATAGTGGGTGCTCAGTAAATGCTTGATGAATGAATGAATCTAAAAAAACCAATTTCATCAACTCTGGACCAAAAAACTCTAAAGTGGGCCATATACATCCTATATCCTCTTTGACCTAGGGTCAAAAAGAAGAGTAAGCACTTCCCCAGCTGCATCTAGTAGCTTGGAGACAAGCGCATGACTACATCATGACCCCTCTCCTGCTCAGGAAACCATAGAAGAGCTCTTCCACTCCACTCTGCACATTGAATCCTCCTACTTCCATTCTGCTGAATTTTAATGCATGCTTATCTTATGTCACAACAAAGTTTTTCCCAATATATTGATGTTTGGAATATGGAAAACGTTATTTGAATTAGTTCAGCCTCTCCTAAGTGAACTTCCAAACCTCTGAAGGTAGAAAACATTTGAACAATATGACTCGCTTTCTCCACAAAGCAGTGTTTAGAGATAGACAGTAAATAAGAGGGAAAAGCTTACATAAAGACATTCAGGTGCAAAAAAACCTTTGTGCTTTGGAAGAGAATAAATGAAAGAAATTAGAGTAGAGTAATAGGAGCAAGTGGTAGGAAAAGACATTGGAGGGGTAGGCAGGGCCAAATAATGTAGACCAAGGTAAGGAATTTGGATGTTAAAGTCCAATGGAAGACTCAGAAATCATTACTATGAACTATTTATAGTGTTAATTTTTTAATATATCTTTTTAGTGAAGTATGACACATATATTCTAGGGATGTTTTCAAGTAAGTCTGTCAATTCTTAGCAGTTATTTCAGCACCCAGACTTCCTTTTGTTTAAAAAAAAATTTTTTAGACTTGAATGGCTGAAAAAACTAGTGTATTTTCACATTTATAACAAAAATGTGAAAGTTTATTTTAAAATATCTTACTAAAGGGGTACCTAGGTTCAAGCCCTGCATCAGGCTCCTTACTCAGCAGGGAATCTGCTTGTCCTTCTCCCTCTGCTACTCCCCCTTCTTATGCTCTCTCTCTCTCAAATAAATTAATTAAATATTTAAATAAATAAATAAAAATATCTTATTAAAATAACTAAATGTATTTATTTGAGTAGAAAATAAGTTTTGTTGAGTTACATAACACTATAGATTTTGGCTATGATTGTTCAATAAAGTAATGCTCCTCAGGCACAGTCTTTAATGGTATCCACTTTAGTTAAGTATATTAAATGCTAAATGGTCATTCATTTTACTGTTGTATTTGCAACTTTGCCAAGTTACTATCACATTGAAATGTATAGCATTTTGCTTCTAAAAAATAATTATATATACTTAGACTCTACCAAATGCACATTAATTGCAGTTTTTATAAAAGGTATAACATCCTTGAGCTTATGGTTTATTTGGCCTATGTATTCTAATCATAAAAAGGGATCAAATATTGAGCAGTTTACTAACATTCCATAGAAGATAGAACAAGGCTCTTTTAGTTCAGCATATGAGAACAGTAAAACATTACTGAAGTTGCTTTTGGGTTTTTTTTTTTAACTTCAGAATTGCACAAGCCAAACTGAGCTACTTAAGAGTTTTAGAGGGATTTTGTAGCTTGACCTTTGCCATCTGGTGACTAAAAAAGCAGATTCTGAGACGTGAAACGACTTGAGATACGAAGAGTCCAAGCAGATTCGAGCTATAGGTAATCTGGAAAGCTGGTGTAAAAACCGTGTTAGGACTAAGTTTAGCAACTCTTAGAACATTCAGAGGCAGTCCACTGTGACATAAGTGAGAACTGTAAGAAGAAAAACTTAAGAGCTCTTTGTAGCTTTCTCACAACTGATTTTCAGTAGCATTAATGGAAATCGCGGAAGTAGAAAAATTCAGAACTAGAAAGGACCATAGAGACCCTCTTTTACAAATGAGGAAACTGAGGCCCAGAAGGTACCAAAGACTTGCTCAATGTCACACAACTAGAGTTAATGTAGGACTGAAGTTGGAATTTAGAGCTCCTATTTTCTAACTCAGTATTCTTTTCCATACTTTCTTGGGCATTTTTTGACCATATAGTCATTGGAGTTGTACCACAATAGAATGAGCTGGCTTGGGTGAAAAAGGGAACACTCTGCCACCAGAAGTGAGTGATCAGGCAAAAGCTGGACAATGGCTGCCTGGCATGCATGCTGATTTTCCATGAAGGAAGCTTGTACTCAAAGTTCTCTAAGAGCTTTTCCAACTCTAATTTTAATAGAATTTAGATACTTTTCATCATATTTATAGTAGGTAATTATTTGTCCTCTCTACTTACAAAACTTTGTTCACTCTAATTCATGCATGTGTTATCCACCCTAGTCTTGTCTCAGAACCTGTCTTCCCTTTGACAGCACCTGTTCCAAAGTTGCTTAGTAATACTGTGACCAGTGAGCAAGCCAAGACTCTAAGCTCTGCTCATCACTTGGAATGATGAGTAATCACTGTACCCATAATTCATTTAAGCTTCTCTATTAGACAAAAACCCAATAACTGATCTTCCTCTGCCACACAAATACATACTAGCCACATAGTTAGTGAAGGGGAGACCCATAGCATTAAAATCAGCTTTCCTATTGTGCAGCAAGGACTTGGAATGGTAAAAGCAGTTGGTCAATTTGTAACCCAATAAGCGATAAATAATTTTTAAAGTAAATTGTGATAAAATTTCTTGACCGTGCAATTATATATAGCCTAGTCTTAGCTTAGAAATGAGAATTTATAGATTTGCATTACATTATTAAATGCATGAGAAGGAACTCTGATTAGAAATTTATTTGCCAACTGATAATGTCTCTGTGAATAGAAAATCTCTATATACTGCTGTATTTTTTTGTTGTATTTTGAATATAAAATTATCTCTACCCATCCCATCTCCATCCATTTATTCATCATTAAAGCGTGTTTTTTTGCTATAATCTAGAAGGTAATTTCCCAGACATAAATATTTTTAGACTATATGCTTAACAGTCATATTTATAATAGAGGACTTCCAGAAAACAAGTGATTCAGTCTCCTGTGCCTTAAGGTAGCCCCTTTCTCCAGTGGAGACCAGGATGAATTATTCATTGTAGTAGATATGTGGTCACATCAGGGGCCCATCTTCATAGGATTAAAACTGGGTCCTACACTTCCATCCTGAAGTCCTATGGGAAGGTTTCCGGTATCCTCATTCCCCTCATTTCCACCACCCTGGATTGATTTGGGAGAGGGAGTGAGGGAGGCGATGGTGGTAGGGTTTCATGTACTATAATAGTGATTTGCTAAGGCAGTGAAGGACTCTTTTTCAAACATGAAGGAAACTGAGAGCCCAACAAGGGAGAAGCCTTGTTACAGGACTAGAGAAGTTACATAATACATAATTGTCTAGAACCAACATAAAAACAAAACCTGAAACCCACATCTCCTGTATCCTGTGTGAGTTCTTTTTTTTTTTTTTTCTTGGTCTCATTCCACCCCTACTGAAAACTCAAGCTAAGCTTTATTTCCTTTTCAAAGCTGACTGGACAGGAAGATTAGACAGTGTATCTTATGTGAATTTGCCTTATTTTACCACAAGGGAAAGCCTCCCTAGGACAGTGTTGATAAACTTTTCCCATAAGAGGTCAGATAGTAAATATTTTAGGCTTTGTCAATCATATGGTCTCTGTAGCAGCTACTTTACTCTATGACTGTAGCACAAAAGCAGCCACAGGCAAATGAGCAAATGAACAAATGAGCAGGGCTGTGTTCCATAAAACTGTATTTATGGGCACTGAAATTTAAATTTTATATATTTCTCATGTATCATAAAAAATTACTCTAATTTTGATTTTTTCCAACCCTTTAAAAATGTGAAAATCATTCTTGTGTGCTATACGGAAGTAGACTATGGACCAGCTTTTGGCCCACTGGCCATAGTTTGCTAACCCCTGCCCTAAGGGAATAAATATGAGAAGCCCATAGGTGTTAAAACATGAAGAGATAGAATATGATACTTGAAGGACAGTTGATTTAAATGCAGTAGAGGAAATGACTGATGGGATGCCTTTGCAGGAAGAATAGATGGATGTCCTGACCCTTGATTCTATTTTAGTAATCTGGGTTGCTACTAGGTCAAATTCTACATTCTTTATTTTAATTTACTGTCTTAAAATTTATGAAAGGCAGGTTTTAGCTGGCCTTAGAGAAGAAAAGCAGAAATAGGGAAAGGACATGTGACCAAGAGTGTACCATATGGTATGCAAAGCCAATAGGACATTTTATTAGAAATGGCAGCTGGTGGTTTTCATTATCAGTGAATCATAGGGAAGCTTGTCTGAGGCAGGGAGGAGGCAGTTAGCCGTATTCCTCCTTAGCACAAACTACTGCAAGTCATTGTAAAGGTCTCATTGAATACGTCTTCAGCCATGCTGAAAGAACCTGTAAAGATCTCTGTTTTTATGACATAAAAGCTGTATTGGTAAACTTTCAATTTAAAAATCCCATAAATTCAAAGCCATAAAGGACCATTAATTAAAACAGTATGAATGATTTACATGCAGTTGAATACAGTTTTTGTTGTTCTATAAGTCAACTCACCTGTAACAATTGCATAAGTGGTAATGTGGTTGTTTATAACAAAGGAGTATTCACTATTATGATAATGATAATATAATTAACATTTTTTGAGCAGCTACTGCCTGCTGCCATCTAACATACATTATCCCATTTACTCCCATAACAGCCCTACAAGGTAGCTATTATTCTCTTGTTGAAGATGAAATTGAGGCCCAGTCATATACACACAAAGTAGCAGGGCCAAATCTATGTCTTCCTGACATGAAAGTTTATGCTGTTTCCATTGTACCATTGCCATGATAAGAAATTTTGGGGGAAAAAAAAATTTGGAAAAATCATCCTCAACTATATTGCTGACTATCCATATTTTATGTTAATTTTACTCTGAGTGGTTATTGCACAGTAACAGAATACTTTCAGCACCTTAAAACCTTAAAAACTCACACCAGTTGTGTCTTCTAACATTTGTGGTTTATGTGTCCATTTGTTGCTTGCAGTTTCTAGGCAGGCTGCAACCTTGAACTATTCACTGCCTGAACTTGCCCTCAAAGAATTCTTCTTTCCACTCTACCTCTATCAAGTGACAACCAATGAAAAACCCACAAACTCGGCAGCTGCAGCTCTGGAAAGTTTCCATCAAAACCCTCATTCCCACATCCCCTTTGAAAATCACAGAGCTTGCTGTTATCTTCTTGAAGGTCATGACTAATGCTTATAAAACTTCCACAGCAAACACTGTCTACAAGACCCAAATTCCTTAACTTTGAGCTCTGTGTTAACTTACCTACACCAAAACTTTTACTGCCCCTCAACTGCCCTACCCTAAATTCTTACCCCGTAACCTAGAAAGCAAATATTAGGTTAGGAGCATTCTAAATAGCCAATAAGAAAACTGGAAAGCTTAATGAATTTCAGAAAGTACCTCCTTGCCAGATCAGAATTGAATGAAAATCCATTATATTGAAAATATGAAATGACTTAGCTATTCATTCTTATCTATCTTAATTTTATTCTTTTTTTTTTAAGATTTTATTTATTTATTTATTTGAGAGAGAAGGAGAGCACCAACAAGGGGAGGGGCAGAGAGAAGGAGAAGCAGACTCCTCGCTGAGCAGGGAGCCTGCTGCAGTGCTCGATCCCAGCACCCCAGGATCATGATCTAAGCCAAAGGTAGATGCCCAACTGACTAAGTCACCCAGGTGCCCATGTCTAAATTTTGTTCTTTTTTTTTTTTTTTTTAAAGATTTTACTTATTTATTTGACAGAGAGAGAGATAACAGGTAGGCAGAGAGGCAGGCAGAGAGAGGGGGGGAAGCAGGCTCCCTGCTGAGCAGAGAGCCTGATGCAGGGCTCAATCACAGGACCCTGAGATCATGACCTGAGCCAAAGGCAGAGGCTTAACCCACTGAGCCACCCAAGCGCCCCTAAATTTTATTCCTTCCATGAATTCCTTTTAGGTTTCAGAGGTCAAGTATGCAGTGTACCTGTCTCAGAGAAAACAATTTCATTTTTTCCTAAATGTGGAAATGTAGTATAAAGGTGGCTATTTTATGTGTGACTGAGTGATACCAAAATCCAGTTTTTAGGAGCCTTTTCAGATGTGAATCATGTTATTTAATCCAGATCTTTGAAACCACAAGCAGACACACACAGTATGGATGTTGGATTGCAGAAATATGGTTGCTATTATTTACCCTGCTATGCTTTATTTTGCTTACATTAATGACCCATCAATACACTTAAGAAAAAAAGTAAATTTGCCTCATCATCCTTTGAAATTGACAGGACTGGATGCCAGTGATTACAGAACTAAGACTCCATCAAGAGATAATTTCCTAATGATCACAACATTGATTTTTCTAAACTGTCCCATGAGTATTTCCAGGAATTCAGGGAGAAAAAAAGCTGCAGCCTGGAGACAAATATGTGCTAATGTACCACTGTTGTCTGGAGAAAATATATGCTCATGGCAGTAGTAAGAAGTTATTTAGTCTGTATTTACTTAAAACATACAGGCTGCAATGTTAGCATGCTGATTGTGCCCAGACATAATAGAACTCACTACCACTTTCACACTAGCTTTAGGAAGGAATACACCTTTTAAATCAACGTTGGTTAAAAAGTTGTCATTTAGTTCTAGTAACCCCAAAGTTTCTTTCTGTTGCCTAAATTATGGAATAAATTATTTGGGGCCTTAAATCCCACCTGAATTGACTGCTCTGGGTTACTTTAGCATAAACTTTACCTTATCAGTAAAACCGAGCGGACAAATTTTTTTAAATATGACAAAATATCTACTATTTAGGTGAAATAGTGAGTTCAGATCTGTGGTCGGGAAATGCTCATAATTAAAAAGAGACTTTCTTGAAATATTGTTGATAAAGAACATTGATGTCAGTTTTCCTAATGGGAAGTGGGGATATGCTTTATAAGCCAAGACTTTCTGTTAAATAAAAAGCCTTAGGAGAATGTCCACTCTCATCTGTGAGCAGTGTATGCATATATTTATTATCTGTTTGAGGTGAGGTTTTTCCCCCTCAAAAGAGGATATCTCAGGACTGTAATTTTTTACTTTCCCGTTTTAATATTTTGATTATCAGTTATTTAAGTATCAGAAAACAACTTGGGCTGGGGTGCCTGAATGGCGCAGTTGCTTACACATCAAACTCTTGGTTTCAGCTCAGGTCATGATCTCAGGGTCCTAGGATCCACAGTCGGTGAGGAGTCTACTTGAGATTTTCTCTCTTCCCCTCCTCTCATTTCCTCTCTCTCTCCCTCTCTCTCTCATACACAAATAAATAAATCTTTAAGAAAAAAAAAAGAATAAAAAAAAGAAAACAGCTTGTGCTGTCAAGAAAAGTCATTTTCATATATAAGCAAGATGCTAGGTTTTTGTCTTTCTCTGAGTAGCTCTAAGGTCTATTTACTTTATTTTTTAGGGGTTGTTCTAATATCTTAAATGTATATATATTCAAAATGATTAAGTTTTTTGTGTCTCAGATTAGTGCTTCCAAGATTACATTAGTGGTATGGCAGTTAAAACTGGACATTTACAAGTCCTTTAGATCAAATGTATTAAAAAATTAAATTTATAAATAAATGAGCATTCTATAAGCATTTTTTTTCTTAAATTTTAAATGAAGAGGCATTCACATGAACCTTATACTGCCCTCTGGTTCCTGGTAATCCAAGCACCTTGTCTTTTTTTCACTCCACCAAACTAATAAATTTTGCCATAGGGGAAGTAGAAACTTGTTTCATTCAGTTAAGGGAGTATTTCTTGATTGCCTTTAAGTTGTTTCATTTGTTTTCATATCACTATCATGTAATAGCTTTCCAAGAAAACTTGGAAACTTTTTTATCATCTCTTCTTTTTTTTTTTAGAGTTTATTTATTTATTTGACAGAGGAACAGAGAAAGAGAGAGAGAAAGATCACAAGTAGTCAGAGAGTCAGGCAGAGAGAGGAGGAAGCAGGCTCCCTGCTGAGCAGAGAGCCCGATGTGGGGCTCAATCCCAGGACCCTTAGATCAGGACCTGAGCTGAAGGCAGAGGCTTTAACCCATTGAGCCACCCAGATGCCCCCATCTCTTCTTCTTTTATCCATTTTAATATTATATTTACTTAATCCATTATATCAAAATATTGTAATTTCAACATGTCAGTTCAAGAAAACTATTAATGACATTTTATTCTTCTATTTTTTGAAATCTGCTGCATTTTATACTTGGAGAATATCTTAATGTGAACTAGCAAGTGCTACTTCAAGTGCTCAGTGCCACGTGTGACCAACCAATGGCTATCCAATTGGATGGCACAGCTCTGGATCATGATATTCTAAGCAGTACAGCAGGATCGTGGATCTTCAAGTGTTACTAATTTCCTTCGGAAAAACGTGTTATAAAACTAGAGAGATTTAAGTAAAGTGGAAAATTATTTATTCTAACACCCATAAAATCAGAGGATCAATCATGATCACAACATTTGTAAAGCCTCAATTATGTTTATGGAATTAAAGTGAATTTCTTAAATTTGGGGTAACCAGAAATAAATTTTCTATATTCTAGGGATATATTGAAACTTTCCTACAAAAAGCCTGAATCCTTTTTACTCAGGAGTTAAGCATCTATTAATCTCTTAATCAAAGGATCTTGCTGAATAAATGTGAATTGGTTGGACATTTCCCCCCTCTGTTAGCTAATACAGAATGGAAAGGAATTATTGTATGTATTTCTGGGAATGACAACCAGCCCTCTTCCGGTCATGTGTACTTAGAACAATCTAGCCAGAGATTGGAATTTCAAATTATATATGGGGTCATTTGTCAGGATTCCAGAAAAAATAACTGAAGACTCTGAGTTTCTATAAATAGAAATTTTAGAACAGCATAGCATTATGTTCATTAATTTTCCTTTCTCTCTGAGGCCATGGGTATCTAGGAAAATCTAATACAGAACTACAGCAATATTTTCAAGCCACTTATACATAAGAATAAATTAAAATATAACATCAGCTAAAATTTCTATGTGCATATTATGTTTAAAAAACAGATCTGAACTTTCTACATTTACTTATTTGTGTATGTATGTATGTACCCTTCTACCCCTTTCTCTCATTTCTCCCACCTGAGCCTCTGGCAATCACAATTTCCCGTTTTAATATTCTGTTCTATGTGTGTATGTGCTTGTTTTGTTTTGTTTTGTTTTGTTTTGCTTAAGATTCTACATGTGAGAAATTATATGGTATTTATCTTTTCTGACTTACTTCATTTAGCATAATGCCCTAGAGATCCATCCATGTTGTCCTGATAGCCATTTAAATTATCTCATTATGCAGAATTTCATATATAGAGAAAAAAAGAACCCCCATGACTACTGCAGGGGTCATCAACTCATGGCCATCTTTATTACATCTATATTCCTTTCCCTCATACTGAATTCTTGGGAAGCAAAGCCTGTCTAGGATTTGTCTGGGAAATCATGTAATTTCCATGGATTGTCTATTATGTGATTTGAGCTTTGTTAGGCTTTGAGGATAAAATTAATAAATAAGACATGGTCCTTGTTTTCAGAGATTTCATCAATCTATCTGAGGTAATAATGTTTAATAGTCAATGTAATTATAATACAAGTCAATAACATAGACCCAAACACTAAAATACCTGAACCAGTTCTCAACATAGCAAAACCTAACATAAAAGGAATAGTCTTATGATACGAATCCCTGGAACCATTTTTATGAAGACCTTTTTAAAGCATGAAAAATTTTCTGGCTCCTTTCACTACAAAGGCCTTGAAGCAGTGACACCCAGTAGCAATGAGCACACGTGGCACCAATATTTTGGCTTCAGTGTCTCTTTTCCCACTACAGGGAAACAGTGCTCCTTAGAGAAATGGCTGATTCAGGGCTGGGGGAGGAAAACTAAGATGAACTTTGAAACATCTTTTCATGCCAGCATATTATGAAGTGCTCAAAAAATGATAGGACTACAAATCTGGTACAACTTGAGCAACAAAGTAACTAATAATAATAATGAAATACAATTCATAATATAAAATAAAAATCTGTGAGTTCATAATGAGAATAAATAAGTAGATATTCCATGAATAAGAAGGAAAAGCTCTTTTTACAGTAGAATGGCAATTAATAAATGTGGAATGAATGATAGATTAGAAAATCATCATGATTCAAGCTAGAAGTATCCATGGTAACTAAAACTAGAAAGTCAAATTAGTGAGAAACGGGCTATTTACATATCCCAGAGAATGTCTCCAAAAATTACTTATTAATGGCTATGGGAAATAGTAGCTTTAGAGGGGAGAGACCTGGTAGTAACATATTAACCATGTGATCAAAATTACCATTTAGAAATAATCAAACTGACAGCATGTGCCTCTGGATGTTATGTATTGGATAAAAGACATCTGTGATATTCTTGCCTGTCTAAATGCATAATTAATTTGATACTAAGGAAATATTAGACAAACTCAAATTCAAAGATACTCTTAAAAAATGGCAGTGTCCCAAAACATAAAGAAAAGCTGAGGAGCTATTTCAGATTAAAGAAAACCAAAGACATGTGAAAACCAAATGGATATGTGATGCTGGATTGTATCCTGAACTGAGGGGGGGCGAGGGTGGGGGTGGAGAATGCAGAAAGAACATTATTGGGACAATTGGAAATATTTGAATTGGGTTCTGGATTAAATAATAATATTGTTACTATGTAAGTTTCCTGATTTTGATTATTGCATTGCCATTAGGTAAGTGATTATCTTTGTTCTTAGGAACGATAAATTGGTAATATTTAGGGACAAAGGTATGATGTCTACAACTTAATCAGATAGTTTAGAAAAACAAATGATATGTATATATGGAAAGAATAAAATACAAAAGTAACAAAATTTTAACAACTGGTAAAGCACTGGTGCATCAGAAAGTTTTTGTACTGTTCTTGCAACTTTTCTCAAGTTTGAAGTTATTTCAAAATTAAATTTAAGGGGCGTCTGGGTGGCTCAGTGGTTAAGCTTCTGCCTTCGGCTCAGGTCATTATCTCAGGGTCCTGGGATTGAGCCCCACATCAGGCTCTCTGCTCAGCGGGGAGCCTGCTTCCCCCTCTCTCTCTGCCTGCTTGTGATCTCTCTCTCTGTCAAATAAATAAATAAAATCTTTTTTAAAAAATTAAATTTAAAATGCTAAAACAAAGCAAATACACACATGTGCACATGCACAACAGTTATCTTCACTTTAAATAAAGCCAACTCAAAATGTAGATCTTAAGGTCTTACCCAAATGTTAACCAAGGAAGTTGGTTTCTCCCAACAAATTTGCTATACAAAATTTTTTTTAAAAGTCAGTCTTCATGGTAAAAGTATAAAATTTGGGATGCCTGGGTGGCTAAGTTGGCTAGGTATCCAACTCGTTTTTTTTTTTTTAATTTTTATTATCATATAATATATTATTTGCCCGAGGGTACATGTCTGTGAATCGTCAGACTTACACATTTCACAGCACTTACCATAGCACATACCCTCCCCAATGTCCACAACCCAGCCACCCTATCCCTACCCCCCGCCTCCCAGCCACCCTTAGTTGGTTTCGTGAGTCTAGGAGTCTCTTATGGTTTGTCTCCCTCCT
>CM053603.1:145365294-145388931 GCA_028646535.1 Procyon lotor
CCATTTCTTGATTGGATTATTTGTTCTTTGGGTGTTGAGTTTGAGAAGTTCTTTATAGATTTTGGATACTAGCCCTTTATCTGATATGTCATTTGCGAATATCTTTTCCCATTCTGTCAGTTGTCTTTTGGTTTTGTTGACTGTTAGGATATTATTTTTTTTTTAAGATTTATTTATTTGAGAGACAGAGAGAGAGAGAGATGGGGGGAGGGACAGAGGGGAGGAAGAGAATCTTAAGTAGATTCCCTGCTGACTGTGGAACCCAACTCGGGGCTCAATCACAAGACCCAGAGATCACGACCCCAGCTGAAACCAAGAGTTAGATGCTCAATTGACTCAGCCACCCAGATGCCCCTGATATTAGAATGCATCTTAGAATCAATGTCAAAAGAGAGCCAGAAGAAGTTGTATAGCTGTCACTGTCCATGCAGGTGCCGACACACAAATTTCTGTGAAGAGATAGCAGTTTGAGTTTGGACAGGCTGTGGGAACTGACTGGATCAGGGTCAAGCTGTGTGATACATGCAGTGGCACCCAAGGCAAATGGAGAGTAATAGATGCTAAGACTGAAAATGTATTAAATCTTCTGTGTTAAAAGAAGACAAAACCACCACAAACAGTGAACATTTCCAGATATTTAAGTACTTCTGAGGAGGTATAGAGAGTGGTGTTTAAAAGTGAAGGCTCTCAATTTGGGGAGATGAAAAAGTTCTGGAGATGGGATGGTGGTGTTGGTTGTACGACAATTAATGCCACTGATTTGTGTACTTAAAAATGGTTAAAATGAAAATTTTATTTTTCTATAAATTTCACACACACACACACACACACACACACACACACAAAGTGAAGCATCCAGAGTCAGTCTTCTTGACTTTAAATACTGCTTCTGATCCTTCTAAATTGTGAGACATTAGGTAAATGTAATAACCTCTCTGTGGTTTTGTTTTAATACCTCAAAATCGGGAGGGTAATGGCATGTACCTCATACAGGTGATGAGGATTAAAAGAATTAATATGGTAAAGCATTTAGGTAGTGCCTGGAATGTAACAAATGTTTCAGAAGTGCTAGCTGTTGTTACCAATATTGTTATTATTATTATTGCTCTTATTATAAGGTAAAATGGCTTTTTAAGAAAGAGTTTTAAGGTGACTGGATGGCTCAGTCCATTAAGAGTCCAACTCCAGGTTTTGGTTCAGGTCAGGATCTCTGGGTCATGAGGTGAAGTCCTGCTGTGTGGGCATCCTGCTCAGAAGGGAGTCTGCTTCTCTCCCTCTCCCTCTTCTCCTTCCCCCTGCTCATGCTCTTTCTCTCTCTCTCTCAAGTAAATAACTCTTAAAAAAATAAAACAGGGCATCTAGGTGGCTCGGTTGGTTAAGCATCTGCCTTTGGTTCAGGTCATGATCCCAGCATCAGGCTCCCTACTCAGCTGGGAGCCTGCTTCTCCAGCTCCCTCTGCCCTTCCTCCCAGTTCATGCTCTCTTTCTCTCAAATAAATAAAAACCTTTAAACAAACAAACAAACAAACAAACAAACAAATAAATATACCAGTTCTGGCTTTTTTGTCTTTCTCCTCTCATTCTCTGGTAGAGTACTAATAAGATATAAAATGATGAAAATGTGAGTAAAAAGAGGAAGAATAAGTAAAACAAGGGCTCTAGAAAATTAACACCCTGCATTATCAGGTCTGGAATGACTAAGAAATGCCTACTTTGGCCAAACATTGAAATTCTAGTCTCTAAGCAAAGTCATGTAGGGTCCTAAGCCACTTGTGAAGATTTTCAAAAGTCCATGTTGGTCCACCTTAAACTAACCATCTCCTACTGTCCAGACATGGGGCCCAGGTAATTGTCCAATGATGTACAAGAGGAGCCCATCATCTCACAAATGCACTCAACTGAGTACTTAGGGATGACTCATTTTTGGT
The DNA here is from genome assembly GCA_028646535.1 of Procyon lotor. Taxonomy (NCBI): domain Eukaryota; kingdom Metazoa; phylum Chordata; class Mammalia; order Carnivora; family Procyonidae; genus Procyon; species Procyon lotor. The sequence continues at coordinate 145,367,223 of CM053603.1, forward strand.
ACAGTAGGTATATTTGGAAGACCACTGTATATTCTAATATCTAAAACTTTGTGCTCTTTCTTCCTTTTTTTTTTTTTTTTCATATAGTGCCTTTCTGCTTTGATTGAAAAGAAAGGCCATTTTCTCTATGCACATCTATGGTCTCCTTAAGAAAACTGTGCTAATAAATGTTATGGCAAAGTGTGTATGTGGTTTCTGACTGTGGCTACTGCTGAGCTATTCCTAAATACCTCATATACCTAAGGAGAATATAGTTCTGCACCTTCCCGTCCCCATTTTAGAGGCACATAGATATGTAGCTTGTATTAGATAGAGTTTGGTATTAAATAGATAGATCTGTGTATCTCAAATACGTACCTTATTTCTTTTTTAAACAGTGGTTTTCAGTCAATGAGAGGTGGCAGCTAAGGGCTTTTTTTTTTTCCCCTTGCTACTCTAATCTGGTCTGATTTCGTTATACTGTTCTGGTTTAGGGCACTGGCATATTTCAAAGCTACCCTGCTAGAGGGAGGCTTCTTTAGGTGGAAAGTTTTGGGATGTGCTGTAGAGGTTGTAAGAGGAAGAGGAACAGAAAATGGGGGAAAGCACTGCAGCAAGAGTCTCCTGATGGTTTCTGTTTGCATTCTACTTTGCCCCTTTACCCACCAAGAGATTTTATTTTCTAAAATTGCAGATCAGTACATCCTCAGTGGCTCCCCATGACTAGAAGGTAAATCCTAACCTTCTAGTCTGGCCCTGGAGGCTGTCTACCACGAGACCTCAGTGGGTCAACCAAATTCCCAACACATATCCTCCACTTTCCTCATTGTCCCTCAAGATGCCCCACACAGCTGAGGCCACAGCACCTGGAGCCCATCATCGTCCCATCTCCCCAGTCCTCCTTCTCCTTTCTCTGAACTCTAGCAGGAACAGTCTGTGTCATTCATTATGATTCTTAGTCATATGGGCTGCATTTTAAATTAATGATTTCATACATGTGTGATTTACCTCACTAACCAGACCAAAACTCCCTAAATTAAAGGACCATGGGTTGAATTCAGCCCACATATATGTTTTGTTTGGCCTACACAATGTTTTTGAAGAATGTGAACTAGTTGCCAGCATTTAAAAAAAACCTGGAGATGGCACATAATAAAAATCTGGATTTCAGACTTCTCTAGACAAACTGGAAGCTCTGACAATGCTGGGCCAGCATTCCAGGATGGTTCCAATAAACTGGAGTTGCATCATGCCTGATCCCTTCAGAAGTGCCGTGTCCTTTCCACTTTGGCACAGTCCCAATCACCCCTCTGTCCTGCACCTGGCCTGTTTCCACTCTCTTGTATACCTTCCTGTCTCCCCCTGCCATTTAAACATGCAACCTCTGAACTACACTTTAAGTCCTTGGAGGACATGGCCTTTGTCTTCATGTTGACCCCCCACCTCCTCAGTGTCTAGCACACTGCTATTTATTTACATAGTAGGTGCTGAAAAACTACTTCCTGAAGGGAAGGAAGAAAGGCCACAAGTGAAGAAGCAGATGATAGCAATGGATCAGGGAGATGAAGATAAAAGGAGGCTAGGGTAAGGACAGGTGAATATAAGGTTTTTATAGGTTCTCAGGAATGTGAAATGGAAGACCTTGTTCTTTAATAGCATCAAAGAGCAGTGATTTATAAAGCTCTTTTAGAAAATTATAAGAGGTATTTTATTTTCTAAAATGATAGCTTCCCAGAAGGTGGACAACAGAAAAAACTTAGATTATCTAGAGGCTCTTCAACTCTCAGCATAGTTTACTGTGTCAATAGTGAATTGAGTCAGTACGACCTTTTTAAAAGGAAAACCATGAAAACTTTGGAGTCTTACTTTGTACTGCTGACTAGGGAAAAGAGAAATTACCCTAAAGGCAGCCTTCGTTTCATGTCCATTTACAAAGTCTCTAAAGAAATACACCATAAGAGCTGCATATTGCCAAGGACCTTTTCCTGAACTTATACCAAATGCCTTCTGCATGCATTCAAGTTGCCCCTTTTCACTCAAGTGTGAGTGAGGTTCAGAAGGTCAGGAAGAACAGAGTTCCAGAATACTAAACACATTGCTCAATGAAGAAACTTTAGGTTAAACTTCACAGATGAAACTGTGACTCCAGGGGACAAATAAGGGCTTTACTCAATGTTCCAACAGGAGACATTTTATAGTTTCCCTCTTCTAACTGAAAAGCCTCTTCAGTTCTACTGCTGAACAGATCAGGAAAAATTGGTCTGAATGATCTGTTGATGCCTCTGGGTTTGAGGGTATAAAGTACACTGAGGTGATGGTGAGATGCTGGGGGATACAGAGAAGAAAAGAAGTGGAGAGACTGTCAACTTGTCCACTGTGGGAGTCTGTGTTTGAACTAGAAGTTTGAGGAACTAAAGCTCAACAAAATCTTTATATTTGGGATGTGAGTATCTCCAGCTGCTGGGGCAGAGAGGAGTTCACTAATAGGAGACTTACAGAAGCATCCAAGAACAGACATCTGTCTCATTTGACTGTCAGGCTTTCTCTGTCTGAGAAAAGAGGTGACCTCATTTTTCATTTTAAGAAATTACAACTTAAAACCCATACCCACTTACAAGCATCTGATTGTGGAAGGTTTCGTGCCATAGTTAGGAGCTTATCACAGTTTCTAAAATCCCAAACTGTGTAGTATGGTGAGAAAGGCAGTAGAGTGGGTCAGAGCATGGGTTCTGGGGTTAGACACACTTAGATTGGAGTCCTGGTTTTGCCAGTCAGTGGATTTGGAACAGATAACTTCTTCTAGCCATAGTTTTCTCAACTGCGAAAGAATAAAAATAGTACATATTGCATGGGATTACTTTGAGGTGTGAATGAGAGATTGCATGCATTATACTTGGCACAGCACCTGTCAGAGAGCCTCCAATAACAAGCTGTTTTCATCAGAGTCTCTCAAAATGTAGAAAGATTTATATGGTCAGTTGGGTGAAAGGTCATCAGGATCTTTATAGAATACATAAATTGGCATGGCATTGTGGTCACAGCTGGTAATTCTAAAAAAGGTTGAGGTCAACAACCTTTGTCAGAATTACATGGGCTCTGAGTGGTTTTCCGGGAGGAGGAATAGGTTATGCTGAGCCAGTCCTACTCACACTTCTGCCCTCTGTGATCAAATGCATGCATTTCTGAACCAGCTGGGCAAGCCGGGACTGTTCTGCATGAAGCCAACTGTCCCATATGGAGCCTGATCCCACAGGCTTGGATTTTACCAACTGAGCTAACTGGTAACAGATAACCAAAGACATATTCCCTGCTTGCAGGAGGCCAGCAGACTTTTACAGGACACATCACGAAAACTTTAACAAGATGCAGCACATAAAATGCATTTTAGTAATACCCAAGAACATGAGTTTGGAAAAACCGCAGCTACTCTGTCCATTCCAATTTATAAGCAGATTCTACTGCCTGAGAGGTCTAGGCTTTTATTGGCCTTTTTCCCTGATGATGTAATGAGTATCTGAAACTGACATGCCTAAGGCTGGACAAGAAGCTCAGTACTAGAGATCACGTCATCTTTCCTTAAAGTAATATCTCACTGCATTTTTGGTTTCCTGTAGAATGATCAGACACACATGGAGAATGCAGTGCAGAATATTAGAAAAGTTTATCTAGTTCACTGGAGAAGTAAAGAAGGCATAGGATACGCAAAGATTATAACAGCTAAAAGTTGGCTCTGCCAGCACCAGTTTTCTTGACTCCAGGTCCAGAGCTTTCCATTACAATTTGCCACACTAAGAAATCTGATCATCACTTCCTCTTATAGAGTTACTTCAAAGTTGTAGACAAACACCTGTTCATTTTTTTTTTTTTAAAGGTCTGGAGCTGTCCCCTGATTATATGGATGTCCAAATTAACAGACATTTGTTTATAGCTGCCTATATACTCAACATTAGCTGTATTAATTATGACACTCTTGTTCATCACTAGCACATAAGCCAGCAAGCGCTAGAAACATTTCTCACCTAGATGCTATTTAGCTCAACTAGAATATGTTATGAACGTTCCTTATCTTTGTATCACTAGCTAGTAAGTTCAGCAACTGCAATTAGTTTAATACTGAATTATGTTTGTTTAAAAACATAGGTTATTCTAGGTTATTAAATAAATTTCTAAAAAGCTTCTCATAAAATTTTACTTTATTTTTATTTATTTGAGAGAGAGAATGAGAGACAGTATGAGAGTGGAGAGGGTTAAAGGGAGAAGCAGACTCGATCCTGGGACTCCAGGTTCAAGACCTGAGCCGAAGGCAGGCGCTTAACCAACTGAGCCACCCAGATGCCCTCTCATAAAATTTTAAAAGGTGAATGTGAAGTCTAGAATAATTAACAATATTTTTGGAATGATGTGTTGGAGATTCATCAGTTTCATCAGCTGAAAATATTGTGAGAAGATCTCAGAGCTGAGTCAGACTTGGTTTCCAGCTAGGAGCTTGCTACACTCTCAGCCAATAATAGTTGTTGGTCCCTAACACTTTTCTATTATAAAATATACCTAAACAGTTTTCCTCTATTGTCTACCTTTTCCCCCTTTCAAGCCCTAGCTTAAGATCTTGGTCCATCAGGCTCTCATAACCTTGGGTAAGTATGAACCTCCTTTTATCTGTGTCTTTACAGCCACATCTGTCAGGATCTCCTTTCTTGAATGCTGTCTTTGTTTGGGCTGCTATAACAGAATACCACAGACTGAGTGGCTTACAAAGAACAGCAATTTGTCACAGTTCTGGAGGCTGGAAGTCCAAGATCAGGGTGTCAGCATGGTCAAGCTCTGGTGAGGGCCCTCTTCCGACTGCAGACTGCTGACTTCACTAACCTCACATGGTGAAGAGCCAAAAAAGGAAGCAATCTGTCTTACAATTTTTATAAGGGCACTAATCCTATTCATGAGGACTCTACCCTTAGGACCTCATCTAATCCTAATTACCACCTAAAGGCCCCACTTCCTAATACCATCACATTGTGGGGAGAGGGAGGGTTTCAACTATATGAATTTGGGGTGGAAAGGTACATAATTCAGTCCATGACAAATGCCTAACACTAAGCCAGGGCTCTGTACACATGGGTGGCCCATAATACAATCTATTCTATCAGAAAAATGAGAGGACTGTAGAGATAATTAATTTTTGCACTCCTTAGGGGGTAGTGATAAAAAACCCAATATTCATATTGTAAAAGGCTAAATTTAACATAAAACAAGAAGGAATGTGTACAATATTGAGAATATTATGAAATATTAAGGCTAGACTTTTCTTGGGTTATATAACTCTTTTCTCTAAATTTAGTCACAAAAATTACCCTTCTCTCAAGAGTGTTTGAGAACTGAAGAACTGGGACAGGAAGAGATTAAAATGTAAATGTGAAAATAATCACATCAAGATGTTAACAATGGTTCTCTCTATGTGGTACAGTTATGAGTAATTTTTATTTTTATCTTTGTATTTTTGTGTATTTTCTACATTCTCTATAATAAACATGTTATTTTTATAATCAGAAATTCTAAGAAGCTTTAAAATAAAGGTAAAGATGGGCTTTTTAGGATTTACTAATATGAGGAAACACAAATTAGGGTTTTCCTACTATAAGGTGGTGAGTGTCATAACATGATAATATGTCCTGTAAATTCTGGAGACGACCATGTAGCCACATGAATCATATAGTGAATATAATATTCCATTGGGTGAATTAATTTAGTGTGCTAATGACATTGGAGATAATGAAAAACTAAGAGGATGTTTTAGTGATACTGATGATTCCAAGAAAGCTAGAGAGGCATTGTTCAGGGTCCCAAGGTCAGTGGTTGAGGTGACAGCCCTCTACAGAAACACTGTAAGTGTAAGAAGAAATTGATGTAATAAGAATAGGACAGGGAGAACTGGGAGATCCTAAACCCAGGATAGGAGTTGCCCAGAGATGTTCTATAGGGCAAGACGAGTGGCTATAGGAAAGACAGTGGCAAGAGTATAGATAGGAGACTTCCAGAAGGATGATTCTAATCTGAAGTTGGAATAATGTGGACCAAGGAGTAAATGGTAGAACATGGAAGCATTAAGGGCTATAAGAGTCTCCACAGGCTAGGAAAGCACATTAAAAAATTTCAGGAAGGGCCTGTGCTATGATTAATGAAATCCAACCTTAAGAGACTAACATAAGACAGAGTTTGAAATTACCTTCCACTTTGGAAATGTTCAATTCTTACATCTGAATTCAACTGTAACACTGAAACAAGAGGGGAAAGGCCATGGAATCCTGATGCACTGTGACTGAAGGTGTGCATCTTACCACTGAACTTGGGAGTATTGGTGAAAATCTGCCAAAAGACAGTGTAAACCAGAAGGGAGGAAAACCAATGATCTGTTCTCCTTTTGCCCCAGCGTGTTCAACACAGTTATTTGAACCACATCAGGAAGAAAATGAACGTTGAATTCTTAAGTCTTGGGTTAGGGGTGGATAGCTCAAATGCCAACAACAGCCAGACAGGTAACATAAATGAACGAAATGGTTTAGTCTAAACTAGCCCACCACGCAGGCAAGAATCCATATTCTATCTGAAGGGACAGCTGCAGAATGTGAATCCAGAGTTGCCAGATCTTCTGAGTTTTCAAAAAAAGCCAGATACCTGGATTTCTTTGTGATATCTGCTTTCCACAGCAACTAATTCAATTTTTTAAAAAAAACCATCAGGTCAAAGAAAACATATCTGGGAAGGAATGTGGTGTCTGGTCTAGTTTATGGCCTTTGCCCTGGATCCCCTCTTCAGTATAACTGCATCTTTGGTTAAGGAGGGGATTTAAACACTATATACTATCTTGAAAGCATGCAAATATTTGACCTTTGGCCAGCCTTTAGAATACTAGGGAAGCTCAAGTGGTAAAAGAATCTGGGATAATATAGCTCTTCACAGCTAATGCCTTAGGGAGAATATTATACAAGTTTAAGTAAGCTTAATGTCCAGATGTACAAAGAACAAAGTAGAGAATTTGGGAAGAAGTTAAATGTGGGCCAGAATCCATGCTTGAAAACACTTGCATGTAATTTACTTTGATTTTAGTAGGAAGTTGCATATGAATACTGGAGAACAAAACTAGGCCCTGAGGGGAATTTTATAAAATGATACAGACTCAGCATATGCTATGGCAGTGAACAAGGAATTGATTAGTTAGGGTTTCTGTGGCTTTGGAAAGATTTCCAGGTAAGAGACAATATGGAGAAAACAAATATCTACATCCCAAGTGGAAGGAGAGCTCATGGATGCTTTATTTGAGACTTGACAAGTAAAAACGTTTAAGTGCAGACTCCTAAATGCTCACAAAGGTGAGCAAATTTGACATGATTCTTATTACCTATATCAGGTGTGTGTCTTCCTATGTCCCCCATTCATGTTTGCTAGGAACCTTTGAATATGACTTTATTTGGAAATATGGTCTTAGTAGCTGTAAACAAGATGAGCTTATAGTGGATAAGGGTGGGCCCTAACCCAATGATTTGTGTCCTTATAAGACGAGGGAATTTGGACACAGACTACACATTGAAGGAAGACAATAATGTGAAGACAGAGGCAGATTTTGGAGTAACTACCATGAACATTACCACCCATGGACTGTTGACAACCACCAGACACTACAAGAAGCAAGGAAGGCTTCTTCCAGAGCCTTTGGAGAAAGCAAACCTCTGCTGGCACCCTGACTTGAGCTTTCTAGCCTCCTGAACTGTGAGAGAATAAATTTCTCTTGTTATAACTCATTCGACTTGTGGTAATTTGTTATGGCAGCCCTAGGAAACTATGTCTTTTCAAGCCACTTCTAGGATGGAAGTCTTGCTATGGTGAATTATAAAAGGACTTACAATTATGGCCCAAATTGGAGCAATATGTAGGGTATAAGAGATAAAGGTACAGGAAGCATACAGTCAACAGAGCATGAAAACCCTCGTTTCTGGAGAGAACAGAAATGAGGAATAATGACTGGTAACCAAATGGAGAGCAGGAGAACTCCAATTCCAGTGGTGTCATATATAGCATTTATCTCAGAGTTGAACTAAATTTAATTTCACTTAGGGGAAATTACACATTGCAGATTTAAAAAATTCCAGTCATCTTATCCTTGCCCAACCTAGTTTCCTTTCTGTGAAAAAAACCAAGCCATAGAAAATAACTACAAGGCATTTTAGATTTTTATAAATGTAAACAAGATTAAATATTAAATTTATTTATAACTTTGCCCCATTCCAAATACAAAAAACTGAAACAAGTTTATATGATTACTACAAGGGAATGCCTTCATTTTTGCTTCTGTAAAATTTTTAAATATAATTATTTTTGAATTTGGTTATAGGAAAAAATAAAGCATTAATTTATCCATGGGTGCTCAGTATTAATACTTTCTCTTTGGTTTTGTATCTTCATGCCTGAGATTCTCTTTTTCCATACTAGCATGGAATTTCTAATTTAAGCCCAGAGAAAGGGAGGAGAGGCTTCCTTAGTCTCACATACAGATTCAGTTAACAAAGTGACAATAATAACACAAATGATGCCATAAGGCCCATCCTCCAACTGGATACACTGAGTTTTAGTAGGATACATGTACACATCTACACATCACCACAAAAAACCATTACCATGGCCACTATCCACCATCTACCTAGGCCTTGGACCAAAAGCTCCTCCTGCAATTCTAGGGTACATAGACGAATCTCTTTTAAATATGCTGTTCATTAGGAAAGGTATTGCTCTGTATCAATCTTTAGCTGATTTCTGGAATGAGGATGTCTGCTCAGGTAAAATTGCAATGAAGTACATTAATACAGCACATGTGTGTCATGGTCAATTACATGTCAAGGAAAGACTGAAAAAATTAGGGTGCCTGGGTGACTCAGTCGGTGAAGGAGCTAACTATTGATTTCAGCTTTGGTTATGTTCTCAGGGTCTCGGGTTTGAGCCCTGTGGCAGTCTCCACACTCAGCAAGGAGTCTGCTTGAGGATTCTCTCTCCCTCTGCACCTCCCACCGCTCGTGTTCTTTCTTGCTCTCAAACAAATAAATAAATCTTTAAAGAAAAAAAAAGATTCAACAACATCTGCTCATTAAAAGTGTATATCATGGGATCCTGGTCAGCTCTGTACAAGCTGGACTCTCAGACAACAAGCTCCAGTCATTGGTAGCCTAACAGATAACACATAAGTCATGATAATTTAATGGATAATTTAAAGGTGTATTGGTAAGTTGTGTGCACCTCCTGTGTGATATTTTGTATTTATTATGTATTTATAATATTTATTTGTAAATATGTAAAATATTTATAATATATTTCATGTTATGAATATGACTTAACATAAAACATATATTTATAAATACATGACATATGAAATATATTAAATTATATATTTGTAATACATAAAATATAACAAAATGTATGTTTTTAGGAATATGAACAGTTAGTTTTTATTATTTATTCAATTTTGAAATAAAATTACTTGTCACTTTTTTAAGATTATAGATTAGTTTAATTGCATAGCATATACTGAAGTATCAAAATGAATTTTTAAAAACTGCAATAAAACAGGATGTGGAAAAAAAATAAGATGCTGGGGTCAACAGAAAACAATCATCATCCATTCAAATGTGATTTATAGAAAAGGTTTCATTGGTCTCATCAACTGTCTTGATAATAAGTAGATATGTGACAATTTAAAAATGAATTTACACTTAACAAAATATCACTTATATGTGTTTTCTATACTAAGGGGGGCATAAGATAATTTGCAAGAAGAGATATTGCTGCCTAAAGTATTTGAAAACAATGAGTTTCATAGAGGGCACTCTACAACTGTCTATGGACCAAATTCTGACTGAAGATTTTTATCAATGAATTACTTTTGTGCTTTAAGACACATGTACTCAGACAGTCATGTGTTCCAAGGTCACAGGTGATAATTTAATGAGACCTGAGGGAAGTTTACATAGACTTCTGTAAAAAAAGAAATTCATGAAAATGTGTCTGCTATAATTTGGATTTGTTCACAGATAAACATTCCATTTTAGCATTAAAACATAGTTAAAATTAATTTTAAGGGAGTCTAACTTTCATACAGAGCATTTCACACAAATCTAATAAAGATGCCTTTTTCTAATACTGCCCAAGCTCTCTGTCAATATAAGCTCCCAGATACATTAGAAGGTGCTCAAGAAATGTTGGTAAATGGATGAACAAATAAAAACCATTTGCTCCTGCACACATTATCCTATGATGCCATAGGATAAGCTAGGTGATTAAAATAGTATGTTTCTTTTAATTTAGGGCACTAGGAAGCTTAGAGCTAAATTTGTGATTTACTTCTACAATCAAAAAGGATTGGGTAGTATATATTTTTGTTACCCACTCTTATCTCCAACTTCATATTTGAATTACCCCAAGTCCCTTAATTAATTACTTAATTCTTCTGTACTACATGTTATTTGGAAGTGAGGTATATGTAGATAAAAGAAGAAACTTTCTAGGACACTTGAGTGGTTCAGTGGGTTAAGCGTCTACCTTCAGTTCAGGTTGTGATCCCGGAGTTCTGGGATGGAGTCCTGCATCAGGCTCCCTGCTCAGTGGGGAAGTGGGGAGTCTGTTTCTCCCTCTCCTTGGCTCCTCCCCTGACTTGTGCTTGCTCTTTCTCTCTCCCTCTCTTTCTCAAATAAATAAAAAAACCCTGTTTAAAAAAAAAAAAAGAAGACACTTTCTTAAAAATATAACCCTCTAGTACCTTATTAACCTCCCTTACAACACTGAGTGATTTTTTAAAAAGCTCTCCCCAAACTGACTCTTCCATCTTTGGTAAGTTCTGGAAAACCCTAAGGTTTCATGGGAAAGTTAGAAAAGCAATGGCCTAACTTCTGATCTTTATTGGGTCTGTTTGTCCTTTAAAAGAGGTAATATTCCTCTAAAGGAGTACTAAATGCAACAAGAGATTGGTCTGTTTGCTGCCGAGGCTTATAACTTGCCACTTTTCTATAATACAGAGAAGCCAAATGTTCCCAAAGGCTTACCTTGAAATGCTAGGGTGAGAAGGTAAAAGAAACAAAGAGAAAAAGGAAAAGAGAGCTAGTTGTCTGTCAGTGTCAGGCAAATTTCTACAGTTCTTTTCAGTTGAATTTAGACATCAACTCTGTTTTGGCCTAAAAAGTTTATGCTTGTTTGTTTTTTGTTTTTTGTTTTTTTGGCTATGCTCTTTTATTCCCTGTAAGACATAATTCATTTAGGTTTGAAAATAGACTATTGTGTATGTGGTGACTTTCATTCCATGACACAAACAAAAGTGCTTTTCAACAATTGTCCAAGTCCATATTTAAGCAATTAGTTTAGACCATTATGTCAAGCCTTGTACAATTCTGCACAACAGATTTTCTTTAAAGAGTGAAATACAATTTAAGAAGCTGAAAGTAAATTTAACTAGGAGAAAACCCTAGGGCTAGACAGGAATGCTGGAATCCCAGTCTTTGTCCATGTACAGGAGCTGAGTAACATAAAACCCACCTGGACCTGACTGTTTTCTTTAGCTGAGGTGTCAACAGAGTAGAAAAGATTCCTGAATTGGGTTATGTTTTCCCTCTTTAAATGGCAGTCCAGAAAGTAGTGTAGGAATCATCTGGCACCTCCATTGCAGTGAGCAGTTTCTCCCTTCACACCCCATGGTGGGATATGTCATAATAACTCTGCACCCACAGATATGGCTTCAGGGTGGCCCCTAAAATGGAGTGAGCTGTCTGTGCAGGCAGCTTGCTCTGGTTAGCTACAGCTGCAGGGAAGAGCTGGCTGCACTCTCTCTTCCTCCTCTTCCCCCACCCACCCCTCAAACAAATGCTTCAGGCAGCTGCCACAAACTTGAGTGGTGGCAGTGCCCAAAGCTCTGATGGTGAGGGAAAGGGAGAAATAAGGAGGGGTGTGTATAACTAAAACATAACCAAATTCAGAGATGAATAAATGAGCTAACTTTAACTCTGCTGCTAGTTTTCCTGGTAAAATAGAGACTCTGGAAGGTATGTGGTCCAGACTTGTCTGTCTACTTTCATAAAGGCTGTTCAGCAAAGCTTGGGATCTTGTCATTTGAGAGGAGGACTGACAAGAATGTGGGAAGACAATGTAAGCTAAAGCTAGATGGTCCATATATCCTAGTTTGCCTGAAACATTCCTATATTTTAACCGTTTCTCCTTTTACTCTCAAAAGCTCTGGTCCAGTGTTTCTTAGGAGGGCATATTTATGATGGAGGGGGACAATTCTTCCTTTCATGAGTCTGCTTTGCTCACTGTAGAAAATTTAGCAGATCTACCTCTGCCCACTAAATGCCAGTAGTATACCTCTACCCTATCATTTTTTGCCCACCCTGTCATTTTGACAACCAAGAATGCTATCCCTCTTTTCAAATGCCTTCTAGGGAGAGCAGTAAAACTCTGCTGGAGAGTCACAGAATGCTCTCTCAGTTAAGAAATGAGAAAGCTAAGGACGCTAAGGGAGGTGAAATGGTTTGATTAAGACCATAGAAGAAAGGCTGAGGCATTGTTTCTTGACTTCGTATGCAGTGCTCTTTCAAGGATAATTCTATTGTCCCATGACAAACAACTGTAGTTGAATCACTGTTTGTAGATGCACCAACTTCAGGGAAAGAATTTACATGTGGTAATAGTAGTGTTTTATTTGTGACCACTTAATCATATGCAGTCAGTAGCTTCATAACCCTTGCTGTTTTCAGAGGCTATTAATAATAATGGTTTTTTTCAAGGGAGATATCATACTTCAGATTTTTAAACACATAAAATTTGAAGACAAGTCATCAAAACTTTCAGAAGGGGAATAGAGGGCTGTCATTTTTTGAATAAATGTATCTTAAAGAAGGGTTAATAACAATTAACAATAATAGCACTAAATTTGCTTTTGAAATACCTTTTCTTCAAGGAATTAAATATCTTTTCTTTTTTCTAAAAACATTTAAGGAGGGGCACCTGGGTAGCTCAGTCAGATAAATGTCTGCCAAGTGTTCATGGCCTGATCCCGGGGTCCTGGGATTGAGGCGTCCTACCTCGGGCTCCCTGCTGAGCAGGGAGTATGCTTCTCACTCTCCTTTTCTCTCTGCCTCCTCCCCCTCTGCTTATACTCTCTCTCAAATAAATAAATAAATAAATAAAATCTTAAAAAAAAAATTTAAGGATATTGTATTCTCAAAAGATGCCAATAACAACACCTTACCTCTATAGTTCTTATTAGTTTCTCTTCCATGATAAGATTTAGTCCTGAAAATAACCCGAGGAGGTGGGGCACAGAAAGTGTTATTATGCATTTTACTGATGAGGAAATTGAAGTTAAGAAATTTTAGTGGCCTGTTGAAGGGTTATCTTCAATCCAGTCCTCTTTACTCTGTATCTTGAAAACTCATGACAGGGGCACTGTTGAGAGTCAGCTAATGGATTTATTAGATTTCAGCCTCTTTCTCCAGCATTTAGGAGAAAATATTATTTTTTCCTCCACATAATTACTCATGGTCATTTGTACTTGCTAACAGCAGAAGTCCTCAACCATGGGTAATGGGCACACTGGTTCACTCACACACTCACCACTCGCTGAGCACCTTGTGCCAGGCCCAAGTGAGGCACTGGGGGCTCAATGGCTAATCAGACCTGGCCTTGCCTCTGAAAGGTTCAAAAACATCTTGAGAGCTTCTTTAGTATTTCTTCAATTTGATCAGAGTTGATTCACTTCCACTAACTTGTGCAAATATGGTCAAATGGTTTATTGTGACTGGCTGGTTGTGCCTAAGACAGGATCTTACCCAGGGATGCCAAAGTGACCTCTCTTTCACTAAGCCTTCCCCTCAAAAAACCCTCAACAACAACCCAACTATAATAACCCCAAATCCTGAGGACAAATAGTCTTTATGCATACAAGTTCTAGAAATAATCCTATGATACACCAGTTGACTACTACTGGTAAACTAAAAAAAAAAAAAAAAAAAAAAAGCTGTTTATTTGTTTTTGGTGACAACATTGAGAATTAGATGAAGAATGGTCTGTATGATGCCTTTAATTACATTACCAAAGGAAGAATAATTCTGAATTTCTTTTTTTAGACAAACTTACAGCAGAAAGAGGAGCGGACTGTCTAGAATTGGGCTTTTATACAACTCTAAAGTAGTTACAGGGATCTAAACTGCTGGAATATCCTGCTCTGACTGAGCAGTTTCAAATATTCTAGAGATTATGGTTATCAGTGCCTTGGAGATCTGATTAGCTGGTCACTGTGAATACAGATAACTGTGCAGCTTGGGGGAAAACCAAGCTGTCACCATGTTACAGTTACTCACGGTCCCCTTGCCTCTCCATTCCCTCTTATTAAAAAATAAATAAGCAAGCCTGTGGCAAATATGTTTCTATTTTTCCACCAAGAATGCAGACATGACAGTTTCTTCCTCTTTTCTTTTCTCATCCTTCCCAGCTCCATTTTCCCCCCTCCCCACAAATGACCTCATCCCTGTGCAAAAAGGACACCAGCTGCAGGGAGGGTCTGCCTCTACCAAGTGGGATTATTATCATCATTAGTAATGCCAAGAAGCCCAGACAGCCTTGTCGACATGTGCAATGTGTTACAGTTCTGTGGTCTCCCCACATTCACAACCAAGCTGCTGTCTGGAAATGTAAAGGCTTTGCCTTCCTAAAAATAAAGTTACCAAAAGAACATTTAGATATTTATTAACAAATCCATCAGTGACTATAGCAACAATGATGAAAACTTGCCAAGCAGATGAACATGGTGGTTGGTAGCTTCGCAAGTCATTCCCGCACAAAAGTCTCACTTAAGAAAAACAAAAACCCCTGATTTTTCATGGGGAGAATTACAGGAGCTTGTTTGCAAGAGAAGGGCTATCTAGAAAATAAAAATTAGAAAAAAAATCCTAAAATGCTGGCACAATGAAAGCTAATGTTTTGATATCAGGCATATCCCCATAGATTCATATTCATTTCTTCATGCATTCATTTACTCTTCTTCATTCTCCTGTCAATTAGTCCCAACTCATTCCAGAGAATGAGGCTGTGGGATTTTACCAGACACAGTAATAATAGCAATCACCACATAGTGAGTGCAGACTGTGAGCTGGACATAGAGCTAATAAGAGTATGCATGTGTCTCAACTCCTTGAACAGATAGACCATTACTTCCACGTTTTAGATGAGACAACTGAGGGTCAGAGAGGCATCCTGGCCCTTCTCTGAAAACATGCTCTCTTCCTAGGTGATCTTATCTATACTCATGGCTTTAAATATCATCTGGAAAGTATTACCCAATTTATATCTCCAGCCTAGATCTCTCTTCTGGGCTCCAAATCGTTTCTACAATTACACGTATGACATCTCCACTTGGATGAATCACAAGCATCTCAGATCAAATATGTTCACAACTAACCTTGGGGTTATTCCTGTCCCCATCCCACCCCATCGCTAGGTGAGGTAGGAATTCCTCCAAAAGTTCTCACATCTGGAAACAGTGCCTCATGTTAGAAAACTGAAAGTCATCAGTGACACTCTTCTTCTGTAATGCTACCAATCCAAGCAGCCACCAAGTCTTGTAAACTCTACCTTCCAAATATGTCTTGAAACCATCCATTTCTCTCTTGACTGCTACCATTATTTCTCACTTAGAAAATGGCATTAGTCTCACTGGTTTTGTCTTTCACTCCTCTAATCAATTCTGTGATGAGACACAACAGAGTGATTCAACCAGGAATATCATGGTTGAATGATGTCCCCCCAACTCCCGCCCCCACACACAAACAAAAAGCAAAAAACAATTCAGTGGCTACTCACTGCTCTTAGAAAAGGCCAAAATTCTTGTCAGTGCCAACAAGCCCTGCTTAATCTTGGGTCCTCTACTTCTGTATCTTTCCACTTTCGTCTTGGTCATTGGGCTCCAGTCTAGCTCAATTTTTTTCATTCCCACTTTGTACCAAGTTCCTTCCTGACTGTGAGTCTTAAAACAGGCTGCCCCCTTCAACCTGTGATTCTCTTATATTCCTTCTTTTTTTGCCTATTCTTTGAACTTCAATAAATATTATTTGACAAAATTGTCCTCCCTGCTCCATTGACTCAGTTAGAGTCCCCTAGTGTTTCTTATGTTTATGGATAGGAAAATATTTATTTAAATGTTTGCTTTTCTTTGACTTCCCTAACTGGGGTATAAACCCAAAACAGTGAAAGATCTTGTCTGTCTTGTAAACAAGAGCCACATTCTCTCTTAAATTTTGCTAAGCAGAGGAGTTCTTTATAAATTCAACATATGATAATCAGTTTCAGGGATGTAAATTTCCCAAGTCTCAAAGCCCTTAGTGACTCAAATGGCTTGATGGATGAACAGATGGTTGAAAGGAATGGAGTCTGGGAGTATGGTGGGATTGGGAGGAACCTCTCTCCCATAGCATATGTGACATAAGAAACATCAACTGGCTTGCATGAGTAGTCATAATAAAGAACTGATGTGGCTGAGAGAAAGAAGATTTTATAGATTGTGGAGCTGCTATAAGTCTGAAAGAAATGAGATTTAAAAACCAAGAAAACAAATCTTTAATATAGCTGTAAAGAACAAAGGCAGAGATTTTGAAAGCACAAAATATAATCATTTAAGGGGAAAGAAAACTTACTGGATGTGGTTTTCTGCATATATCTTCTCTCTTCTCTTTCCTTCTAAGTATGTATATTGTGTGTGTGTGTTGAGGGTGTAGTGCAGATAACACAGAATGGGATAAAAAATGGACTACTAGAAATGTCTGAAAGAAAGCCTCTCTGGGGTTTGAGGACTGGGGGTTAATTGTTTTCCACCTGACACCTAGGATGTTTGCCTCCATCAGTACTACTCTAAAAACATTGGGGCTGGGTGGTCTGTCACTGACCCTCAGATGGATGTGAGGAGATCAGCAGAGAAGGTTTGGATTATAAACCTCCAGGCAAAGACTACATTAGACCCTTGTCTCTATGGTTCTGTTCATGCAGTCAAGTTTTCTTCTGAAAAAGTGCAGACTTCCCTTTTTTCCACAATGAATGTGGACTTGTTACATCTGCCCTAGCTGTCAAGGTCTGGGAACTTTGGCTTTGTTCCTCTTCTTCAATTATTTCTTTTCCTGAAATGTCCCAGCTTCTCACAAGAAACACTCAAGTATTAGGAACTTTAAATTATTTCTCATGTTGCTGTCCCTCTGTGGATGAAATGGTAATCACAACTGGGTTATCAGCTTTTTGGCAAAAGAAAAAAACAACCTGCTCTCCATTTTCCCTTCATGTTCTCCATAAAAGGCAACAAAAATCTTTAGCAACATGGTTGGAGTTGCTCTGATTAATTACATACTCTGTAATAAACCACACAAGGAGTACCATCTTTCAAAGAATTAAAATAAAATATACTTAGTAGTAAAATGATACAAGACCATAACATTTTTTGATTAGTCAAAGGAGTGCATGGGGGTTGGCTAATAAAACATTAGATAAAAAAAATAGATAACAGAGTTTATGGTATTTATTATTGGTTGGTCACAGAGGCCACTGTATTTGTTACTGACTGCTTTCTCATACAAAAACGAAGCTTCATTTTGAGTTTGACACTTATGGTACAAAGTTCTGTGATTACATAATTCTCTTATTATAGGGGGTCTCTTTTTAATTTCAGTGACTAATTTTTTCCTCTAGTGTTATAATTTTAAGTTCCTTCAATATTTATTCATAACTTTAAAGGTAAAAGTCTGCATTTTTATTGATCTGACAATGTTTTAGGGAGGGACCAAGATCCTGAATTTATGACAAAAGAAAGACAAAGGGATGCAGAAGGGGATCTCTGTTAGAGGAAGAGGAAGTGACAAGACTGTATGACAGAGAGGAAGGAATGGGTAATGGCTAAGATATTTCACGGGCTGCAGGCTGTGCCTTTCTATTTTATCTTTCTTTTGCCATTATTTTTAAAATCAAATTGTAGCTGGGATTAGCATACTTTCATTTTGAAAGAAGAAAAAGTTGAGCGAAATCAAGGCACAAACTGAGTTTTTCTTACAGTTTAAAAGACCCCTAGATCTAAAATCATGTCATATGGGCATAAAATACCCCATTTCACCCCATAGCTGGGCTGTCTGAACTCAGTCCCTGCTCCCAAGACAAAATACATACAACTAACTCTATTTTTTGGTAGGGCAATTGTTGATTAATGAATCATCTTTCCTGTAATTTTTATTTTTTGTAGACTTAGTTTGGCTAGGTTCCCTGGCATTCCTGTTGAGATATGTAATGGAAAATTTGACCTCACACTCTTTGCTTTTTTGTAACATCACAAAACACTGATAAAACAGGGCTACAAAAAGTAGCTTGCAGATGAAGGGATGCACAGAAAGAAAAAGCTCAGTGTGGAAAGGAACAAAGATATACTAAATCATCTGGAAAGTAAATATTTAGCCTCATAGACATGAAGTTACATTTATCTTCAAGAACAGCTCATTTGTTACAGCTTAGGATGTCACAGTGTTTCCGTCATAATTCTGCTTTTCTAAAGAGACTGTAAACCAGACATAAAAAGCCATTCTCAAAATTAACTTTGAACATAGGCAGACCATTTTGTAGATCCTATAACTTTTTCCCAGAATAGTGATTTAGGGGTGATAGGCAGAATAAAGGTGTCAGTAAGTGATTTTTTGTATTTAGTTATATCTGAGTTGAAATAAAACATTTTGGCAATCATTCTTCTGTGATCAAATCCAATTGTCTATGGAAAATGTAACAGTTCACACAGAGTCAACTTTGGTAACTGTGAAACTTGGAATTTGGCAGCAGAAATGTGGGTTAGGATAGGTCTTTCAGCAAAATTCATAGTAGAATGAATGAAATGGTTATTAAAACTGTCTTCTGACTTTTGATAATAAGACTTTACTTTTTAAGATAATGAGACTATACTCTCTTCCCTAAGGCAAATAAATAACTTCTTTAAAGGCATAACCCAGACTGGAGGGGACACCTACCCAGCCACTGACAACATGGTCTAAGAAAATATCAACTTGACTATGATAGGACAAGGGACCTGTACAACCCAGCATCAACCTCTCAAAATGCTACAGCCCCCTGGTATAGGACATCTAAGGTATTTCATGATAAACTGGGTGATGTTGTATAGCATCAACCTTTATAGTCCCCTTGGCTATCAGAATGCATATAAAGAATGTTCAGTTTATTAATCATCTAGATGTGCTGAAGAAAACAAAGGGGGTGAGGAGGAGATGGGAAGAAGGTAGTACAAATCCCTACTTAGTTACTCAGGTTGCTGGAAAAATGTACAGTTGTTTCTTGATGCTAACTAAGGTCTTTCTAAAACCACCACTGTCACGTCTGTGTACTCTTCCCTATAAAAATGCACTGTTATTAAGTGGAACAACACAAATAATTCTCAGTGGAGAGAGCTTTAATATACTACCTATGGGCTGGATGAGTAGTCCTTAGTTGAATAATAATGATTTTCTTCTTTTACAAAGAAGGAGTTAAGAAGGAGAACTATAAAATATGTAAATAAGCCATAAGAGAAGAGTTTCTCTTTGTTGAATTTTATGTGGAACAGATGGTTACCTGTTCCAGAGTTTGTCGTAGGTTCCTACTTCTCACTGACTTTGGCAGATGCAGGAGGAAAAAGGAGCATTCAGACCGCCTGGAGTGATTCTATTTATCCACTTATAAAATGCAGGTGGATGGAGAAAGAAGGCGTTAACTACAAAGAGAACCATTAGGGGAAAAATTACTATGTGCCATTTAATATCCTGTTTAAGGGAAGTATGAAATCTTGGTGATATATTAAAATATCAACCCCAGGGAGGATGTTCTTTTAGATTTTATTGGATTTCTAAAAAATTTCTTAGGTCTTACTTGATTTTTGGCTTTCCTGAGATACTCCTGGTATTCCACATATTAGGGGAATGTTAAATTTTACACTATCTAATTTGAAGTAAGTTTTACCCTTCTACTTCCCATGGGGTATTAAATGAAACTGATATTTGATAGAACTCCATTGAAATCAGCTTTATAGTTTTCAGCTGTTTAATATTCCTGTAGTAGGTGAGTCTTCTATTCCTTTTTATAGGATATACTACTGTGATCAAGAACACTTAAGGAAAAATGTTGGTAAGTTTTTTTGAGATCAAGTTAATAAGTGAACCAGACTAACTTAATCAGATGAAATGCATAATGGTTTTCATCATTACAGTGAAACATCTGGGAACACCTTTGTGTTTGATGAGCTATCAGTATAATTAAGTATATAGTAATTTCTATAGCAATAAAATAGGGGGTGAAAAGTATAAATTTTTATTTTCTTCTCTAAGGATTAAATTTAGGAGTTTTTCAGCTCCGTTAATGCTGAAATTAATGGGCATGTTCCTCAACACCAAACTACCATCTCTTTGGGCAAGTAATTTTGTGCACATATATATCTTTTCAGACATTTTACACTTATGCAAACAAATATGTGTATAGTCTTTATTTCTGTTAGTATATGGAAATGGTAGCATTCAATATAGACTATTTTCTACTGTGCTTTTTAGATTTAACAATATACTTTGGGGATCTTCCCTATCAATACATTAATACCATCCAGCCTTTGTTTTTGAAGGCAGTGTATTTCACCAGTATTAACCAGTCCTGTGGAAGTACATTTAGGTTACTTCCAATCTTTTGTCATTATAGATAATATCTGTTCGCTTTAAAATTAAACCAAACTATTTATAAGAAACTAGATTCGACTAACTAGTTTCGCTTATTTCTACTTTCTACTCCAATTCTCTGTAAGCAGCAAAATGGTAGAAAAAAGGAAGAAAAAGGAAAGATGGGGTCTTAGCTAATCAGCTTTTGGATAACCAAATATCTTACTCATTTTTTGTGATTATTAAAGCAATATTTTCTGGATATGTGACTCATTACTTCATTAATATTCTTATTATTTCTATAAATGTTATATTTTAATGAGAGGAAAAGAGGAAAAAGGAAAAACCCAAGAGGTTCAGAGATAGTGGAAGGAGCAGATCTAAAATGTGGTTTTGTGTGGCCTGAAAAGCTACTCAAGTAATTAGAAGAGAGAAATCTGAAGTAGAGCCCCAGATCTGAACAGACCTTATCTGTATTTTGGGGGCAGGTTATTATCACCATCATTTTCTTCAAAAACATTTAAGCGTACACTCATACGCAGCTTTATGTGAGAGGCTTTCCAAGCAAGCCAGATGGATACAGCAACTCTTACCACGACAGAGGTAAACCTAAATTCAGGTATACCTCAATTTAAAGATGGGGTTTGTGTTTTAAGGTTTATTAAAATTTTATAAATTTTATAATTTTTTCATTTTCGTAGGGAGAGGATGCAAGTGGGGGTGGGGGAGAGGCAGAAGGAGAGGGAGGGAGAAAATGTGAAGCAGGCTTCATGCTCAGCACACAGCCTGACGTGTGGGTTGATTTCACGCCCCTGACATCATGATTTGAGCTGAAATCAAGAGTTGGATACCTATTCTGCAAAGAGGACATCCAAATGGCCAACAGACACATGAAAAAGTGCTCCACATGACTCAGCATCAGAGAAATACAAATCAAAAGCACAGTGAGATACCACCTTACACCAGTCAGAATGGCTAAAATTAACAAGACAGGAAATGAC
>CM053603.1:145389431-145496442 GCA_028646535.1 Procyon lotor
TGTGGTATATATATACAATGGAATACTATGCAGCCATCAAGAGAAACGAAATCTGGCCATTTGCAACGACATGGATGGAACTGGAGGGTATTATGCTAAGCGAAATAAGTCAGTCAGAGAAAGACAAGTATCACATGATCTCTCTGATATGAAGAACTTGATAGGCAAGGCAGGAGTTTGGGGGGGTGGGGGAGAGAAAGGAAACACGAAGGGATGGGGAGGGAGACAAACCATAAGAGACTCCTAGACTCAAGAAATGAACTAAGGGTGGCCGGGGGGCGTGGTGGGGTAGGGATAGGGTGGCTGGGTTGGGGACAATGGGGAGGGTATGTGCTATTAAGTGCTGTGAAATGTGTAAGCCCGAAGATTCACAGATATGTACCCTGGGGCAAATAATACATTATATGTTAATAAAAATTAAAAAAAAAAAAAAAAAAAAAAAAAACTCAACTTCCTGAACCTTCTTAAAGCAGGTAGAAGAGCCTTTGTCTTATTTTTGTTTTGTTTTGTTTTGTTCCTTCTGATTTCAGAGATCTTAGAGGAGTGGATGTTTTAGAAGTGAGTTTGAGTCTCTTATAAACCTTAAGGAGTTCTCTTTTCTTTCTTTCTAGAGTTACTGGATTTTCTTCTGAGAATGTTGTTGGGATATGGTAGATTGGAAAGACAGAGGATGTATCAAAGTAAACATTTTATCAACTTCTGCTTTGCAGTTTAATTTACAAAGTAGACAAAACCTCTGAGTATTTCCTGTATATGTTAAAGGACAAATTTGTCACCAGTTTTCCAGCCCCACTGCCCTTCCTTTTCCAACTTCCCACCCCTCTACACACGCATACTTTTTTGCTCTTTTTGTTTTTAACATTAAAGCCACTCATCAGATGTGGGACTGGTGTGTGTGTTTGCAAGCACCAAGCTGGATTAAGTGTGCTATAACTTATTGGCTTAATTTATGGCATATAAGCCTTTTTTTTTTTATGTTTTAACAAATGCAGCCCAATACTAAATATGGAGAACTTAAAATCCTCTTGGCTCTCTAGAGGGTAGAAGTCCCTGGAGTGGAGGAAGGGAGACTAGCAGAGGGCTTGGAAAATGTTTACACTCCTAAAGAAACTTGTAATTTCCACTTGCTGATTTTCTTTAACCTCATATTCATTGAGGCCATGTTGGGAAATCATATTCATACATATGAAATTTTAGTAAGTTCCATCTGCATAAGATTTATTTTGCCGAACAACAACTTTTTAAAGAAATTCAGCAGTTGGATTTTCACATATTAAATAGGTTAGTAGAGGGCAGATTTGAACAAAAAAATCTAAATAAACAAACATGTTCTATCACTGCCCATATATGCATGGAATATCAGTCTACTAACTTATGCATAGCAGAATGCTATGGTAAGTAAGCATTATGTGTGATATAAGGAAAAACAAGACACCACTTCTTGTTTTCTGGTAACTCTGATAGGTTTGAGAACCATGAACTCAAATGACATGAGATAGAATATTGAAATTGATATAACTGATCTATACATTGAGGAATCTACTTGGTATGGTGTGTTAATAGCAAGTAAATGTGGGTTGCTGGCCCACTTACTCAAAGTGTAGTCTGAGAACTAGCTGCATCAGCATCAGATATGAGGATTCTCAGTCCCCAAACCCAGACCTACTGAATTCAAATCTCTGGGGGGTGTGACCCAGCAACCGGTGTTTCAAGAGGTTTTTATGTTTTAAGAGTCTCCCAACTAATTCTTATGCCATTCAAGTTTGAGGATCATTGTTCTAAACTGCAGTTCTCAAGCGGTTCCAATCCTCATGTGACAAGTGAGGAAGTAGAAAGTCAGAGAGATTAAGTAACTTTGCTAGTTAGAGCAGTCTAGATTCAATCCCAGTTCTGTTGTACCATTTCAGAAATCTATACTCTTTCTTCTATTCCTCCTATCCCATCCTAGAAATTGTCAACCATGAAAGCCATTTTTCTAAAGATTTCCATCTTTGTTTTCAGCTTTTCATATTACTCTTTCTCCTTAACTAAAAAGGTACTCAGTGTAATACATTTTACTACTGCTGTAGTGTCTATAGCTGTCATCATTCTGATGCTGAGGTGCAAATGACACTTTTGGTGTGTTTTCCTTGCCATGTCATCATCATATGTTCAGTTAATATCGCCAGTGACCATGCTCTTATTCCTAATCAGTCCACCAGCGTGTCAGTATGTATTCAGATTTGGCGCGGGTGTGCTCGCTTCAGCAACACATATACTAAGATTCGGCATGGGGAAGAAAACATTATTTTTGAAGTTGAGTTAAATTTAACCAATAAGTATTTATTTCCAGGCATTTGCCTAATACCGTGCTCTGTGCTAGCCTTGATGCTGAAAATGTTTCCTGAACCAGCAGGATATGGACCTTCTGAGTCAGAAATTCTGAGGATAAGGCCTAGTAATCATCTTTAAAAGTCATCCAGATGACTCTAATGTATATTAAAGTTTAAGAACCACTGCCATAAGAAACATGAGAAATTAGAGACGTGGTCTTTACACTTAAAGAAATTATCATCAGTTTTATCTTGCCCACTTGTCAGAGGCTAAATTCTGTCTAGGGTTTCTAACAGCTAAGAGCTGATGGGAGTATCATGATTTTGCTTTACTGTGTCTGCAAGATTCAGAAATGCCTCCTGCAGTTCTTTGTGGGGTTTTTTTTCCTCCTTTTTTAATGAAAGTCAGTCATTCATTTATAAAACCACTTACAGAAACTTGAGTATGTTTCAGATTGGCAATTACATTTTTTTCTCTCTCCAGGGGTCCCAGTTGCAAAGAATTCTTAAAGAACAGAATTGTTTTGTTTATGTAGGCAGTCATTTGCCATGTGGGGAGCTTGAAAACAGACTAAATAAATGGTTTTGATAGTGATGTCACGGATAGTGGTGGTTAAAGCAAGAACAATGCAGAAAGCTGTGCTTCTTAAACAGCCTAGGCTGAGACCAATGCCTGAAATTCTGGGTCAGTTTAAAGATTTTTCTGTGATTATATTTATAGCAAGTTATTCCTTGCTATATATTCTGTATATATATATCTCTCTCAGGATATTCTGCTTCAAGAGCAGTTGGTCTTCTTCAGAGAGAAGACCCAAAATGTGTATACCACATAGATTGCCTGCTCAAGTGTACTGTGATACAGAAGAACAGGCCTAGACTGTCATTCAGTTCTCAGTTACAGATCTCTAACATGCACACTCTGGAAGCACGAGTCACATAGAATACAGGAGCTTTGCCTCTCAGTACCCCTGCCTACATTTTCAAATCTCATTTGTGAAACAGGGAAATTTCCAGTGCTCATGGTTGAGCTAAATTAGGGATCCCTATTCAGAGTGAATTATACTAACCCTTTGACTTCTTACGCTTTCTCAGCATTGTCACATTTCAAGTTATTTGGGCCTTTCCTGTGGGTCAGGTAAGAGTATAGGGAGAATGTGATGCTTATACCTTGGATAGCTTGTAACTAAGCAGCCTGGTGAGAGTTTTAACATGTAAGAAAGCTCAAAACTTTTGTGATTATCTGTTGAATCTTGGGATCTGATTCATCCCATTCCTCCATTGGTATAGATAACTGAGAATAGTGGTTTACAAATGAAGTTTGACCTAAGTCACTTCATCCAAAATGCTGTTAGATCATCTGAATTTTGCAGGTAACGTTATTCAAATACACGTTTTTTTCAATGCTAATATAAGCCCTTATGGTGAGGGAAGAACACTTAGAATTCACAAGATTATCTAGCTATCCAAGTCAGTACTATACCAGTTTGTATAATAAACTGATCAATGATTAACTAGTTTAAAAGCTGTATACTAGTCACTGAGTAGGGGATGAATAGTAATTTAAAATACAGCCCTTGTGGCCTCTGCCCAAGCCTTAAAACCATATGAGCTGCTATTTCAAAGAGGCTTTGTTGGCCATCCAGGAAGCTTCTAGATTTAGTAGGATAGAGAGGCACTATAGAGAAGCACAATATAGTAAACAAATAAAACAAAAACTGTCCCTACATCCTGCAACTCATTTGTGCCCTTATGTCATTCTCTATCCCAGTGACCCAAAGGCCTCACCAAGGATCTTTCAAGGCCCTCCTCAACACAATTCAAAACTCACAAGGGGTCCTAGAAGGAAGATAAACTCTTAGTCAAAGAGACGTGGCTCTACAGCTAATGATGGGAATTTCAGAATAACTGCTTCATAAAATTGTGGACAATTAAATGGAGCTGGTGTAAAAATACAAGGCAACTAGAGAAATGCACATTTAATCAAAGAAATGCCATTTTTCATATATCAAATTGACAAATTTTGTTAATGATCATACCTGGTATTGACAAAGGTACAGGGAAATAGGTGTTTTTGCACATTGCTGTTGGGAGTATAAATTTCCTTTTAAATAATTTCAGAATGTTATCAAAAAGCTAAATGGATGGGTAGGTGGATGGAAAAACAGAGTTATAGGTAGAATATCTTTGACCCAGCAATTACATTTTAATGTATTTGTCCCAAATAAATCATAAGAGATGTATAAAGATTTAGCTACAAGGCTATTTATCACACTGTTGTTTATAATACTAAAAAAATAGAAGCAGTTAGCATAGGGTTGAAACTCTGTATGCATTGGATTAATACTACTAAATCCCTTCCACCTAACCTGGAACCCCCATCCACTGCTGCTCTCACCACCATCCCTCACCAATGCAACCAATAAGAAAACCATGGCTAAAAACATTAAGTAACTTCTCCAAAAATCAACTAACCAAGATGAACACTAGTATTTCAGCATTTTAAAGAATTCTATACCAGTAACTGATTTGTCTCTGTTTCATTAAAATCAAGAATGACTCGTGCAGGCTCATAATGCCTTATCTTCAGTACTGAAATCCAAAAGCACAAGTCTGTTAAGTAGTTTTATACAAACTCATGTGACAACAGAACTTGATCTGAACTGACACAAGTTTATTTAGAGTCTAACCATTTAGTGTGAAAATGAATATATCTTATTGCAAGAATGTTAATGTTCAATTAGTGAGTGCTGCCCAAGAACTTGCTGGAAGTGTTATGTAATGCATGATGTATGTACCATTTCACCTTTCTAAAATATGAAAACTTCTCAAACATACGTGGCCCAGGAATTTCTGATGAGACATTTTGGGCCTCTAGTTCTTCTCCAGCGAGGAGGAATCAACATACCTGTTCAGTATGAAATGAACTGTGCTTAGGATATGGATTAATTTGGGGCACCTGGGTGGCTCAGTGGGTTAAAGCCTCTGCCTTCGGCTTAGGTCATGATCTCAGGGTCCTGGGATCGAGCCCCGCGTTGGGCTCTCTGCTCGACGGGGAGCCTCCTTCCCCCTCTCTCTCTGCCTGCCTCTCTGCCTACTTATGATATCTATCTCTCTGTCTCTATCTCTATCTCTGTGTCAGATGAATAAATAAAATCTTAAAAAAAAAAAAAAGGATATGGATTAATTTCTTTTTAACATTCCAGGGATAGAACCTAGTGCTTTATGTGACCATGAAAGTTTCTTTAGCCACATTTTTTCTTAGCTAGTTTCTTAAACTAGTTTCTAGTTTAGGTGGTTACTGTGTTGGGACCAGATATTAAATGTTCTCCTAAAGAGGGTTAATTCTGAGAACAGATTCAACTTCATCTAGAAGGGCCACTTACAGTGTTCTCTTCAAGATAATGAAAAACCACCCAGCTTTTAGAGGTCATGATTCAGATGACCTGGCTGATAAGATGGACATGTAGTCAGCATGCAAGAGCTATATTTTATGTTCTCTATTTTCATCCTTTTATTTCCTGTTTGGACATTTCAAAGGAAACCCTTATGACTGGACTATGGATGGCTAGGACATCAGAAAAGATGAGCAGGACTGTCCCTTTCTTTGTGAACTTGACAGCACAAAGAGCAGTGTTTCTCAGGGTTCTGTGTATATTGGAAAGAGTGAAGACATTTCTTCTTTCTGTGAATACATACATTATCTATGGGTCTAAGAAACAAAGTTCAGCTCTCTCCACCTTCACCCAGCAGGTGGCGCTGTTAAATAGAGGGATATGACAGCGCAGTGAGCTGCCTTTCTGCTCTACAAACCTGGTTATAACCTTGGCATGTACCCACATGATTTTGGCACTTACTATATATCAATTGAAATATTTGAAAGTCTCCTAAGGGTCCAGTGCCTCAAACAAGTTTAATCTGGTTTCCAGTCTTCTGTAAAGCTCCAGCTTCCTTTATGATTGGCAGTGTCAAGTGCTTACACACTGTGACTCTAGCATTAGCACAATCACTGTAGTCCTTTTTAAAGTGATCTTTTTCTGTGCCTGGATGTTAGAATGGATTATTTCTTCCCACTTGTAGGGAAGGTTACATTCTCATCTTCCAGGGGTGGGCCCTATTACCCCTTCTGCTTGGGAAAGAATCCATTACCTACTTGAATGAATTGACCAGTTTGTGGGACAGCCTTAAGGGAGTCAGCCATTAGCTGCCTGTTCAGCTACCCCAACTCTGGGCAAGCAAAAGATTAAGGAAAAGGGAAGAAATAGCAAGTTGTGCCTCCCAGACGTTTCTTTTTGTAAAGACACTTTCCTCTTCTCCTCTGATAGCAGTGTTTCAGAGTTCTGACACAGCAGGCAGTTGAACCAGTGTTATAGTCTAGGGACTAGTGATTCCTTCAGGCTGGAGTCTCATGGGGCACCAGACAGTTTTTGCTTATAAGAACTTTCACTTCTTTTTCACAGACATTAATAGTTTCCTGGCACTGCCTTTCAGGAAATGTCGTCATGGTCTGGAGGAACCAATAAAAATACAAGTAACCTGTTTTGACAGATCTCTTTTCTGCCAGAAATTTCAGAATTAGAGGGGAGGGTGGGTGATGAACCAGTCCATTTGTGAAGGCATAAGGAAAAATCATGGATTTGCCGTAAAAGAGGGAGGAGGGGATACCTGCCCTGGACATGAAATATAGAGAGCTCTGAAGCTATAAAGGAATTCCAGCTCATTTAGGCAAACTTTAAAAAAAAAAAACCTGGTTTGATAGAGCAATTCAAGTCTACGGTACATTGGGAAATTTTCCTCTTTTTCCTTCTCATTTCAAGTAGTACTTAGCTCTTTTGATCCTCAAATAGAAAACTCATGCATTGAAAATTAATAATTGATTATGGATAAATACATAGTACTGCCATAATGTATGCAGAAAAGAAGCCATGGCTTTGGTTTTTGGGTTTTTTTATGGTTTTATTTTTTCAGTCCCTACACCCAACATGAGGCTCAAACCAGATCAAGAGTCATGCACTCCACCGACTGAGCCAACCAGGCACTCCAAGAGGCCAGGGTTTGGATAATTATTACCAAGTGGCTCTTAGATGCTCTTCACTTATCCCTGGTATGGCCAGAGCACAGATCTGCATCCAGCTAATGTGAGAAAAATTGAATGTTGCTCTGGGACATTAATTGGAATTAGTGGTCAGCTGTTTCTCTCTTGAAAGTTTTTGAGAGAAGTTGGTCACCATAATACTAAAAGAATGTAATGAAAGTAAAACTAATAAAATACTTCAGAAATGATTGCTCTCTCTTTTTTTTTAAGATTTTATTTATTTGATAGAGCACCCATGCACCCACACACAAGCAGGACAGAAGGGCAGAGAGAGAGGGAGATGGAGAGGGAGAGGTAGACTCCTCGCTGAGCAGGGAGCCCGATGTGGGGCTCGATCCCAGGAACCTGGGATCATGACCTGAGCTGAAAGCAGTTACTTAACCAACTGAGCCACCAAGGGTCCCCTGCTTGCTCTCTTCTAACCAGTGAATTCAAAATACATTTTCATACCAGGGCTGATTTTAAATACTTCACTTTTTCTTAGGCCTAGAGCTTTAAATAATATTGCTTTACTTTCCTAATCAGTTTAAGCTTCAGCCTAAGTACATTGCAAGGTACATAACTTATAGATTAACCTTATGCCAATTTTGGAGAATCTAAAGTACTAAGGTGTAGTAAGGTGCTGCCCCAAACCTATCAAAAATTGTCTCTGAGTAAAGATTTCATATCGGCAACATTGTGATTTTTCTCTCTCTGATTATTTTTATTAAACTCAGTGCCTTTTTTTTTTTTAAGATTTTATTTATTTATTTGACAGAGACAAAGCTAGAGAAGGAGCACAAGCAGGGGGAGTGGGAGAGGGAGAACCAGGCTTCCTGCTGAGCAGGGAGCCTAATGCAGGCAGGGCTCCATCCCAGGGTCCTGGGATCATGACCTGAGCCAAAGGCAGATGCTTAAGGACTCAGCCACCCAGGTGCCCCTGCTGTGCCCTTTTTTAATCTTTTTTAAAATTTTTTAATTAAATTCGTT
Source organism: Procyon lotor (assembly GCA_028646535.1). NCBI lineage: Eukaryota > Metazoa > Chordata > Mammalia > Carnivora > Procyonidae > Procyon > Procyon lotor. The sequence goes on from CM053603.1 coordinate 145,397,805, forward strand.
TTTCTAAAAAACAAAACAAAAAAAACTTTCATTTGTTTTTAAAGAGAAGCAACTCTTTTTCTTGATTGGACTAGCACTTCCAAATTTCCTTTTTATGTCAGGTCTTTATAATTGCCCCTGTTTCAGACATATTACTATTGATTTATATTGGAGAAGTAGGAAAAGAAATTGATTTTGTCTCATCCACTCCATATTTTAATTAAAAACCTGCATTTGTTACAGAACTATTTGGATATAATGGAGAAACTTGCAGGTCAAGAAGAAAGTCAGAACAGGGATCACCATCTCCTATTCCCTGGAGGGAACTCCCAGTACATGTTCAGTCTCTACTAAGACTGTCAGCCTTTCCCATCTTGTTGTACTTGGTCCCAACCTGAGAAAAGCAGTATAAGTAGCTATTGTTTTCTTCCTAAGCCCACTCTGTTTCAAAGCATTCACTAAAACTTACTTGGAAGAAGGAATAGAAGAAGTTCAGAAAAGCCCAAGGGTTTGAGTCTTTCTTACTACTGATTGCAATCAGAGCCAAGTTCCATCCTCGATATTTTAGGGCCAGATTTGGAGGCCCACCCAAGACAGATCTTTTCTGTGTAGGCCTTTTTCTCACCCTGCTTCAAAATTGCCCTCTCCTGGCCAAGGCTGTTTCTTCCCAAATGGTCCGTGTCTAGCTTTCCCTTTTGACCACCTCTCGTCATCCTCTTTTTCCTGCCCCATCTCTTTTCCTATTAGCTGCCTCTGGCTCTCCTAAAGAGAGCCGCTGTGACAACTTTCAACCTGGACAGGTGATTAAAATTCTCAAGGTTCACACTCATTGGGTGCCCAACTGCATTATTTCTTAGGTGCGAACCAATGATCTGACAATCAGGCCTCTTCAAGGTGGCTTTACCATATCAACTAATTAATTACATTTTTATAATTTGATATCTTGGTCCACAGACTGAAACCAAAATACTGAGAACTCTTAGCTGCGGAGGTTCATGGGACTGTTTTTCCCTATGGCAAGCTAATTAGCACATGTCAGGATAAAACTCATCTCTGATGGCCTTAGGGACTGTCATTGTTCCAGATAAACAAGTTGGACTTACCACACTCTTGAGCATTGCACAGACCATATTTTAGGAATAAGCACTAGGCTTTAAGCTATGAACTGAAGGTCCACTGATCTTCACTTCAAATCTCATGTGCCAAGATCCTTCAGCTCTTATTTCTCCAACCCATGAATTATTCGGGAAGGAATGGAATGTGCCTAGATTTGATGAAGACAGTTTTCTCAGTGGCCACCTGCCCCAGTTGGTTCCCTGCATTTCCAAATCCAGACTTAATGGAGCGTGGTCCTGAGAGCTCCCCTGGATTCAAGACTGGGACTTAATTAACCAGAGTTTCCTCTGGCTGGCTTCTAGGCTTCTCTTCTACCTATGATCCTGGTTTCTGATTTTCTTTTGTGACTCTAATTCCATCAACTCAGTGTTTTGAATGATACAGGAAAAAGTTTGCTGACCCCTACTCTAGCATACTGAAGCAAGCTTTCAAATCACTAATGTGCACATTTAAATACAGGTGAGGTAATTTTTATTTGCAGTTTCCTGGAAACTATTGGTGGAAAGGAAATGAGGAAAGGGGGAGCTTGTAGACCTAGATTAAGAAAACAGGAGTCTTGAGGTTTTCCTTTTGACCTTTAGTCCGTATTGAGCCAAGAGTATAAGAATGTGGATTCTGTGAATAAATATCTTCATTTGGTGCATTTTGTTAGAACATCACAAAGGCTGGGAAATTTTCAATGCCAAGCAGTGACCTAGAGGCATCCTGGGAAATAACCTGCTGGTCTCCCTACCAACTTGACAGCCAGTATCCACTTTAACATTTGAAATAGGGAGCAGGGTGCATGCTGGGCAAGACTTCCCTTTTGGTATCTCTCTGGATTTTGGCACCTCTGTGGGTTTTGGCACCAGAAGACTTTAAGAATCCTTTCAGCTCATTCACTCTTCTTAAACTTGCATCCTTTTTCTTTTAAAGCCCTAGAGTTCAGCATTCTTTCTTCCCTTTGATTGCCCACTGATGTTCTCACACATAGAGGAAGTAGTGGTTTTCCTGTTTTTTTTTCTGGGGGCATTTTGAGTACTGTGGTTCTCCTTTCCTTTTCTCAGTCCTGCATGGGAGTAAAAGCAAGTTGTCTTCACAGTTAACTACAGGAAAAGACTTGTGGGGGCTCTTTTTTCCTTTTATTTTTGCCTTCCCTCCTCCTCAACTGGAAAATATGAGCCAGATCCTGTTTATGTATGCTGTAACCTCAAAAGGAGCTGATATGCTGTTGTCATTAAAGAAGAATCCAGAGCTGTTTATCCTGCAGAGGAGTACCAGAGCTTTTAAATCAGAAAGCCCCACTCTGGGCCCTCCACGCAGACTGTGGGGAGCTCTTTGCTGCTCAATCAAAGCTGCTCCAAAATGCAAGGCAAAGATTTCTGCTACTGAATCGTCTCCTTGCACTCTGGGGACAGACACAAATGTCCATGTTGTGACTTTGTAAGAAATCAGGGACCTTCTTCCTTTGTATTAACTTTTTCTTTGAAATCTGTTTTCCAGAGGCCTTCTGCACTCTAGAATATAACTCAAATGCATAATCTTCCTTCCATTCTCTTCTCTATGGATCTTTTATCATGTTCCAGAAATCCTTTTGAAGTCCATTCTATAGCCAGTAAGTTTGGCAAATTGTAATAAAATGAGCTTTCTTTTTTTCTGAAAACTAGTAAAAACTGTACTTTGGGAATATATCTTTCTTTTGAAGTTATGTTCCCAATTTTTTTTTTCTCTGCATATCAAACCTAGAGTCTCTTTTATAATAATATTTTAAATAAAGCTACATTTATAAGGATATTTTAACCTGTTATATTTTTGATGAATTATTTTACTGACCCGTGTAAGTTCTGTTTTGTTTTGGTTTCCCTTGAGGGCAAATCCGTATTCCCATTATAGTATTAGAAACTATCAAATCAGAAATGGCCAACCTGAAACACACTCTGGCCAACTCTTTCTAAAAGACACCATATCAGTGCAACATGATTGCTTCTCAAATAACAAATTCATCATAAGATGAGAGAACTATCCTGAACATGCCGAGTACTGTCACAGAAAAAGTTGCTGAGACTGCCTATAGTCTGGTTCTCATCCCTGTCTTTCACCCTCTAGGAATAGAAGGTTTATGATAATAAGGCAGAGATTTAACTTTCTAAGATTTCATTTTTAAGGAAGCTTAGATATTAGGAAGGACCAAAATTTATTCTTTGAACATCTTCCTTTTCTAAATTCTCTTTCCATGGTAAATTTGTTATACTTTTTAAAATCTTTTTTTTCCCCTGATAGTCAAAGTAAAAGAAGACAGAAGTTAAATCCATTATAAATCAGAGAATCTAAAAAGTAGTGGAATTCTAAAACTGTCACGTGATTATGGGGATAGGAAGATGAGGGGTTCAGTTTAATTTATTTAAAACCCTGAGGAGCAGTTCTTGAGTTGTTGAAACATTAAGTCTGTGAGAATTGAAAAACTATAAGAAAAACCTTTGAATATATAACATCCTGTGGTTCTCTTTCTCTACTTTACATGGCACTTATATTTAAAAATAATTTAGGATTTGGAAAGTGGATCTTCATAGTGCCATCACTCTGGTGGCCCAGAGGGAACATTTCCATTTACCCATCTCATGTCCATCTCTTCTAAGGTGGCAGATTCAGAAGTAGGATGAAGAAGGTCTCAACCATTCCTAAAAATCACCTGGGCACTCATTTAAGAGGAACTTGGGCAAGGCCAACAGGATTAAGCCAAACTATTTATTAGCCTCAGGTTCTCATTAGGGCCAGTTTCTCTGTCTTTTTCCTTCTAAGTGTCTTGGTGTTTTCGGGGAGGGTATGGGGGAGACAGTGCAATAGACTGAAGGCCTTTCTGTTCAGACTGTGCTTTAACTTCACACATGTCAACTTAATCATATGTTAGTCATTTTTGACTCCTGCTTCTGCCTCGGTTTTTCTTTCTATTTCCTACCTAATCTTTGTTCTCTATTTTCTTTCATCTTCCATTCATTATTACCCAAGGATTAAATGAAGCAGTGTTTAGATTATGAATTAAATTCTCAGGGAAAAAAAAAAACCATGCAATATGATAAAGGTGATTTAGGAAGAGTTTCATTCCAGACTAGTGGTAACAGCCTTGGACCAGGAACTGGGACTTACTGGTGCCTGACCTTGGGCATCCCATCTCTCTGGACCACAGTTCCAGAGAAGGAGGCCCTTAAACTCAGCAAGCTTCTCAGGCCTATACCCCTTGGGTATTAGGATTTAGGAAGGCTGTACTAGTAGGAGCTGAGAAATCTTTTTTAACAAGCTCTCTAGGCAGTTCTGAGTTAGCTGGCCCTCAGACCTTACTTTGAAGACATCAAACTAGATCATCTCAAACATCATTCCTTTTCTAAAATTATATGATTGTAAGGCTTTTTTTCAACTACATGGCTTTGCAAAAGGCTGATGGTTCTGGTTAATTCACTTTTCCATCTGTCATATGTATAACTAAAATATATTTGTTAATAATCTTTCCTGGAACACCCTTAAAATGTAAACAGGGGTGCCTGGCAGGCTCAGTTGGAAGAGCATATGACTCTTGATCTCAGGGTCATAAGTTCAAACCCTATGTTGGATGTAGAGATTACTCAAAAAAGTAAATAAACTTCAAAACAAAACAAAAGTAAACTACTTTTTAATTATATATATACGTATATATATATATATATATATATTTATGTATAGTAATCTCTACACCCAACATGGAGTTCAGACTCACAACCCCGAGAACAAGAGTCATACACTCTTCCAGCTGAGCCACCCAGGTGCCCCAACAATAATTTTGATCAGAGTTAAATACCTCTTTTTGTGACTGCCCAGCAGAGTTAATTCTATTTCATTCCTTGATTCGCTCATCATATGCCTATTTCCATTAGTTTTTTGTTTCCCTTCTAAAGGTCTCTCAGGTGCTTTTCATCTTTCTGAAAGACTGTTGGAATCCAAAGCAGAAGTCCAGGTGCTCACACTCTTGGACTCAAGAACTGAATTGTTTTTATTCACCTTTTTTTTTTTTATTAACCACTGTCAACATTTGCTGAAGCCCTCTGACAGGCAGCTTGACATAGACTTTATGTTTTGCTATTTCTGTTGCATTGCAAAATCTATCTATTTAATGGGTTGCAATCTCTACCCAGTTGCTTTTGACATGCTTTTGAGGTTCCATCCAGAGAACGTCAAACTTCTGAGTAATTTTTTTTCCTGGATGCTTGGACATCATTGTATCTTGCCAGACTGAACTCCATGTGTACTCTACTATCTGTATTTCTAATCTCCACAGATCTATTAATGTTGTTTGGCCCTACTTCTGTTTCTCCTCCCATCTCCACACTTATAAAGCGCCATCTGAGGAACTTATTATTAATGTAATGTCTACTCACGTTTCTGAGCTTTTTCTCACTAGGCATTATGCAGACTTAGTGTTTTACAGCTCTGCTGTTGCTTCTTATTGCATCTTACACAGTTAGGAATACTACAGACAAAGCATACTTTTCAAATTACAGTTCAGGCAGGAGATGCCTCTTCCAAGAATACCTCTTGCTGTTCCATGTAGAAATCAAAACTCTCAGTTACACATACACACACACACACACACACACACACACACACACACAGGGAAAAGAAGAATTCTCATTTACTTAAAGAGGCCTTTATAAGGCTGGCCAGGGGACGCTTACATAAGCTTGTTTGCAAATTCTGGTTAGGTCTCCCAAGGTCACGGTCAGCTGTGTTTTGAAATTTGTGTCCTTTGAAAGAGTGGATGTTGGAATAGTTCTTACTTGACATGCAAAGACCTTGAGAAAAACAGACATTCAGACATTGTTCATAGGTTTTGAGCAAATGGCAGCACACCATTATGCAGAGACTCTGCTGTTATCCCTGTGAGTGCCCAATGATGCATGGTATTTTTAAGTAGACCCTGAGGAAAGGATTAAACCCTACTCTCTCACAATCTGAGAAGTAGAAATGTTTGCACCTCTCTTAGAGTGTTTTGGGGCAGCAACCAGATTTAAAAAATAAAAGCAATTAAACAAGTAGGTTGGATTAAGCCTTCAAGGAGTTTATAGAATAAAAAGTTAATGCAAGGCAGTGTAAATTGAAGATAAAGAGGATTTAAGTAAATGGAGAAGGGAGAAGAATAACATTCCAGATAAAAGAACTATATATAGGATAATCTTCCAGACACCTAGGTGGCTCGGTCCGTTAAGCGTCCATCTCCTGATTTTGACTCAGGTCATGATCTCATGGGTCATGAGATCAAGTCCTGCATCAGTCTCTACACTCAGCAGGTTTCTACTTGAAGATTCTCTCCCTCTGCCCCTTCCCCTACTCTCTGTCTCTCTCGGTGTCTCTCTCTCTCTCTCTCTCTGTCTCTCTAAAATAAATAAATAAATCTTTAACAAAATTTTTTTAAAAGATAATCTTTATCCCTAAGAGTTAACTTGGAATGTTGATAATACAGAACAAAATAAGTTCATTAAGAATAACAAATCCAAAAAAAAGAATAATAAATCTACTTTTTTGAGAATTTTTATCACAAATGGATATTGTACTTTGTCAGATGTAGTCCAACTGGTGTTAACACAAGAGATGAAGATTCTTTAGTACAATTTACAATTCAACATTTTTCATAACCCCACCTATCTCCTACCTAACCTTAATCAACACTGATGCAATTAAAGACTTTCTTTTTTGTTGTTAGCAATAAAGGTGAGAACAGTGGATCACCTTTCATGTAAAAGTGGTTGTATACCACCTTTTATTATTAACCAGCCAATATACTGATGGTTAATTTATGTCCTTTGAAACCTAACAGTGTTCACTGAAAACCCGATTTCATGCTCTTGGGCAGATTTTATCTTATCTTTCAATGCCAGCCACTTAAAAGAGTCTGATTATACTTGGCACTCCATATCTTCCATCTATATTTGTATACAAAGAACTCTCTGTAGGTAGTTTTGGGATTAGCAGTTCATGAAGATCTCGATTGCAGCTGAGATGTTCTTATATCTTGGGTTCTGCACCCTAATTGTTGCCTCCTTAAAGCCTACATGCCAGTGTAATTTGATAGTATTAGTGTGACTGCCCATCACAGAAATTTCTCTAGAAGGTGAGTTTTTACATACATTAACACAAGAAAATCACAGAATGATTTACCAAGATAGTCAAACTGACTATGTATGTTACTATATCATATCATGCCTTTTGATTATTTTTATTACTAATATTTTCTCTTTGTTGTTTTAGAGCAGGATTTTGCAGGACCAGCACTAATGACATTTTGTGCTAGATGAATCTTAGGGTGAATTGTCCTGTACAATGTAGGAAGGTTTAGCAGCATCTCTGGCCTCTGTCAACTAAATGTCAGTAACATCCTCCCACTGTGACAATTAAAAATGTCTCTATATATTGTCAAATGCCCCTCAGGAACAAAATAGCCTCTGATCGGGAACCATTTTAGAGTATGAGGCATGGCATATTTATACTTAAGACTATTTGAGAAAGAACTGCCCCAATATCTTATGATATTCCCTCTCCATCTGTGAAAAAGTACTGAGTAATATTCTGAAAGTATAATTACACAGGACTGGTAAGCTTCTAAATACACATTTTTAGTTATACTGAATCTTTAGAATGGAGTTGCAAAATACAAGAGCATCTTGATTCTTAATTCTGTTGTTTATAACAAGCCAAGAATGTTACTGTTAAACTGAGGAGTCATATACAATAAAATGTACTATATAGAATTCACAGATTGGAATCTATGTTGTTTAATGTTCTGAAACTGCATATGTAAAAAATAAATACAACTTATATAACTCATAGGCAAGAATTTACAAATACAGTATAGCAAAAACTAAAAGGAACTCTCTATGCTATTAGGGAGAACTTTTTTTTTATCATTACAATGAGAAAACTCATTCGTTAAACTTATAGCTTAAGGCTGGCAAGTAGTGGTTTTTATTCTCTATCAGTAAGATATTATTCATTTCCAGAAATGTCTTGGAGAAGATGTCTCATAATATCTGGATGAGGCATGAGCCAGCTATAAAGGCTCTTGACAGAACCATGGCATCCATATTTCTGGTCAGAAGAACGCAGCTCTGGGAAATAGTCCCCCAGGATAACTACTTTCAGTCACATAGTTAAGCTTCAACAGATTTGCTTTAGAGACTCTTTACAGATACCACAAACATACCTATTTTTTATACATTTGCTTAAATTTATTGTTACATGTTTCTGTTTCTGTGAGGTCCATTAAATGTCACAAAATCTGCTTGTCAGCATGATAGTCAGACTTAACCTTGTTGACTTAAGACACCACCTAGTCTAAAGAGATATAATTCACCCCTTGTGGTTTATTTTATGAGAATAACCTATTGTACATTCCAAATTCTATAGAATTAGCTTGCCTGTGGTTTTGAAATAAGAATAAATGCAGAAGTCTTGCCCTTGTGGTTTAATGTTTAGAGAAGTTCAAGTTTAGTCTAGTAATTTAGAATGTATATGTTTGACTGGCTATATTTATGAAATTATAATTCTTTAGCAGCAATTTAAAACTCTAAAAAGTTATGTGTGGGTTTTATTGTTCAGGGTCAGACATGTTAGCAGTTAGTACCTGAGACGGTCAAAGTTGTCTAGAAAATTATTCAAAGAAAGAATTCTACCAGAATCTCAAGAATGTTTGGGGTGCCTGGGTAGCTCAGTTGGTTGAGTGTCGGACTCTTGGTTTTAGCTCAGTTCATGATCTCAGGGTCAGGGGATCAAGCCCCAAGTTGAGCTCCACGCACAGTGTGGAGTCTGCTTGGATTCTGTCCCTTTCCCTCTCTCTCCCCCTCTACCCTTTTCCCCACTCATGCTCTCTCTCTCTAAAATAAATAAATAAAATCTTTAAGAAAAAATAGTGCTTGAACCTGTAGCTATTTTTTTTAAAGCCTTTACCAACTAATTAATTGCCAAAGGATTATTGTAGATGGGCAGCTCTCAAAGTTTGTTTTCTCCAAGTATATTGCCTGGAACAGCGGCATTAGCGTCATCTGGGAACTTGTTAGAAATGAAAAATTGGGGATCCAGCCCCAGAAACTCTAGAAATGAGGCCCATAAACCTGTATTTTAGCAAGTTCTCCAGGTGCTTCTGATACACACCAAAATTTGAAAAACATTGTTTTAGACGATCAGAATCATTGTGACTTCTTTTTTCCCTGCCTGATATGATGGCTGTCTCTGATGCCATAAAAGGCAGATGGTTTTTGCTAAGAAGAAAGTACTATTTGCTTAGAAGTATATTTCTTTATTTCCTTTGAAATATGAGGTATATATTTTCTATCACATTTTTTTTAAAAGTACTAGAATAATTAGGCTTAACTGATCTCTGAGCTCTGTTTTGTTTTTATCAGCTCTGAACCTGATAAAAATATTTTTAACATCACCCTTTCTTTGGTGTACCTGGGTGGCTCAGTCGGTTAAGCCTGTGTCTTCGGCTCAGGTCATGATCCCAGGGTCTGGCTCCCTGCTTCTCCCTCTCCCTCCTGTCCCCTGCTTGTGCGCTCTCTCTCTCTCTCTGTCAAATAAATAAATAAAATCTTTAAACACACACACACCACCATTTCTTTGATTCTCGCTATAGATGATCTATAGTACATCAAAAGTATTAAAGTTATGAGCATAACTATCAAAATAAAAATTATGTATTCTGCAGTTGAGAACCGATTTACAGAGAACATTTCACCCAGTTATAGGTAATTAATGTTATTTCTTCCTTTCATAAAATAATAGCAAACAAACATGGCTACCAGAGGGAAGGGGGGTCGGGAAATGGATTAAATAAGTGATGGGGAGTAAGAAACTCACTTGTTGTGTACTTCCATACTACCTGGTGTTGTATGGAAGTGTTGAATCACTAAATTGTACTCCTGAAACTAATATTATGCTATATATTAACTAACTGGAATTTAAATAAAAACGTAAAACTGAAAATAATAATGCTTGCATTAAGACTTTGGTTACCCTGCTACATTCATGCCAGCCTACTCAGTTTTTAAAGGAAAACCATTGACTGTGAGACTCTGCCCCCCCCCCCCCGTTCCCCCCGCATTTGCTACATGTCTGGGCTTCTAGATTCCTTATATGTACTTCAGTTAACCAGAAGCTTCATATTGTTATTTAATGCACACGTATAAATAGGTTTAATGCCAGCCTTTTGAATGGCTCTTTTAAAAAGACCTACTTGGACTCTCACCTGTTATTTTTCACCACCCCATTGGGGGGAGATTTCTTTGATGTTATGCGCTTAAAACTATGCAAATATTTATAAGCTCAGATCAACCTAACTGGTTAATTTAGTCCTAAGTAGGACTTCTGATCAAGGATGCTTGCAGATTCACATTTTAGGCATACTTAGAGATACATAAAAAAAAATCAAGGAGAATTAGTAAAGTTTTTGAAACATTCAAAGATTTCTTTAAAGGGAGCATCCACTAAAAACTGGAAGACAATATGATATGATGAAAAGTAAGAACCTTATAATAACTGTGTCTACCTAGGGTAGCTTTATAAACAGGAACTGGTATGGTTTTATTCTATATATGCAAGGAATTTAAAATCATAAATTAGATCACTTATGTATATAAGCACAAGCATATGGCTATGCAGGAGGACCTCACTTTTTTCACTCATATGTGTTTCTGTAATGTCAGATGAAGACAGAATATTTATAAATCAAATCATAGTTGTTAGTTGGCTCATATCATCTCAAAGGTGCAGATCCTCCCTTTTACTAGTCTAGGTGGAATATGGCTGCCAAAATACTTATTCCCAGTTAACCCCAGCTTAGCATCTAATTAATGAATTATAAAGCAGCCATTATTTAAAGAACTACTTTTAAAGAATGAATCCAAGAATTATTTTATAGTGTACTAATTCATTCCCTCTCCATCTCTTTAGCTTCAGATTTTTCTGTCAGGTTTGCATTGTGACACACTTTTAAATATGTATGTATGGTTGAAGGTCGCAGCTGATCCTTCCAACCAGATCCTATCCCCTGAAACAGTGCTTTACAGCCCTGGCTATTCAAGGGAATCACAGGAGGAACTTTTAAAACTGCTGATGCTTGGGGGCTGTCTTAGTAGGTAGAGCGTGGGATGCTCCATCTTAAGGTCACGAGTTCAAGCCCTTTGCTGGGTATGGAGCCTACATTTAAAAAAAAGGCTGTTGATGCCTGGATACAACCCTGATCAATGGAATTAGAATCACAGGGGATGGAGTTGCTTTAAAGATGCTTAAGGTAATTCTGTTGTGTAAGCAGTCCATAATCATGTGCCTGAAAAGAGCATTAGTATTTTGGATGACTATACATTAATGAGAGTATTTCACACCAAAATGGCGAGTATTTTGTGTCTTCCCTCCTCCTTTAAGAATTCATTTCTTACTATTGTTTCCTAATTTAGGAAAAAATGATTGATTTTTGCTGTATAGTAGAGTCTTTTTATACAGATATTGCCCATTTCGGGCAATGCTTTTTCTAAGTACTTGTAATTTCTCAAAACTGCATGTCAATCCAAAAGTTTCTATTTCCTTTTGTCTCAGAAGCAAAAATGTTTCTATTCCTTCCTTATCACCAAGACCCCTCTATGGTCCTCTTCCATCCTACATGTAACTACATAACTCTCTCAGTCTCTTCCATCTGCTCACCCTAGACTCCATATTGTTCTTACCCCTCACCCCCTCTCCCTTCCCTGGCTCTCTGCCTCCATTCCATGCAGCACACAGTAAGGCTGTCAGCTTCCGAGCAGTCAAATGAGTGGGTACCTCTCCAGCCATTTTTCTTTTCAACGGCATATACTACTATGCTAAGCAAATTTGCCTTTGCTTCACTCATCAGGCAGCCTCCTGGGTCAGTTTTTGTATCTTTTGCCTTGATGTCCCTTTCTCATCCACAGCATTGAGGTCTCATGAATTTTTCTAATTTTTTTTGTTGTTGATGAACTGTTTCATTATTAAATATATATGCATGTATCCAAGCAAAAAAAAAAAAAAAACTCCAAGATGTGGGCAAATAATATCCTTGAACATAGGCTTTCCAACTCTCATGAGGAAACTAAGTACCTTTCCTCCACCTGAAATGTTTCTGAAGTATTCTTCAGCCACTTCAGTGTTCTGTCATTTTTGTCTGTCATCTGAGAATCGGAGCTATGCATGTTGATGACCTCCTTCCTAAGTGGCCAAATATATTACATATGTCTTTTATTCATTCAGTGTTTCTCTGGAGACTTCCACTAGCAGGAATGGAGGTGGTTACTTTTTTATGAAGAGTAACATACTCCCAGGCTGGATTTTAATGGATGACTTAGCTCTAGGTTAGATTCTTTGTCAAAAAGGTCACTACATTTAATATAGAGGGTCATGAGTTTAGTCATCGGATGAGTTAATCAAATGGCTGCTGTAGTTCAAAAGTACATGTGCATTTGGATAAAATATGATTTGTGTTAGAGAGCTAAACTTGACATTTGGTTTTTCCCGGGTAATAAAATAACTTTTAATGAAATAAACATGTATCTTTCAGCAGTAAACCTGCATAAAACACATAGCATAGTTGCATTTCCTTACTGGCAGTGGTAAGAAGTCTTTGATCTGCCACAGACTGCTTCATGTTATGCAGTCTCAAACAGTTAACCTGTTGAGCTGATTAAGCAAAATAATTTGAAATCACTATGAGCACCACAGATAAAGGGACAGAAAAGTCACAAAGTTACGCTTGTTTGTACATCAACATCATTGATTATATCATTTCAGGTGCTGTTACCAAGAAAAACCTTTGATTCAGCTTCCACATTTGCACAGCCCCTTTTAATTCTAACACTGTATAGGACCCAAAACAAGCCCTACTCACGTCTGTGTTGTTATCATTCTCTCAGTACCTGGTCCCGTTAACATTCAATACTTGTTTAAAATTTAAATCTTACATAGTTAAAAATTATTCATCAGGTTCAAGTCCAGAATATCGTGTCTATTCCTATGGGTCGTTACAACCATTTAGTGTAAAACCTCTTCGAATTTTTTATAAAAACCGCTGGAGAGTTGGGTGCAATGGTTGACCCATTTTTTCACTTTTTAAAAATTTATATACAAATTTTCACTTTTTTGTGTAGGGTTCTGTGATTTACAGTAGCATAACCATCACAATCAAAATACAGAATATTTTAATTACCCCAAAAAGTTCCCTCTTGCTAGCTTTTTAAATTAACACTTCTCCCTGTTCTCAGCTCCTGGGAATCACTTTGTTTTCTCCTCCTCTAATTTCACCTTTTCCTGAATGTGAAACCAGTAAAATCATAGCACTTTTAATGTTTTTGTTTTCAACTTGGTACAACATATTTGAGATTTATCCAAATTGTTGTATGTACCAATAGTTTGTTCCTTTTTGCTGTTGTGTAATAGTCCATCATATAGATGTACCCCAGGTTGCTGATCTGTTCACCAGATGAAGGACATTTGGGTTCTTTTCTGTTTTGGGGGAATTATGAGTAAAATCAACATAAATGATCATGGACAGGTTTTTTGTTTGTTTTAAGATTTTATGTATTTGTGGGGCACCTGGGTGGCTCAGTGGGTTAAAGCCTCTGCCTTCAGCTCAGGTCATGATCTCAGGGTCCTGGGATCGAGCCCCGCATCAGGCTTTCTGCTCAGCAGGGGAGCCTGCTTCCCCCTCTCTCTCTGCCTGCCTCTCTGCCTACCTGTGATCTCTCTCTCTCCCTGTCAAATAAATAAATAAAATATTAAAAAAAAAAAAAGATTTTATTTATTTGAGAGAGAGTGAGAGCTGGGGGAGGGGCATAGGAGGGAGGGAGAAGCAGACTTCCTGCTGAGTAGAGAACATTCATGGACAGGTTTTTGTTTTTAAGAATGGACAGGTTTTTAAGTGAACAGAACTTTTTAGTTCTCTGGGGTGTTTCTCTAGGAGTGAGATTACTGCACTTCATTAGAAAGTATATGTTTAATATAAGGGACTGCCAAACTGTTTTTTCACGGTGGCTGTACTCTTTTCAGTTCCCACAGGCACTGTATGAGAATGCCAATTGCTCTGTATCCTCAATAGCAGTTGGTACTGTCTGGGTTTTTTTGTTGGGTTGGTTTCGCTTATTTTCTTTTGGTTTTTAGCCATTCTTATCTCTTTGTGGTTTTAATTTGCATTTTTCTAATGACAGTGATATGGAGCATCTTTTCATGTGCTTATTTGTTAATCCATGTATATTCTTCAGTGAAACATCTGTTTAAATCTTTTGCCCGTTTTTAAACTGCATTGTTTATTTTCTTATTGTTAGGCTTTGAAACTTGTTTTTATACCTTGAATGTTATATGTAAGTGATGTGATGAATCACTAGTTCTACTCCTAAAACTGATATTGCACTATATGTTAACTAAAATTTAAAACTTTGAAACAAACTAACAAAAATAATGGAACTTATTTACAGATTCTTGAATAGAAATCTTTTTCAGATATATGATTTGCAAAGATTTGTTTCCCTGTCTGTGGCTTGCCTTTTCCTTTTCTGAACAGTGTCTTTCACAGAGGGGAAGTTTTTAATTTTGATAAAGTCCAGTTTATCAATTTTTTTCTTTTATGGATTGCACTTTTGGTATCATACCTAAGAAATGTTTACTGAACCCAAGGTTGCAAAGATTTTCTCCTCTTTTCAACTGGAAATTTTGAAGAATTATTCCTCTAGGTTTTTGCAATTAAATTTGAGAGCTTGTTGGGATAGAGGAGGCAATAAAGAGGAGAGGTACTCAGTATGAGTATGTATGTTCCCTGAACATCTCCTAACTAAGTCAAAAGTTTGATTTGATACGGAAAAAATAGTTTCATATCTGAAATTAATCTAAGTTTCCACTCTAGCCTTCAGGCACTATGGAATGAAAACATCTGATTATGGAATGAGAGCCCCCAAATTTAAAATAATGCAATGGAGTAAGTTCTTAATTATCAAAGGAAATACATCAAGGCATAGCTCATACACGGGCAGATACCTTTTTCATTTCAAGATAAATTTCTAAAACCTAACTCATTCCTTTTCACATATCTAAAATATTAACATTTGTGGAAAATAAATATTTTATACATTGATGATTCATAATAAATTACTGAGAAAATGTTTACATTTTCAAAACTGTTGGAACACAACCAGTTTCCCAAAGTCCTACAGGAGAACCAAGTTCTTGTTCTTCCTTTTCTCTCCTCTGTAGACTTTTCTTTTTCCTTCTTCAGTACTTCCACTAGTCTCCTGTTTCTCTTTCTAATCCTATGTCCTTTTTGCCCTGAAATTTCTTTTTCTTCCTATTTTTCTTTCTCCGTCTTTTAAACCCTTTAATTCATTACAATGTAGAGTCAGTTTCTTTTCTCTAGGTAATAGTTATTAAATGAGGTCTTTTCTTCCCATTTGTCAAACTTTAAAAAATACTTAAAAGAATTTTTTTTGGCTTCAAACTCAGTTTTTTTTAAAAGCACCAATTAAGTCATACTTTGTGTGTGTGTGAATCAGTCATGGTTGACACTCTCCTGAGAAAAAGTAACCTTTGATGAAATAAAGAGATTTCCCATTTCTGCTCTGTAAAGCATCAGTATTACAAAGCACCATCAAGGACCATTTCCTGCTAGCTAAGTATCCCAGATTAAAAATTGATCTGATATAGTTAACATGAGGTGTCTAGACATGGCTACTTTGTTAATACATTTCAGTATCTATCCCTTGTTTTCAGTGGCCTAAAGAAATTTGGTAATTTTATGGATTTGCTTTCCAATTTTTTGGCTATAGTTGTGCTACAGGAGTTATTTTATTTATTAGGCTTCATTTGCATTTACCTAATACTACTACATGCATATCCACAAGCTAAACTATCTAGGAAATTTACATGGCTTTATAATTCTTTCCTTTATAATAATGGCTAATTTCTTTTTTTCCCCCAAATATGTTTATTTTATTTTTTCAGTGTTACAAAATTAATTGTTCATGCACCATACCCTTTGCTCCATGCAATACATGCCCTCCTCAATACCCACCACAAGGCTTACCCAACCCCTCATTCCCTCCCCTCCAAAACCCTCAGTTTGTTGCTCAGAGTCCACAGTCTCTCATGGTAAATCGCCCCCTCTGATTTCCACCCATTCACCCTTTCCTTCCTTCTCACAATGCCCTCCATGTTTTTCCTTATGCTCCACATGTAAGTGAGACCATAAGATAATTGGCTCTCTCCACTTGACTTATTTCACTCCTCATAATCTCTTCCAGTCCCATCCATGTTGATACAAAAGTTGGATATTCATCCTTTCTGATGGAGGCGTAATATTCCACTGTATATATGGACTATATCTTCTTTATCCATTCATATGTTGAAGGGCATTTTGGTTCTTTCCACATTTTGGCGATTGTGGCAATAATGGCTAATTTCTTGAAAGTTAAATTGCTTCTTTTGTTTTACTAACTTTATATAAATAATGAACTTATTTAATTAGAAGAGATGGCGATGGAGCTGTGAAGATTTTTCTGCATTCACTCATAGATCAAAGTTTTATGTCAAGCAAAAAGCATACGAAACAAGAAATATTTCTCTTTTTTAAAGATTCTGTTTATTTGAGAGAGAGAAGAAGAGAGCATGCGCACACTGGGGGGTGGGCAGAGGGGAGAGGGGAAGAATCTCAAGGAGACTGTGCCAAACAGCTCAATGCCAGGACCCTGAGATCATGACCCAAGCCAAAACCAAGAAGCAGAAGCTCAACCAACTAGGCCACCCAGGTGCCCCTGGAGTAGGAAACATTTCTAAAATAATCATGCTTTGGTTTAACAGAGTGGAATTAAGCTTTCTTAATTATGCTTCTTTATATGATATTCAATGACTAAATCATTTTATAGATATCTTACCTTTGAGGGGAAAAGTACTTTACTACAGAGGAATTATAATATAAATACCAATTTCATTAGGCATTTGTATAAAGTTAGAATTCATTGTTTCTTAGTAATCTGGAAGGGAAGACACCCATTGCGTCACTGAGGAAGATTTGGACAGGCTTTTTAAGTAGCACGTGTAGTAGAAACAGCTGAGTTCTAGTTTCCATTCTGCCACCTACTCACTAGCAGGCTAGCTGACCTAGAGCAAGTCAGCTAGTTTTTCATTTTACATTTCCTCAACCGCGAAATGTAGGGATTGAATTAGATGATCTCTAAAGTCTCATAGTTCTAAACAAAAGTTGAGGAGGGTGGAATCTTCCCCATCCCACCCCAAAGCCAGCCAGTTTTTCTCATAATAGAAGTGGATGTGTAGCCACAGAAAACCTTCTTCACATTTTCACAAGGCTCTTTGCTCAGCGGTTCCATCTTTGTCTTGGCCCCAGCTGAGCTCCTTTCACAGAGGACTTGCTCTAGGGCAGTTGCTCCCTGGACAGTGAAACACTCTGAAAGAGCCACTTCTAATAAAGCCCCAAGCATCTTTGTCAGCTTGGGTCCAATGTGCAGCTGTTTCTATTGTTTTCTTCAAGATTCAAGCTCAATTATCCTGCTCTTTAAGCCTTTAAGATAGTCAAGGGAACAGTAACTCGCTGAAAATAATTGAAAACACCTTTTGGAAAAGTGCAGCTGAGAATGCAAGCAAGAGATTCAGTCATGCTCATCGCAGTTTTTCAGGAGTTTATTTCTCTATAACAGGAGGTTTTTCAGGAGTTTATTTCTCTATAACATGTTCTAATAAATTTTGAGAAGCAGTTTTGGTGAGGGAGCAGGCAGCTAGCTGAAGACAAAGCACAAGCTGACACCCTGCAACTCCCCCACCCCCACTCCTGAAGAATGTTCCGACATTCTTCCAGGAAGCTCCCAACTATCTTAATGTTAATACCTTGCTAGAGGGGAAAACAACCTTAACTTGACAATGGCAAGGCCTCTGATACCTTGTGGGTATCTTATAGGTCAGTCCTCTTTTGCATATTAGAGTTCTTTTGAAACCTCTCTTTTCTTTACTTCCCCCAACTCCCAACTATATCATCAGCCACTCCTCAAGACCCCAGTGCTGCTGCTCCTTCTGCCCATGGGTCCTGTCCCTGCGCTTTAATAAACCACAATTTTGCACCAAAGATGTCTCAAGAATTCTTTTGGTCATCGGCTCCAAACCTCACCTGCCGAACCTCACCTATATTCCAAAACCACATCAGTTTCACTTCAGATGTTCTGAGTCATAGACTTTCAGAGCAAGGCAGACCATAGAGATGGATGAGTTGTCCAGGGCCTCCAGGATGGTAAATTGTGAAGCTGTTCCAGGATTCTTTACCTGGGCTCTTTCCCTGCATTACCAGCCTGTCTTTCCAAAGCCAAGTAGACTGTCCTGGGGTTGCAGTCATGTTCTCTCTAGCATTTCCTATTGCCTCCCTGCTCTGCCTCACTCTCAGCATGAGTTTGTCAAAGGGAAGAATGAAAGCTACATAATTTAGCCCATTTGAATGCTAAGGAGACCTTCTCCAAAGGAACTGTACAGTTTGTCTCACCTCCACTTTCCAGGGAGCTCTGTGTTGGTATGCCAGTGTTCCAGGCCAGGCTTATCCCAAAAATCCTCCCAGAGCTGGCCTGTGTCATTCCATCCCCTGTGGTCTAAAGCATATTGTAAGAAAACTTGAACTTAATGTAGAAGTTTAAACATTTGCAAGGCAACTTGGGCTTACAAGTAATTTTAATCCAAGGTCATTTGGAAAATGCCATTCCTGGAACCCTGTTTTGGGGGGGGCGGGTCGTGAGTGTCCTCTTCCCCAAAATAAAATGTTTTAATAAATAAACTTTAATAAATGAACAACTTGATTAGAAAGAGCTTGTGTTTTGTAAAGGAAGAAGCACAGTGTAGGATATTATGTAACAAGGAAGAAACATCCAGTTTTGAAGATACTTAGTGGTATCCAACATATTCCTAAGTAGTAAGCATCATAAGTTATTCTGTCCCTAGAAGTATAAACATGTTCTGATTTAAGCGCCTGAGTTATGTTAAGGAAACATACTGGCTCCTCAGTTTTCCACATGATCTTTGTATTTGAATCCACTTGAACATCCCAAACCTGTTTCTGCCACCTCTGGAAGAAAATAAAAATAATATTGGGAAAGTGATAGTTGTCTACCAGTATCATTAGGCACAAGCTAAACGTTTTGTAGACATTTCCTTAAAACAAAATACTTTGTTTCCTATCTCCTTTCATGAATCATACATTGTTGTGATTCTATGTCAGGCCTAAGTAATAGTAATTGAAATTCTAAAGGCAATGTAATATGGTAGTTAAGAGCTCAGGTTCTGGGGCCAGAATCCTCAGTAGAATCTTAACTCTGACCTTTAACAGCTTATGTTCTAGGGCAACTTGCTTAATCTCTCTGGGCCTCATTTGTGCCACATCTGTAAAATGAGGATAAACTCTTATTATCTACCACATAGGGTTATTACGAGCAGGGATCTTCAAAAATGTACTCCCAAAATAGTTAGGAAAAAACTGCATACTTCCTGGGGCACCTGGGTGCTCATTCGGTTAAGCATCTGCCTTCGGCTCAGGTCATGATCCCACGTTCTTGGGATCAAGCCCTGCATCAGGCCCCCTGCCCAGTGGGGAGTCTTCTCTCTCACCCTCTGCTCCTCCCCCTGCTTATGCTATCTGCTCTTGCTCACTCTCTCAAATAAATAAAAACTTAAAAAAAAAAAAAAAAGAACAAAACTATATACTTCCTCACACATTTTTAAGTTGAAATTTAAAACTTTTATCACTGGTTTCAGAGTTTATTTTAATAAAGGATAGAAAGGAATAAATACTATATAACATGAAATAAAATGAGAAATGGTGTGGCTGATATCATTGACATGGTTAGAAAAAGTAATTTTATCTATCTTGTCGAATAACTCAAAGAGAATTGGAAAGGAATCGTGGGAAAAGGTTTGTGTTTTAGGTATTATTTTGAGTAATTTAGCATTCCCAGAACACATACACATAAGATGTGAAAGAGCATCCTTAACTTGTTCTATTTTGACTTTTGTTAGGAATTTAGAACATCTCGGGATGCCTGCCTGGCTCAGTCAAGGAGCATGTGGCTCTTGATCTTGGGGTTGTGAGTTTGAGCCCCACATTAGGTGTAGAGATTGCTTAAATAAATAAACTGGGGGCGGGGGGCAGGGGAAGAATTCAGAACATCTCAACACTGACTACAAAACCAGCAGTGTTTCTAATCATAATATGTTTTGAGTTGCAGGAAGTTTGTATATTCCAAAGACAACAGGGTACAGGACAATGAACTTTAATAAGATTTGTCTTAGATGAAGAGCTTGCCTGTTAGCAGAGTGAAAGCTCTTGTGAATACAGGAGGGTTTTCAGGCAGTTAAAAAATAAAGCACAAATTAAAGCTAAGGTCTGGAGACTAATTTCTTTAAAATACCCTTGCAAGTGCACATCTTGCAAAATACTTCCATACTCAATAGACATACCCATTTGAGGAAGACTTAGTTATGATCATTAGATGAGTCAATACATGTTGAGCTCTTAGAACATTTCTTGGGATCTAATAAGTATTGAAAAAAGTAGGTTATTACTAGTGTCATTATTTTTAGGGCCACCTTCAGAAAGAATTACGCATACCTACTTTGAGATCCTACCTTATCCTCAGGACTTATTTGCCTGCATTCAACATCCTTTAGAATTAAGTGACTAAGTATCAGAAAAAAAAAATTGTTACATTAGTATTAAAATCATAGTTCTATTCTTCTCATGAGACAAACTTGCTCCATGTATAACTGCTGGAACTTTCTGGTCAAATTCCATTTAGTTTGGCTGCCCAATAAATATGTTATTTCTTGGATACATATAACTTCGTATATGGATCAAGCCTTATGCTGAATGTCCCACATTTTGGGAATCTGTGTGATTTCATAAGTACCTTGAGAGATTAGAAGTTACTGGATAACTGCAGAAATGGAATACAGAATGGAAAGAATTGAATTAGTTTCAATTCTTAATTCAAATTAATTCAATTTTAATTGAATTAAAATGTGAAGTTTAAAAGGCAAGGATAGCTTATTTTAAATACGTTATGCACTAGCCACTGGGCCCTTTAAAATATCAAAATCAAGACAGAATCCCCTGACCTAACATGTCACCAAGTATGCTGAGTTAGACAGTTCATGTCATTAGAGCTTACTTCTGTGCTTATAGCTGATGTCTTCCTTAACTTTTTAATTACCAAAACAATGTTGTAGAAAAAGTTGGATATCCAAAAGAAGAAAATAGAAGTCACTGATTCACTACTACCTGTAGGTAAAGATTCTGATACATCATTCTTTTTCTTATGTAAAAACCAAAATTTATACTTTTGATTTTTTTAACTTTTCACTTTGAGATATAGATTCACATGAAAGTGTAAGAACTAATATGAAGGAATCCCATGTATCCTTTGTTGAGTTTCCCCCAGTGGCATTATCTTGCAAAACTATAATACAATATCTTGCAAAACTATAATATCACAACCATTGATATTAACACTGATGCAGTCAAGATACAAAACATTTCCATCACCACAAGGATGGTGACTTTTTATAGCTACGACCATTTCCCTCCCACCTCCACCACCTCCTTAAAGTCTTGCAACCACTATTCTGTTCTCCATTTCTATAATTTTATCATTTCAAGACTGTTTTGTGAATGGAATCATATAGTTTATAGTCTTTTGGGATTGACTTTCTCTAGTCAGCATAATTCTCTGGAGATTCATCTAGGTTATTGTCTGTATTAATAGTTAGTTCCTTTTATTTACTGCATAATATTCAACATATGGGTATACCCATACTGTTCACCATTAAATAGCATTGGGTTGTTTCCACTTTGGGGCTGTTACAAATAAACCTGCCATAAACATTTGTGTACAGGCTGTTGTTTGAAGAAGTTTTCATTTCTCTAGGATAAATGTCCAGAAGTACAATTACTTGGTCATATTTTAGTTTTTAAGAAACTGCCAAACTGTTCCAGGGTGATGGTATCAATTAACTTTCCTATCAACAATGTATGAGTGATCTAGGTTCTCTAACTCCTTACCAGCATTTGTTATTGTCATCATTTTTTAACTTTAGCTATTCTGATAGACATTTAGTAATATCTCATTTTGGTTTTAATTTGCATTTCCCTGTTAATGATAGGGAATATTTTTTCATGTGCCTCTTTGCCATCTGTATATCTACTTTAGTGAAATGTCTGTTCATATCTTTTGCCCATTTTCTAATTGGATTGTTCCTTTTTTTTAACTGTTAAATTTTGGGAGTTCTTTATATATTCTTGGTAGTTGTCCTTTGTCAGATATGTGGTTTGCAATTTTTTTTTCCCAATCTCAAGATTGTCCTTTGATCCTCTTTAAGGGGTCTTTCACAGAGCTGAAGTTTTGCATTTTAATTAAGTCTAATTTATCCTTTTTACCTTTCATGGATTTTGGTTTTTGTATCAAGTATAGGAACACTGCCTAGATCTAGAATCCAAAGATTTTCTTTTTTTCCTAAGAGTTTTATATTTTACATATAAGTCCATGATCCATTTAGAGTTAATTTTTTGCTCAAAGTGGTAGATTTAAACTGAAGTTCTCCTCCCAACCCCCACCATGACCCAACTGCTCCAACACCATTTATTGAAAAGGCTTACTTTTTTTTTTTAATCGAGTTGATTTTGAGCCTTTGTCAAGGCATATTTGCACAAGTCTAAATCCAGGTTCTCTGTTCTGTTCCATTGATCTGTATGTCTATCCCTCCATTAATACACAGTCTTCATTACTATACCTATCTAAATCTTGAAATAGGGTACACTGATTCCAACCACTTTTTTCTCCTTTTTCAACATTGTTTTAGCTCTTTTAGCTCCTTTGCCTTCCCATGTAAATTTTAGGATTATCTTGTCTGTGTCTATAGGAAAATTTTGCTGGAATTTGGATTGGAATGCATTAAACCTGTATACCAATTAGAGGCAAATCAACATATTTCCTATGTTAAGTATTTCAATCCATGAACACACTGTGTCTCTCCATTTATTTAGATCTTTGATGTCTTTCATCAGCATTTTTTTAAAGAGGATCTCTCTTTTATTTTTTTAAATTTTATTTATTTGAGAGAGAGAGCGAGCATGAGAGGGGAGAAATCAGAGGGAGAAGCAGACTTCTCATGGAGCTGGGAGCCCAATGCAGGACTCGATCCCGGGGCTCCAGGATCATGACCTGAGCTGAAGGCAGTTGCTTAATGAACTGAGCCACCCAAGCACCCTTTCATCAGCATTTTATAGTTTTCAGCATACAAGTCCTAAACATGTTTTGTTAGATTTACATCTAAAAGTGGGATCACACTCTTTCAAACCAACTTTTTTAATTAAAATGTGTATTATAAACATTTGCCAAGTTATTTTAACATAATTTTAATTGACTCATATAATCTTGGATTTTTATATTTTTGGTAACTTAGCTAATGTCCTAAGACTTATTACTTGGTTTTTAAATTTTTCCCAACCCGTGACTGGGGCCTCCATTTCAACAAAACAATCAGCTCTTATTCTTGTTACCTTCTAAGTTGCAATGGCTTTATTGCATTTTTTTTTTTTTGTATTGCTTTGCGTAATGTTTTTACTCAATAGAAACCTTTATCAGTTAATTTGTTGATTCTTAAAATTTTATCAACAGTGGCATATCTGATCAGATTATAATTTTTAATGTTTAGCTAGGCATAATGATATTTGCTACATTGCTGTTTAAAAAATCTAGCAAAATCAGTTCAGCAACAAAACAGACAATGACTACTTTGAATCTTAGCTACTATAATTTGTTATTGCCAAGCCATTGGCCTTTTTTGTGCTAGCTGAGCACAGCCCACTGAAAGCCTACCTCTGTGTCCCTCAGCAGGTAGTAGATTCACACTGACAATAAGTTAGAAAAGTAAAGTGATTTTTATTTTGGTGATGAGATGCTTTAGGAGAAGGACATAATGAGACAGAATAAGCACTTTGTTTTAGAGCCAAAAAACTCTGTATTTGAATCCCAGTTCTATCATTTACCAGATTTTCGACCTTAGGCAAGTTACTGATTCTCTCAGACTAAGAGTCCTCATCTATAACATCTGTAGAATAATCATAATACCTATCTTACAACATTCTTAGAATTAAATAAGTTACTTCATCAAAGTATGCAGTATAATACCTGATATGTACCAAGCACTTAGTAAATACTACCTATCATTGTCATTGATTTTTATTAATAATAATTGAACTTTAGCTCTTCCTGCCCATAAATGTTAATACATGCCAAGGAAGCATTCCTGTACTGTGGATATTTTTGGGCATGTCTATCTTCACTAGTAGAGTATAAGTGTCTAGATCACTGAAAACTTTGTATCCCTTGGCATCTAGCAAGGAAACAGCAAGTTTCCCAGAGAAACTTGAATTTCACAAAAATCCTTCCCATATACAAAGGTGGTAACTTACCATGAAAAGAAGCCTATTGACTATAATCCCTTTTTTAAAATGGCTCCCTTAAACTAGGAAAACATTTTAAAGACCACAAATGACCCAGATAAGAAAAATTTTTATATTCGCTCCCCAAAACTAGACACTTCACAGTTTGGGACAGTGAATCAGATTCCAGTTGAGAACTTATGGATTAACCCATTTATAGAATGTGGCATGGAGTGGCTCAGGAAGCAATTTTTGTATTGCCAATTGCAGAACTTTCTTTATATATTAAAGGGAAGTTTTCAGATTTCTGCCAATGATCATTTTTCATTGGCAACCCAGGGGAGTTTTGAATTGTCATTTTGTGGACTTTATCAGGAAGCTTAAGTCCAGGATTTAATTAATCAGAGAACTCAAGATTGGGTTTCTGCATTTTCTGGTTTTGAAATCTATTTAATGTGGCTAATAGACCGAACATTTATCATGTTAGTGTTCATAGTGGGAGCAATGAAATACAACATTACACAATTCTTTAAGAAGATCCTAAG
Source organism: Procyon lotor (assembly GCA_028646535.1). NCBI lineage: Eukaryota > Metazoa > Chordata > Mammalia > Carnivora > Procyonidae > Procyon > Procyon lotor. The sequence goes on from CM053603.1 coordinate 145,422,918, forward strand.
AATTGAATGGATTGTCTAATGGCAGAAGACACTTGGGAACACAGAGATGCATAATCCTTTCAGAACTATTCATATGTGCATAAGATGAATAAGCTATCATCTTTCCAAATTTTCTTTTCAGTTTTCACAAAAAACAAATATTTAAGGGCAAGCGAGGTAGGGGTAGAGGGCTGTTACTCTAGCTGGAATGAAAGAAAAAGCCCCAGCTGGTCTATAGATGATATAACAAGCAGGTGTTGGCTATGGTCTAATTACATAACCTTGATTGCAATAATGTTTCTGCCTTCCTAAAGTGATCATTAATAAAATAATAGAGAAGCATGTTGTAAGCTCTAAAAAACTATACAAATATACCATGTTAATTAAGCATTCCATAAATACTTATTAAACACCCACTATATACCAGAGTCTGTCCTGGGGATAAAGATAAAAAGTTAAATAAAGTGGGTCTCTAGCAGGGGTGCCTAGGTGGCTCGGTTGGTTAAGCTTCTGCCTTTGGCTCGGGTCATGATCCTAGGGTACTGGGATCGACTCTGGCTTCAGGCTCCTTGCTCAGCAGGGAGCCTGCTTCTCCCTCTCCCTCTGCCTTCTGTTCTCCCTGCTTGTGCTCTCTCTCTGTCAAATAAATAAAACCTTAATTAAAAAAAAAAAAAAGAGAGAGAGGTCTCTAGCAATGAGGAACCAATAGCTCAGCACGAAAAAGACAGACTCTTGGACCACTTAAGTACAGTAAAGTATCATATTAAGTGCAGAGGGAGAATATTCCAGGTGTAGCTGTGGAATTGGACTGCTGAGGGGGACTATGCACAGGGCTTTGGAGTCGAAAACTCTAAAGCCACAATGTAAAGACTATCCATGTTCAAGTTGAGGGAACATCAGGAGGGAAACTAAGTCAAAAAAGTTTGACACAGTTGCCAAAGCCCTTATTAAATAGGTAGAATGATGGGGAGAGGTCAGAAAGTGGCAGAACTAGGAACTGCACAGATGTGGTATGGAGTAATAACAAGAGCCTCTAGGGAGGATGAGGTTTGCTATGATAGTTGAAAGAAATGGCCTGAAAGTAGCACTGCAGGGCCTGGAGAATGGTATCACCCCAGGCTTGGTGCTCAGGCTGTGAGAGCATGAAGAGTCTTCTCAGAAGAGGCTGAGAGGTTAAATGTTTGGGAGGAAGGTGGAACAGGATGGGAGTAAAGGAACTGTGAGAAGGATAAGGATGCAGGGGTCCAATAACAGCAATATATGTCATTTATTGAGCACCCAGGATGTACCAGGTACTGTACTTGGCTATTGTATGCATTTAATCTTCACAGGACACTATAAACTAATTGCTATCATCAGGATTTTACAGATGAGGGCACAAGGCATAATGAGGTCATGTGCATCATTTAGGGTCACGCCGCAAATCTACTTTAGGATCACTAAACCCAGATCTACCTGAGTGTGAAGCTGTGCTTTTGCACTGTTCCACATGCCGTCAGAGAGAGCACCATGGGAAGGATTTGGAGGGAGGTCAGAGAGGATGACAAGAACCCAAGGAAGGAAGCAGCACTAAATGGGAATGGAAATGCAATAGAAGAGAACACTATTAACCAGAGATGCTTGTGTCTTTACTGGTGGATGAGAATGCCAGGGCTATGAGACCTGGAGTTGCTTAGACCTCTAGTGCAGTCTTAGACCTGCTGAACTTAGCAATCTTCTTGCTGCAAGTTTCGGTAGAGCACTGCTGTGAAGGGTTGGGGGCAGTGGGGGGTTGTTCAGTAGTCAGTCTTTTAGCACAGGTAATGGAGAGCAGAGAAGGAAGTGTGGGCTGACACTGGCGTCTTACTTGCATGCAGGGTGGGAGCCAATCAGATTTTGGGGAACCTTAGCCACTTTGTACTTGGGGACATCTGGAGCGATATGGTACAAATTGGAATTTTCATTGGACTGTGGTGAAAAAAATAGGTGGAGTTTTACCAGTTACTGTCTAAGACAGCTTTATAACAGAGACTGGAAAAGGAAATATTTTTGCCATCCAGGCACAGCTAATGTCCCACTTTCCTTTACAAAGGGACACTTAATGTTATAGATAAAATGGCAACTCCCCATAGCCCATGCAGAGAGGTAGTGCGTTGACTGTGGGCACAGGCCGGGACTATAGACTTTTCTGGAAGCAAGCTCTGATCCTCGGGGAGAGAAGTAATCCAGCTCTGCAGCTGGTAAGAGTGGCCTCAAGGGGGATCGGATTAGGAGAAGCAAAGAAAAGGCAGAGGGTGAGCAACTGAAGAAAAGTTATGACTCTTATAACCTTGCTTATACTAAAGTGCTTCCACTGGAATTCTTGATTGCCTTAAAAATAAATATGTCCTTCAAAGTAACACATGTGCCATCTGATCCAGTCTATTACAGGAGTATTTGGGGCAGTGAGAGAATAAATAAATGTCCTGGAAAGAGGATAATAAAGAAAAAAGAAGGGGAAATACCTTAAAAGCCTTCAGTTTGTATAGGATGCTTATAGAAATTGGATCCTTACTGTAAATGTGATTTCTGCAACTCTGCAGGTAGGAATTCTGTTTTCCCTTTGAACCATGTCAGCACTTTATCTGTACCTTTCTCATGACACTTTTCGTATTCTGCACTGTTTAGTAATTTTTATGTTTTTCCTACCTCTGCTAAACTGATAATACCTCAAGGGCGAGGATAGTGCCGATTATATTCTGTATCCCCCACAATGCTTTGCCTTCAGTAGCTACTCAGTGATCTCGGTAGTCCACAAGGACATTATGATTCCTCTGAATTTGTTATGTCTTTACTTGGCTACCAAAGACATCACTTTGCAAAGCCAGTCTTCTTTTTCTGGGGTCAGAGACTGAAGTATTTTAAAAGTGTTTTAGGGGCACCTGGGTGGCACAGGTAAGGGTCTGACTTCTGCTCAGTTCGTGATATCAGGGTCCTGGGATCAAGCTGAGCCTTAGGCTCTGTGCTCAGTGGAGAGTCTGCTTGTCCCTCTGCCCCTTCTTCCTGCCCTGCCCTTGCCCTCCCCCATGCTCGCTCTTTCAAATAAATTTTTTAAAAAAAATTTTTTAATGTTTTTTAATGTTTTGAGTATGTAGGAGAAATACTTTGTTTGGAGAATGTTGTTAAGCCCTCTCACCAAAAATAGCCTTTCTATCTACCTCCCAGTTCTGCCAGATCAGAATAGATTGGCAAAGATAGTTCAGAGGAAAAGCAATGTAATGCCTTCTGCTCAGGGCTTTGCGGGTGCCACTGGAGGAGGAAAATGTATGGTAGTTGATGGGTGGGATGCTATGTGCTATAAAAATGTTCAGCCAAGGGTACCTGGGTGGCTCAGTGGGTTAAAGCCTCTGCCTTCAGCTCAGGTCATGATCTCAGGGTCCTGGGATCGAGCCCCGTATCAGGCTCTCTGCTCAGCAGGGAGCCTGCTTCCCCCTCGCTCTGCCTGCCTGTCTCCCTACTTGTGATCTCTCTCTCTGTGTCAAATAAATAAATAAAATCTTTAAAAAAAAATGTTCAGCCAACCAATTGAACAGGAGTGCATAGATTAAGAATTTGTGAAATAATTCCCCCAGCTTTTATATATTCCTGTGTACTCTGTGATCCTAGGCCAGCAGTCTTTTTTTTTTTTTTTTAGATTTTACTTATTTAGAGAGTGCAGGGGAAGGGCAGAGGGTGAGGAAGAGAGAGAATCCCATGCAAACTCTTTGTTGAGCACAGAGCCTGCCCGATGCAGGGCTCAATCTCATGACCCTGAGATCATGACCTGAGCTGAATCAAGAGTCAGATGTTTAACCAACTGAGCCATCCAGGTGCCCAGGCCAGGAGCTTCTGAAAGGAAACTGGTAATGAGAAGTCTCACGACACAAGCAAAGTGAGTGGCCCTTTAAGAGTGGCCCCCTCAGACAGTGAAGCAGGCAGTAGCTCAAAATGGCAGCAAGAGCAGTGGGAATGCTTAAGAACTGACCGGAAGACACATGTGGTACTCTCAGCCCAGAGCAGAAGAGCTCCATTCTGAAGGCTGCCATTGCTCCTTTGGCACTGCTACGCAGGTGTTAGCATAAAACAAAACCAGTGACATGATAGCCATTTTAATTTTTGCAAAATCTACATAAGCATGGGTCCCTCTCTATGACTCTTTAGGGGCTTTTTACTCAAATCTTGAGTCTGGTTTTCCTTGGAAAATTGGAAGCACTGATTGGGCAGGTAACAGCATTCACTGTGAGCACAGAGCAGAAAAGAGGCTTGGATAGTGAAAGATAGGAAGGTACATGTTGACTGCTGGCATGGACTGTGTTAGAAGCCCTAGAGTGCTCACTTCCAGGGGCTATTACAGACCTCCCACTGGGAAATATAAACAGGAAAACATTTGGGTTTGGCCTGACTGGCTTTACAATAAGCATGGTTGTTCAAATAAATTATTGCATTAAGATGAACCTGTTTCTTCTACCCTAAAGGAAAGAGGTTTGTACCCTGTGTGTTGGAGATATTATCATTGGAAAAGCTTATCTTTAGATCAACTCCTATGGAGCATGGACAGCCCCGCCAAGATTCCCAGTAGCTTGTTTAATGAGCTGCCTTAATGTAGAGATTTTCAGTTAGTAGAATTGTCCATTTTCACTCCTTAATTGCTTGTAGATCCAGAGACCAGGTCACCAAATTTGGACTCCTAGTCATCCTCTGAGGAGAAGTGGCTTCTCATTTCCCTGAAATGAAGATAAGTGCTGTCTATGTGTGTTTGGATTGGAGAGAGCGGCTATAATGAGGGTAGCCCCCTCTAGCTACCCTCCACCATCAGCCATGCCAAGTTGCAGGGTGGGGACTACATAGAAACTGGCTCAGATGGAGCATCCAGATGGACTGGTTGGATGCCCCTTTGCTGAATGGCTCACTGTGACCTCTGCCTAAAGCAAGAAATAGAAGACCAAGATGACATAGCTGTGGTCACACAAAGCCTATTAACTACATTGGTTGTCTTTGTTTATTAAAGAACTCTTAGATTCTTTTTTTTTTTTTTTCTGAAACAAGAAATTTGAACCACATTTTGTTTGAGATACTCCAGAGAGATGTAGCAATGTGGTTACCATTTTACAAATTTTTAAACAAAACTGTTAGGAGTTTACAACTTTGTTTAAAGAACAATAGTTTGGAGCACAGGCCTGTCTTAGCAAGACCCAGAGGACAGTGACAAAAGCAGAGAAGAATCCAGGGCAGAGCTGGCTGACTAAAGCTTGCTTTTGCAAAACCCAGGAACCCAAAGATTTAGGGTTGAGGTTTTCTTACTGTTTTGCAGGAATAGCAGTGAATTTGCCCCTGTTGCTTTGGTGACTTACACCAATGCCCTCGACTTGTTAGCTCTCTTCAAGTAGAAGAGAAATTTAGGAAAAGTGGGGATGAAAACAAGTCCCCTCTGTTATTTTCCCTTACCGCAGAGACTGGCCAACTGAGTGCCACCTTTTTTAGCATAGCCTATTCATTGCCCAGGTGTTGCCATCCTTGTTTCTTCCCTTCCATATGTTATACCTTTATAGTCACTTCTCTCTGTAACAGTCAAAAACTTGCTGTGCTTTTATTCTTTTTTTTCCTGAAGATTTTATTTATTTATTTGAGAGAGCGAGAGAGAGACAGAATGCAAGTGGGGCAGGGGGAAAAGGAGAGTAACTCAAGTGGACTCCAATGAGCATGGGGCCAGCATGAGGCTTGATCTCATGATCCCAAGATCCTGACCTGAACGGAAATCAAAAATTGAACACTTAATCCACTGAACCACCCAAGCACCACTACCTGGGCTTTCATTCTAATTTTTCTTTTAAAATATCTGCCTTTACCTAACTGTCTTCTCATGATTCAATTTACATTTATAATAAACTTCATTTATGAGTTGTTTCTTCTACTATAGTTGGCTCTATATAGCTATTGTTCTTTTAGCCTTGTCTTGGCAATGTTCACATGAACACCTAAGAAGAAGTGTTTAAGTCTCATAAACAGTCCTCTAAAAGCATTCAAGTATTTATGCCTATGTCAGTTTTTCTAGCTTTTTTACAAAGCTGGGTTAGTAGATAATGTATTTGCCTACCAAAGATCAAAACTGAAATATCCTATAATTGAAGCTGACCAATAATATTGATTTTAGGGAAGCAAACATTCAGTTTCCAAGTATATGAAGCCCATATGTATTATAGGAATTTAAACTAGTAATAGGCTTTTGACACATGCTTTTTTAAAACTCAGTTTATACTCCAGGAAGGCATTTCTTTTGGATCAATTGCAGTTTCAATAGGACAACTTCATAGCCTATGTGTAATACTATGATTAGAATGTTAACTAATTCTGGAACAAAGGGAATTTCAGGTAGACTCTGATCATTGAAAAGGGTAGTTTAAAGGGCTGTAAGATTAACCATTTTTAACCTAATACATGGCATTTCTCATGTACCCTTTTAGCAGTACTGACAAGTATTTCCTGGAGATTAATGACAGTCTGAGTTAATGGGCTGAGGGAAGGTCGTTAATCCTTACACAAAGGTAGTTCGGAAAGCAGAAATGAAAAACAACTGCAAGGTCAAGGTGATGGAATCCCAGGAGATGTTTCAGAAGATTAGTTCCCTTTTCGGTAAACCCATACTTAACTACTGTTCTCACTCTCCCTTCTTCACATGGCATACCTCCTACTCAGGTTTTCAACCTCCTGGGATGCAATTAAGCTTCTGAAAATGCCTTGTAGTCTCTCCTTCCACCAAACAAAACTCTTTTTATCAATGAGCTTCCTCTTCTCATTTCCTTAAAACCATCTTGGAAGTCATTCATTTTACATAGCTTCTTGCCATCAAATGCATTTTATTGGTTTAGATAGAGTTGTGCTTGGGAGTCTAGAATATAAAAATATAAAAAACCAAGGCAGTTAGTATATACCTCCTATGGGTTTTGATTAGATAAATATCTATATGTGCTGTACATATGATATGCAGAAAATATGAAATTACTGTCGGGGGAAGGCTGAGATTGATGGAACAGTCAGACCTAGATACTACTTTAGCAAATCAGAAGAGGTGGACTCATCTAAAGGACACAGAATTAAGTTGGTACCTTCAGAATACCATTACAAGCAGAAGTCCAGGCTTCCAGACTGTGGAACACCCCCGGGGATATACACTAGCAGATGATGATGTCAGACTTTGTGGAAGTTTGGTCCCCCTCTAGGCCAACCTAGCCTGCATCCATTCTGCATGTTGACTAATCTGTATGTGTTCCGACAACCCTTCCATCTGGCCAGATTTCTTAATCTCAGGATTATGCAAGATAGTGTGTGCCTTCTGAAGCAAGAAGGACTCTGGCAGAGATAGAGCAAATGGTGGCAGAGGATCTCCAGCCTTGTGGTAAAAGACTGTACCAACAACCCCACTCTTGTTCTTTACCCAAAGAATTGCCGAGAGCTGGAGAATTATTCTGAGTCGAAAAAGGAGATCTGCCTTCATGCATGGGCATCATCTTCTGTAATAGTGTTTCCCTGGTGAGAGTTTTAGGATCCAGAAGCTTGCACCCTTGCCTGTGCTGGGGTGTGTTGCTTACCTTCCTCACCTTCCTTCCTGAGAGCTTCTTTTGGAATCCTTCAGATGAGTTAAACCCCATCGAATTCACTCAAGTGGTGTCTGATTGTTCCACTGATCTACCCAGTACTCAGATTCCTATGGTATGTTTTCACATGTTTGGAAAATATTAAATATTAAATTTTGCTGCTTAAAAAGAATAAAAACTACTGAAAATTAATAAGATAGCATAAATGTGCTAAAGGAAACTCTAAGAACAAACTTCTGGTCACTAGGGCAAAGGGTAGAAATACAGAAGCCTCATTAAATGGCGACTGGCATTTTACCACTAACATGTATCTGATCTAATTCTAAAAGCATAAGATCTTTGTCAATTTTGTGACAGAGCCAAGAGATGTAAATTTGTAGCTACCAATTCAAACTGAACTACCGTTTTAGTGCTTGACGTACAGGTGAAAATCTTTATGTTCTTCCATACTGTTAAAAAAAAAATCCTTATTTATACATAGATTAGTTCCACTAGACCTAGCCGGACCTTTGAGTTCTCTTTTCAACGAAAATTGCCTTCCTTGTACAAATGAACTATCCAGATGTGGAAAGGAACATAATAATAAAATTATGTGCCAAAATAACTAGATTATTTAGGTCATGATTGCAGTTTTATAATTCCATCTGGGAAAATTACTAAGTGCATGTGAATTTGAGGTAAACTAAACTTTTTCTCCCTTCAGTAGGCATTATTGCCTCCTGGCACTTTGCTGGTAGTGGAATTTCCTTGTCACTTTGCTTAACTTTAAGGGTGATAGATCCACGATTGTGTAATGGTTTGAACTGGAGCCTTCCTTTTACTTCCATTTGGCGGGTTTTTAATGCACCAGTACAGTCTTTCTGAAACTTGACCTACCCACTTAATGATAGGATAGTAAAACTTGTTGTTTTGTGTGTACAAATGCTGTCTTTCCTAATTAGGAGAAAACAAAACTCCTAGAAGTGCCTCATTTTAAAAGGGGTAATTTAATACTCTACTGTTAACATTCTCCCAAGGTAGTGTTACATAAATAATTACTGCTACACAGGAAGAGTCGTTTCCCACTCTGGAATAATTTGCACACATTTAGGAATTTCATTGTCTCCTCAGAATCTTCTGGGCTGTAGGCCCATAAATTATCACATTTTGAGTATGAAACTTCCATACATGATTTAAATTTTATGGGAGGAAAGAGCAAGAGAATTGAAAATAAAAAATAGTTACTTGCTAATGGCTAGGGAATCTCAGGGAAAGGAAAAGGATATTTCTACTTCTGTAACATAGATCAAGGAAATTTATGGTTGGCTTTTAATAATCAGCTTTCTGGGTTTATTTTTTAAGTGCCAAAAGCACAAAATTCGTTATTTTAAATTCATACTGTCTGTGCATGTGAAATGTCTAGAGCAGTGATTCTTAGGGTCCTGAAGAAAACACATTATTTAAATGCTAGTTCCCTGGGTTTCTAGATATAGTCTAGAAGTCTTCTTAATTTGGTCCAGGGAATCCCAAGTTTCATGTGTGTGTGTTTTCTTGTAGGATTTATCAGTTTCCCAGTAGGACCTGGCATACCACATTTTCAAGACTAAATTTTGTTAGAACACTAATATTGTATACAATACTATGGTGTGCATTTTCTGTGTTAGTAATAATGATGATAATAGCTCCTGATTATAAACACTTACTGTGTAACACTAGCTGTACTTAACACTTTATATTTCTCATTTAGTGCACCCAACAAGGGAAGTACAGTTAGTATCTCCATTTTATAATTAAGGAAACTTAAGGCCTTGAGAAATTAAGTAACTTACTGAAGATCACACTGAACTGGAATTAGAACCCATGATGCCATCTGGGAAAATCCACACTCTTAGACATTATGTATTATGATAATGAACATATCCATTTACAGGTTTAGTTCTAAATAGTGTTCTGTTTGGTAATGATGTATTCCGTTCGGACAGCCCTTATTTTGTTCTAGTGTTTAGGTACTGCTTCTTATCTAGATGCTACTATAATTCCGAGATCAACATTAGATTTGTAGGACCCAGGAAGGTGCTTGGCATTTGTTTGGCATTTACTTACATAAATAAGTAAACCAATGAACACATGTGTGTCCTTACCAAACATGGCCTGGGTCATTTTCTTTTGTTTTTATGATTCCCCTCCATACTGGGTATAGGTGGTGGTGGTAGTGGTAGTGGTGGCGGCAGTGGTGACTGTTGGTTTTGGCAGATATAGGACATGCAATAATGTTTACTGACTGTTAACATCAGCTGATATTCCCTTGTAATTGCATATTTGTGAGAAGCTAGCAGTCTTTGGCCAATCTCTCAACACATTTGGAAGGCAGCTACTTGAAATATTTTACATTGTTTTTTTGCTCCGTGGCTTTTTTCATTAGACAGTACAATTTTAACAGTCAGAGTTCACAAGAGTAGTTAGTTGAATTTCTGTAGGTTGATACTTATTATCTCTTCAAAACAAGTATATACCTCTGCCTCTGACTAGTTCTGAGACCTTACTTTCTCAAGCCTCCATTTTCATCTGTAAAATGAGGAGAGTAGACTATATCATTTATTTTAGAGGGATTCCTTTTTCTTTATTTTAGTACTCTGCAATTTCTTTCTTTCTCTTCCTTCCTTCCTTCCTTCCTTCCTCCCTCCCTCCCTCCCTCCCTCCCTCCCTTCCTTCCTTCCTTCCCTCCTTCCTTCCTTCCTTCCCTCCTTCCTTCCTTCCTTCCCTCCTTCCTTCCTTCCTTCCCTCCTTCCTTCCTTCCTTCCTTCCTTCCTTCCTTCCTTCCCTCCTTCCTTCCCTCTTCCTTCCTTCCTTCCTTCCTTCCTTCCTTCCTTCCTTCCTTCCTTCCTTCCTTCCTTCCTTCCTTCCTTCCTTCCTTTTTCCCCCCACTGAAAATCTACAAGAACTCCAATACATCAACATCAAAGAACAGTATGCTGGTTGAAGTTTAGAGTAGAGGGCTTTAATATAGAGCCACACAGATGGTGATCCCTAACCTCTTTTTTTTTTCATTTATTTTATTAAGGTATGATTTGTATGCAGTAAAATTCATGCTTTATAGTGTACAATTCTGCAAATTTTGACAACTCATACAATGATGTTATAGTCAAGATATTGAACAGTTCCATCACCCCAAAATGTTTTCTCTTACCCCCTTTCTGAGTCAGCCGCCCCCCGCCCCCAAGGACCGGCTGCTGTCAGCCACCGATCTGCTTTATGTCTCTTCAGTTTTTCATTTTCCACACTGTCATGTAAATGGATTCATTCAGTATTTACCTTTTTGGATCTGTGTTCTTGTACTTAGCATAATGCATCTGAAGTTCATCCATATTGTTGTATGTATTATTACTTTTGCTGAGTAGTAATTTGTTGTATGAGTGTACTATATAATAGAAAATGTATTAATTCACTAGATGAAGGATATTTGGATTGTTCTCAGTTTTTGACAATTACAAATGAAACCACCATTAATATTGTTGCTTAACATTTTAAAGTTAGTGATGTGTCAGTTAGTTGTTAAATTATATTAGCATCAAATTCAAGAATTATTGAGGGAAGAGATACACTGCAGTCTGCATCTACAAATATGTTTCGTTATGACCCACCCCCAAATCCAAAATAGAGTCCTTAGTAACTTGTTTACCCATATCCACCCTTCAAAAAGTTGGTAACTGTCTTAGCTGTAGCTAAGGCACAGATAGAGTAGTTTATAAGTAGCAGAAATTTATTGCTCAAAGTTCTGAGGATTAGAAGTTTGAGGGGCACCTGGGTAGCTCAGTCAGTTAAGTGCCTACCCTCAGCTCAGGTCATGATCCCATGGGCTCCCTGCTCAGCAGGGAGTCTGCTTCTCTCCCTCTCCCTCTGCCCCTCCACCCCAACTTGTTTTCTCTCTCCCTCTAAAAAGACGAAAAAAAAAAAAGGAAGAAGTTTGAGATCACAGTGGTCAGGTGAGGGCCCTCTTCCAGGTCACAGACTTCTCATTTTCTTACAAGATGGAATGGGCTAGGGTGTTCTCTAGGGCCTCTTTTTATAAGGGCATTCATAAGGGCTTGTAATTTAAACATCTCCCAAAGTTTTTACCTTCTAATTCCACGACATTTCAACATATGGATTTGGGGGTTAAGATTTCAACATATGGATTTGGTGGGGATACATTCAGACCACAGAGGTAGCCATTTTACTCTTCTTGTTTGGAGAGGAAATAAGAGGACATGTCATCTGAAGTAGAGCTAGTGCCAAGATAAATAAAGTCACAAATAGACTTCTCGTAGTTTGGAGAACTTGAAGACTGGAGCTGAAACATCTCATGTCCCACATTCCCATATAATGGAATATCTAGTTTGGGTTGTTTTCACTGGGAAGCTGGGAAATCCACTGGGAAACGTGACCTCCCCAAGTTAAAGATGATGCTCTGTTATTGTGCTTTCAAATATTCTCTTGTGTTAGTAAGGGTGAAAGTTTATAAATAGATCATTCCTATGACCAAACCCCTATCTCGCTGCCCCACTTGCTCCTTAAACAAGAAGTCTGCCATGCGTACAGTGTGCCAGACTGAGGATTAGGGCACTTGGTTTCTTATACCCCATTTCTCTACAGCAGTAAACATCTATAGCTTAGTCATTTCAGATTTGTGTTCTCCTCCATTTAGGGTGGCTCATCACCCTGGTTTTCCCAGCACACTCCTGCTTTTAGCACTGCAACTCCTAGATTTTTGGATATCCCCACTCCCAGGTGCACAAGGAAAATTGGTTATCCTTTATGTTCCCAAAGTTCCTAGAGTTGGATCCAAGCAGCAGATTCCAACACCTCTGCTTGTTGAAACTCCTGAACCACACGAATGTATTTTTTGAGCTAAGAATGGGAAGTTCTAGTTTTGATGCATGAATGTGTGATGGACCATTAGAGGCAAAGTTTCAACAGACTAGGGAAGATCTATATAAATTTTAGAAGAATTGGCAGATACTTAAAACATTTTTTAAAAAGATTTTATTTATTTATTTGACAGAGAGAGAGAGAGAGATCACAAGTAGGCAGAAAAGCATGCAGAGAGAGAGGGGAAGCAGGCTCCCCACTAGCAGAGAGCCTGATGCGGGGCTTGATCCCAGGACCCTGAGATCATGACCTGAGCCTTAGCTTAAAACATTTTTAAAAGAAAGGTTTTTGGGGCGCTTGGGTGGTTCAGTGGGTTAAGCCTCTGCCTTCGGCTCAGGTCATGGTCTCAGGGTCCTGGGATCGAGTCCCGCATCGGTCTCTCTGCTCAGCAGGGAGCCTGCTTCCTCCTCTCTCTGCCTGCCTCTCTGCCTACTTGTGATCTCTCTCTGTCAGATAAATAAATAAAATCTTTAAAAAAAAAAAAAAGGTTTTTGTTTTGTGTTGCTTTTGCCTTTGTTTTAATTCTGTGAATCTTCAGCAAATGGATTGAGTCTTAGAGGATACCTTTCTCTAATTGTCAAAATTCAAGTGGTAAATCACAGTTTGATATTATCAGACAATCCTAAATGTTCCTAATATACAATGGTATCCTTGTCAGCAATATTACAAACATAGTAAGTAGAATATAGTTACATTAATGGTCCTTATCACAAATAGTTATATATTGTTTTAACTCTAGCCAAATGAGTTTTAACCAAAATTTGCCAAACAAGAATTATGATGAAAAATGTCAGTGATTTTCTTTTTTTTGTTCAAGCACTAAACACATTTAACTTATTTAAGGACCAAGTCTCTATCTTAATCACAGGCTTTTCTCCCCTAATATAAAATTATTTTTTAATTGGTTGGGGGAATATACAATAATAAGATTTTAAATTCTGAACTACAAACTGCACCTGCTTAGGATCTAAAACTGAAATGGAAAACACAAGGCTTAACCCCACATGCTCCCTGATCAAATGCAAAAACTTCTTAAAATAGCTTCGTGTGAAGATGTTCAGAGCAGCTGAAAACCAAGATGTTGGTGTCCCTACTTACAACCTGGCAGCTTATTACCATGGTTCAGAGGCAGCTGCCCCTGTCTCTTTCTTTTCCAGGGCCAGGAGCATCAGCTCTAAGGAGAAGCACAGAATCGGCCTCTACTTTATCTATGTTGCTATCATCCCCTGAATTCTACTTTCCTACTCAAGAGAGTGTCCTAGATCCACCATGAAGACCTGTGATATTCATTCCAAGCCACTAACATGAGGGGAAGAGTTTCCAAACAAATAGGTGTATGATAAATTCTAGGAAAAATGTAAGAAAGAAATGAAGTCTTGTGTATGTGATGGGTCGTAGCTGTTAAGACACAGTAAGTTATGTGTGGTATCTTACACACTGCTACCTTCAGTAGCTTAGTTACCAGCAGATCAGTGTGCTCTCTCAAAATTCATTGGAAAGACCTTCTTCATTAAGACTGTTCTGTTCAGCTCCACTTACTGTGATAGCTCTTAGTTAACCTTGTTTACTGTTTTTTCCCATAGAGAATCTTTTCCTGGGATAGTCTCTTACCCATGATAAAATGCTTCTCTCAAGGGCCCATTTATGCTTCTATCAGAAGCAGGATCTGGATTGGTGGATAATTGGTGTGATCTGATGAGATGATGTTTTATGTTGCCAGGCTGGTAGCACTAACCAGCAGTTTAAAATTCCATTTGCATTCGCGTATAGGTGAATATACCAACATACTGCGCCTGTACTAAAAAGAAGAAAGCAGTAGCTTACATCTCTTTTAGCAGCTAAACTGATTTTTCAAGGGCCAGAGGAAAGAACTCTGGGGTGAGTACCTAGAAGGGAAACGGAGGCAAGAAGAAAATCGGGGTGGGGGAAGTCCTGAAGCTCTCCTCTGTCAATAAACTTTCCAATTCCAAACTTTCCAATTTGGAAATAAAATTTCCAAATTTCCAATGAAGGCTGCTATCACCTTCAAATAGTAGAGTTTGGAGTTGTGAATACTCATGTTGAAAACTCACACTTTTACCATTCTTTCATTTGAGAAATTACTTATGAGACTGTGCATTAAAGAGAAAATTAGCCGTGCTAATCCCTTAGGTGTCTAAAACCTGGTTTTTCCATCTGCTGAATAGAGGATACCTGCCTTTTCTATCACACAGGGTCACTATCGGATCAAGTGAGTGACTAATAATTGAATTCTGTTAACAGTGTAAAACACCTCATGGGGTAAAATGGCATCGTTATTATGATTAAGGCCATCATAAAAAGTCTCAGGGTGAGAAACACGGTATTGCCATTCTTTCATATGTAGCCTCCAATGACATACTGTCTCTGAAAAACAGATCAGACAGAAATTTCTTGAACTTCTGTCAGATTTGAACCCCGGATAGCTATGAGGCTATAATACAGATTTTGTTCTGATGTCTTCCTTAGAGACTTCCTATCTGACCCAATTCTGAAGAAGCAAACAGTATCAGTTATGTGAACCTTTTATGTTTAACATCTATAGCTTGGAATAGAAATGTCAACATCCTTCAAAGAAGGCTCAAGTATTTCCACTAAAATGTGTATACCAACCTGGTTATTTAATGCTGTATTGGTCTCTGCAGTTGTCTCCATACCTTGCAGACACTAAATACCCTTTTTAAAGTAGGGAGGAAAGTTTTCTGGTCCTTAACTTTTAATCAGAAATGAGAAACAAAATACTTACCATGGTAAATAGAATGCATAATATACAGGTTCAGATCACTAGTCATCAGACCCTCTATGAAGATCCCTATACTCAGGGCATGTAAAAACTATGTTTGCCTTATTCACTGCTGTATCCCCCCACCGGTAACCCAACACATAGTAAGACCTGGCACATAGTAGACATTTTAAAATATTTGCTGAATGGATGAACAAATGAGCAAACAAATTAAGCCCTCTACTATGAAAATGTTTTCCCTAATTGTAATGAAAAAAATAATATTCTGTGCTCAGCATGAATGCTTATTTAATGTTCATGGTCACTAGTTCTATTCTAAGGAAAATAAAAGGAACTAAGATTTTTTTCTTTAAATGTTTTTTAATGCAACATATGGGAGAGGTGAGGCATGTATTTCAGTGACAATGAAAATTTTGCTTTAGGTTAAGACAATGATATGGACTTTATTCTGAAGAACCGACTACAAGGCCCTTTACTTTTGTTTTTTCCCATCCTCGGACCTGCCCAACTCTTGGCAGTCTCCTATAATAGTACTCTATCAAATGCACCATCAGTTTGGAAACATAATAAAGTATGTCTATCTCCAGTGGCAATGCCACCTAACTAAAACCAGTTCTTGACTACCAAATTATTTGATTCAATAACAGTTCAAGCAAAAAAGACAATTACACATGGACAAAGCTGGACTGTTTAAAAAATTGCACTACCTTTGCCAATAAGAGTACTTTTTATTTACCCCAGAATTTTTATAGTGCAGTTTTGCATTGCTTATTTTAAGAACCCAAACCCTACATTCTTTTGGGAAATTATTTGGAATATTCTCATCACAGTAATCGTCTTAATTGTTCTACGTCTTTGTTTTAAAGAAGTGGAAATAGCCAGTGAAAATTATTGCTGCCCTTAGAAATATTCAATACCAAACAGCTCTTAAAGTGTTTATGCTGATTTTTAATTAAGCATAATGGGAGTTTCATAATAATGTTCACTGATAACAGTAGAGATATATTTACCAGGGATATTTGTTTTTGAGGGGTAGAAGATTGATATATTGGTAAGTTTCATCATAAAGAAAGCATTTTCAATTATAGCTACAGGAACATTGTCATAAATTGAAAGAATATTCTCCAGTAGCACACTACCATATGACCTACTTTATATAAACCTAATACACAGATGGAATATGGTAAAGTGTTGTCAAGCAATATTTGTATTGCACTTCTTGTAATCTTCCCAAGATTTGCGCATATATTGAAAAGACATATGATCATCAATTGCCATTAAGAGAAAAGGAATAACAGATTATGTCACAAGCACTTTAGCTTAATAGGCCTCCTGTATTCAAAACTACAGAGGTTAAACTACCCTAAACATTGAATAATATTCCCATAGAGCAAGTACAATGAGCAGAACTTTCTATGGCATCATTTGGCAACAACCTGGCATCATTTCCCATTGACAGTGAGATGTGCTTATAGATATCCAGTCATAGTCTTTGAGTTGATAAGTATTTCCCAAGATAAGATCTTCAAAAAACCATACCTCAAAAATATCCTTCTGTTCTCTGCACACACACCCACCCCCAATTCATCCAAAAAATGTGAACAGAAGTAAAGGAAAAAAATGCAATCTAGTTGCCATGTTAAGATGCTGGCTTCTTCTATCTTTCCATGAAAAAAGAATTCCTCCTCTCCAATCCAGTATACTTCTCCCTTTGATCACATTTTGATGAGTTCAAAGTTATATATTGATAATTCGCAGCAGTTTATAAAAGCAAGCTATTACAAGTCATTTGCCCAAACCTATTTTTTTTAACTTTTTAACCATTTGTCTTATTCTTAGAGGATAGCAATTTCAAATTTCATTTTGGTTTTTTCTCATACCTACCAATTTAGCAAAACTCACCTACTGTCAAGACAGTTCCTCTATTTTGCAAGTGGCTCTTATTCACATTAGCCCAAAAGTCAATCATCTGTCATAAGCTCTTAATTGTACCTGAGATTGACCACATTCCCTTGTTTAATATCCAGAAGATCTGGCTCCTGGATGTTGGATAAGATAGAAACATCCCCCTAAAGCCTCTTCTGAGCAGTGGTAGGGACACTTACCTTACTGTGCAGGAGGTACCTTTACTTGATTATCCCCTGTAGTTCTCTCTTCTCACCCCCACCAAAATCCAATAGTGGAATCCAGGGACCAACAACAATGTTTTCTTCTTTTCTTTTTGGACAGTCTTTCAGTTTTTGTTTTGTGGGCTACAGAGCTACGCAGAGTTTGCAACCAGAGGCCACTGACAGTTCTGCAAAGGAGAGGCAGTGGGGAGCCCAGTACTGACTGGGCCCAAACACGAAATATAACCCTCTTCCCTCTCCGGGCAGTGTCCTTCATACTCTGAAGACAGGCAGCCTTGCCGAATCCCTCACCCTACGGCTTGCCAGTCTCCACAGAAGAAAGGGTCTAGCTGAAGTGGGCTGCAAGATGAGGCAAGGCAAAAACCAAGAGCCGTCTGCCCAGAACAGACAAGTAGAGGCAGGTATAGGCTCTGTGAGTGTGTCTGTGTCTCTGTGTGTGTGTGTGCATGCCTATGCCCAGCAGCTGCTCTCGAGATTAGAAGACACCACCCATTGGCAGGCAGCTATGAAACACCCTCTTGGGTAATTTCAAATTCATATTGCACATCTTGGCTGAGAGAAGAAACCTCCCAGGACAACCTGGGTCTCTTTCTCTGCCTTTTCACTGCCCCGAATATACTGTGAACCACAATCCAGCAATGCCAGCATCTTAGAAATAAATGCCCAGGTGGACATTAAATTGTACCTCATTTTGTACCCTGCAACCATGAACTGATGAAGCCTTGTTTGAGATCGAAGTAAGAAGAGCATGACCTCTTCTTGACAGTTGTAACCCAAGGCACTGTAGAGATTTGCTATTATTAACGCAGTGTTGAACTTTAACTTGAATGCCTGCCTGTTCCATTCAGTGTCACATGAGATGTGAGTGCAAAGTGCTGAGGAAGCTCTAGGGCAACATCCAAATGTAGGATGTTATTTATTATTATTAATCAAGTTTTTGGTTTTGTATTATTCAGGTGTTAAGAGAAATCTCATACTTTACTACAATTTGAAGAAACTAATTTTCTCTAAGTGGTATTACTTGTTCCTATTAGAGGAGGAGGGGCAGGAAGAAGGAGCTTGTTCATTTGCTCAGCAAGCATGTGTTGCATCGCCAGTTAGGTGTCAGGTCCTCTACCAGATAAGTCCAACACCATCCAGGCACTGAATCTGTGCATTTAACCCTCACAGCATCCCTCTGAGTAAGTCCTATATTGGTGATCAAATGAAATTTCAACCAAAGCTGAAAATAATCGAGTAACTTCCCCAGAGTCTCATGAATGGTAAATATCAGACTGGAAATTCAAAATTGGATTTGAGTTACTCCGTAACCTATACTTTTTATTTTTAACCTTAACATTGAAATAATTTCAAGCTTACAGAAAAAATAATAGAATAATAAAGATTTCGCATATACTTTCACCCAGGTTTTCCAGTTTTTAATATTTTGCCACATTTGCTTTCTTCCTCTCCTCCTTCCTTTGCCCCCCTTCCCTCCCATGTGTTTATATGTGCATATATATTTTTTCTGAATCAATCCATATACTTCAGTGTGATTATCCTAAAAGACAAGTACAGTCTTCTTTTTTTTCTTTTATTGAGATATA
Source organism: Procyon lotor (assembly GCA_028646535.1). NCBI lineage: Eukaryota > Metazoa > Chordata > Mammalia > Carnivora > Procyonidae > Procyon > Procyon lotor. Next base: position 145,441,849 of record CM053603.1, read on the forward strand.
ATTGACATATATTAATGTCAAGTGTACAGCATAATGATTTGAGTTCATTCTTATAATAACCACAGTGTAACAGTCAAATTCAGTAAACTAACAATGATACAATATTATTTTCTAATCCATAGTTTACATTCATCTTTACACCAAATGTCTCATTAATGTCCTTTACAAGGGAAAAAATTTTTTCTTTTGGGCAGGATTATATGTTGCATTTAGTTGTCATGTTTCTGCTTCAATCTCAAGCAGTTCTTCGGTCTTTCCTTGTGTTTTATCATGTGACAGTTTGAAAAAGTATGTTTTGTAAAATGTTCCTCAATTTAGGTGTGTCATTATAAGACTGAGTTTGTGCATTTTTTGGCAGGAATACCACAGAAGCAATGATATATTCTTATGATCATATCACGAGACACATAAATAGAGATGTCATGTCCATACCAACCCCACTTGGCTAAGGTGGTGTCTGCCAGATATCTCCACTGTGAAGTTATACTTTTTCTATTTGTAATGAGTAAATATTTGGGGGGAAGATACTTGGAGAATATGTAAATATATTGCTCTTAACTAAAATTTCTACTATAACAAAGAGCTTTTCCTTTCCCCCTATTTTTGTATTCATTTATATCAATATGCACTTATAGATTTCTGTTTTATTCAGTGGGCTATAATCCATTAATATCACTATTTTGATACCAGAATGATCTCAGATTTGGTCAGTGGGAGATCCTTCAAGCTGGCTATTTGTGTTCTTTTGACAAGTCCTCATCATTTTCTGAGTACTTTCTTACTTTCTGGCACAAGAAAATGTATCGTATGCATCTTGCACTTTCTCTACCTAGCTCCATAATTAGCCATATGTTCAAGGAGATCTGGGTCCATTATGGAAAACAGCGTATAGAAACTAAGATCTGGGCATTGGGTGTGCTCACTGGGCTAAGTGTACTTATTGTTTCTAGGTCCTCTCAGCCCAAAGAGCTAGGAAAAAGACACGCGCACACCTGTTGTCATATCTGTGGTGTTCTCCCTCCTCCTCTCTCTTTCCCTCTCTCTGTATTAAATACTAGGAGATCACATTGATAGCCCCAGTTCTAACCTAACATAGGGATATTCTCGCTTTTACTCTTTTCATGTTTATAACCTTCCACGTTTATAACTGGGGATAGCCTGGTTTCTGTTATCCTCAGACCATTTACTTATTTGCTCATTGCCCCTGTGTGGAACCAATCTTCCAACCCTGCTGGCTGCTTTCTCAGCCCTACAGTCTTTTTAGCCCCATCAGCCCTAATACGTCAAGGAAATGGCTTTTGGTAACTCTTGTGCCAGAAAGTAAGAAAGTGATTCAGGGAGCCCTAACCCTATACTTTTTGCTAGACTCTTCCTGACAGTTACTATTGATGTCTTCAAGGTGTTGAGAGAGATGTAAAGTACTAGTTCTCAAAAATATGGTGAGGTTTAAATTGATTTGTTATTTGTTTTTTCTCTTTGTTTCTATGAATTATAGAAAGAAATGGGTTCTCCTTAGCAGAGTTGGGTCACAGGACATCAGAGACAGGATTCCCTGGGCATGCCTCACTTTTTCTTCACTCATCTCCCAGGTCCCATCCTTCCCACTGTCCTCTCCCCATCCCAGTGGATTATGTTCTTCCATGTTGTTCCCAGGGCTTAAATGTACCTTACCCTCCATCCACATTACTATAATTGCCAACATATTCGTCTCTCCCTTGCTAGACTAGGTGTTCCTGGAGTGCAGAATGCACCTTTCAGCATTGTAGCCCCGCCCCTGGTATGCAGTCAGTGCACAATAAGCGTGTTTGGATGGAGGAAACATCACCAAACACCTTGAAAGGTGGACAAAGGAAAGAAGCAGCTCTAGAATAAAGCAACTTTAGAACAGCATCTCAGTGAGCTGAATGGAAAAAAATAAGAAGAGCACACATATTAAAGCCATCGGTAGTTTTTAAATTCCAGGACTTTAAATCTTTAAATTCTTTTCCTAACAGACATTTTATTAGCAGTAAATTGGTAGATTAAACTTCCATATATTTTTCTTTCCTTCAAGTTCCCTAAGGATGGAATTAATGATTTACATGTAAAAATGAAAGGTGTGGATAATCAAAAAATAGAAAAGTATCTTCAAGTAAACAAGTATGATTAGGAAAACTGGTAAAATGAAGGGTGCCCCTCACTTCCTTTGAAGCCCACCTGTGGACAACGTTTTTAGAATCACATATATTTTAGGGTTTCACATTTTTCTAAAATAAAAATGATACTAATATGTTAACTTTTTTAAAAAAGAAAGATGGGGAAAACATGATCTTGAGTTCAGAATCTTGTTGCAAATAATTTGTACTCTTCAGTTTCCAGGGGCTATTTCTTCATATACTCTACAAATGCCAAATACCAGGTGGCAGCTGTTTTAGCTCTAAGACATTCCTCAGGTGTCCTGCTTTCATGTCCTTATGTAATGCTTTTCTCTTTGCATGGCTGTCATCAATTGATGGCCTTGTCGAGGTATATCACTGCATAGCTCTCTTCACTTTTACATCCATATTACTTTTCCAAATGGGCACTGGTTCTCTGAAAACTAGAGGAAAAGGGGAGAAGAAATAATTCCAAAACATCTCAAATTGGACCAGTGTTTTCTGCTTGGCTAGAGAGTTCCTTTGTGAACAGGAAAATACATGAGTTGAAGCTTTTCTCCCTTCACAGCCCTTCCTTTCTTTAAAAATGTTAGTCTCATTTTCCTTACAAACCACACATTGTATAGATACGTTGTATCAGCAGAGAACTTATTCAGTTTTTCAGCTCAAATTTTGCCTTCATAACTGTTGTTTCTGATAACCTAAAGGACAGGTATATATACCCATAAGCACAATTTTCACTTCACTTCAGGAGATAGTTCCTGAGTGCCCGTAATATGCTATGCACTGTGCTAGATCTTGGTACTATAAAGAGAAAATAAAATGCTGCCCTTTCCCTGTCCTTCAAATACTCACAGTCTAGAAGGAGAGGCACATGTCAAAATTCTAATTTTAATCAGCTGAGCATTATAAGAGGGGGCTAAACATATTGCCGAGTCCTCCTAAATTGGAGGTAAAGGAAGGTGCACAGGGTGAAGGTGGGGTGGGGCTATTTGAACTGGACACCTTGGGGGAGAGGTAGTTGGTTTCTGCCAGGGAAAGGGTAAGAAGGCGGGCATTCTAGGGAGGGGACATGACGTGCAAACAAGCGCACTGGCAATAAAGCACGTGATGGGTTCAGCAATGGCGAGTTGCTCCCATGCCTGGAGCACAGGGGTATGGTGTCCAGTTTTGTACTATGTAAAATGGAATATTTATTTGAGCTAGAATGTGAAGGGCCTTGGATACTTTGATGCTAGATGTTAACTACCCTGTAGACAATGAGGAGCTACCCGTGGCATTTTCGCAGGAAATTATAAACAGGAAGGTATAGTGGGAAATCCACAGGACTTGGAACCAGAGGCCTTTTACTGGGACTCTGGAATGTTTCACCTGAAAAGGACTCAGAGCTCATCTAATTTTAGCCACTTGTTTTACTCATGAAAATTGTGTGACTCAGCTTTAACTTTCACACCACTTGGTGCCCTCTACTTGACAGCAAGCCTTAGAGACAACTACACCAACAGCTTCCCTAAAGTGATCCCTGGGTTTAAATAAGGTTATCCCTGTGCCCTGAAGGGAACCCAGGTATCACCTCTAGGCACTTTTCCTGAGGAAGGATGCTGGGCCCTCAGAGGCCAGCCTAGTGGAGGAAATGAGGAATAGGGAAGGCTGCCGAAGCCTGGCGACCAATGACATACCTGACAGTGGGGTTATTTCAACCCAGCAGAGATAATCTGAGCAGGAAGCTACAAAGTGGTTCCAAGTGAGCTACCTGGGTTGAGGCCAATCCCAAGCAGCAATTGTGGAATGGGGAGCAGAAGACATGGAAGGATGAGAATTGTGTAAGGAAGCTGAACCTCACCCAAATAAACTAGGTGCTGAGCAAAGAGCTATAGTCTTAGCAGAGAAGTCAAATACACAGAGGAGACCAAGGGGAAAAAAAAAATTGGTCCTAAGAGTTGAGCAGATCAGGACGTGATTGGAGAAAAGCTGCGGTTCATCCAGGAGGCAAGTACTCAGGGCTGCTCTGGGACCTCCAGAGAGCAACTCTAGGCAGGAAAACATTTTTAGGCACCTTTTTCTAGTGTGGCCAGGTAGCTTATCAGACTTGTTTCTCCAACAACTGGGCAGGACACAGCCTAAAGACTCAAGATCTTCCCTTTTAGCCACCCTGGGCAGGGTTGGGAAACCAGGGACTAGCACCCAGGTACTTCTGAGTTTCCAGGCAACTCCATGGTTTGGCATCCCAGGTCAGAGCCAAATGGCACAGAGACAAGGGTGTTCTGGTGGGACCAGCTTCACAATAGCTTCCCAGGAATTCATTCTCAGTGTTCTGGCGCTTGATTTTTTAAGGTTCTTTTGTAATTTTGCTTAAGAAACACCATACTACATATGTAATAGCCACTCTGCTTTCAACCACAAATATCTTGAAATGAGAAAGGGCTAATCTCTCCCTATTCAAAATGCATTGTGTGCCAAACCCTGTGTTTTAAAGCAGTCATTTTGAAGCTTTCTAATTGCAGCCATAAGTTAGCTCTCCAGTCTTTCAACCTCTCAAGTTCAGTCAGGGTGGTCCTGGTCAGAATGAATACATGAAAAAACTTCTAATAGAAATCCAACATTTACAGTAATATAATAGTATTTTTGGTAGTAAAATCATAAAATAAAATAAAAAGATGTTCCTTTTATGTTGTTTTATAAATCTTACTACTTGCAATTGTATTCATTCATTTACTCAGCAGTTATTTCTTGTATGCCAGCCACTATCCTGAGTGCTAGAAATATGATTATTAAAAAAAAAAGAAATATTATTTAAAAAGCAAATGTTATTGCTCCTGCCATCTTAGAATTTAAAGTCTATGGATCTATTCATAAAATTTTTTAAAAAGTTGTTATTTTTATTATTTTAAATTTATTTTTAAATTTTTTATCAAATACTAAAGTTATTTGATCAAGTCTATTTATCAAAGAGAAGTTAATAAGTCGGATAGTTACAACTTGTGATAGTGCTATGGTAGAAAGTAAGAGAAAATCAGGGCAGAGAATAAAGAAGAAGGGGAGGGCCTACTTTCTATGTCAGAGGAGACCTCTGACAAGGTAATATTTAAGCTGAGATCTGAGTAATGGAAAGGAGTTAGTCCAGGTATGAGAACAATAAGCATACAGGCTCTGAGGGGAGAAAGGAATTGGTATATTCTAGGAACCCCAGGATGTCACTGTGTCCCACTGTGTCACTATAGTGGGAGACTACAGGCTAAGTGCAGACCAGTCCCGGCAGGGGTGTGGGGGCTGGTAGGGAGCGTGGGTGTTAGTATAAAAGCAAAATGCTGTGGATTTTTAATTTGTAGGGTTACATAATCCTATCTACATATTAAAAAGATCTTTCTGGGTCTTATGTGGTGAGTGGAGGGAATCAGAGTGGTTACTGGGGGACAAACACTGCCTGAGCCAGATTCTGCCAGACAGTTGCTCTGGGGTCATCCCTGGGTGGTGACCTGGGAATTCGTGCACTCTAGGCAGCTTGTCATTACTTTTTCTTCACTGCTTTTCCCCTAAATGCCCAAATCATTTCATTGCCTGATGGTTAGTAGAAGAAAAGAAGCCAGAAGCACTGCCTTTTGTCAGAAGCAAACCGTCAGGTGAGCCATTCAGGTAGGGTCCAGGTCCTAATGTTTTTTCGTTAGAATCCTAGATGTCATTTTCACTTTGCAAGTTTGTGAAGCTTATGCCTTCTGACTACTGTTCTTGAACTTTGTTCCTGGTACACAGAAAGGATTCAGTAAATGTTTCCTAAATTGACTTGACTTTGATTCCTGATGGTGTGATTAGAGAGGGAGAATTAGAAAGGCCACTAGGGTCCTCTAATTCTTCTATATATAGAGGTATGTATCACTGGGCAACCATGGCTCTTAAACAGCATTCTCAGTCTCTGGTGGATATAGGTCAGAGATGACTAAAATGATTCTCTGCTAGAATAAAAGGTGCTGTGTACATGCAAAAAGTTTTTTAAGTGCATCTGGTTAGAGTTTAATGTGGCTGGAAAAAAATCACTATTTCATGTTTCAGTTACTCAAATATGGCTAAAAATGTGCTTTGGAGATTTTCCACAATAAAAACTCTTGAGGTGAGAGAAATTCCAGCCCCAACAATAACTTGAAAATTGGAAGTTGGAATAGCAACTGTTTTTTCAACTGTCTTAACTCTGTCCCCAACACTATGATGGTTTGATTACATGTGACAAGTCTGGTTTCTGGCCATTAAGCTGCACACTTCAGCTACAGGCACCAGTCTTTCCCTTCTTTTCTTCCAACCATGTGTCAATCTGGGGGCAGAAATGAGAACGATGGGAGAAAGCAAGAGGTTGGAGAGCTCAGGCCTTCCCATTGACCTGCAGGTCACAGCTGGTGCCCCTGACATTCTCAGCAGCCTCTTAGGATCAAAGTCCTGCTGCAAGCTAGTCTTAGGGTGTTTCTTTCGCTGTCCTCAAGTCCTCACCACCCAGTATTGTTATTCAGGGGCCATTTGCTTGCTTGAACATCAAGGACATCCAGGAAGTGGAAACACATCCTGGGCCCCCTAAGAGCCATATGACAAGAAAGGGGACAGCAGTCCTCCTTGAGATCATGGATATAACACTCTGGGTGCCGTGCCTGGCACAGAGCAGAGTCACTCAACGTATGGTGAGAGCAGCTGCTGCTGCTATTGTTATTATTGATGGCAGTGATTTATAAATTGATTAGATGTATGAGTCTTATACTATCAGATACCAGCTTTCAGCCTCACCTCTTTCCACTCTGTTCCTCACCCTCACCCTCACCCACTGTCAGGCACTGCCTGACACCGCTCTTAAGGAAAGGCTGTTGTCCTAATTTACTCCTATATTTAAAGTCATTCCTGTTCCTGGTACTCTTGTCATTCCACTGTCTCCATCTGGTGATTGCCATTCCTTCTTATTGCCACTTTGAATGTCTTTATCTAGGAGGAGATAAATCTGTACAAGTCCAAAGGTACATACCTACATGTGTCACTCTAGCCACATAGTTCATGCCCTGGCTTCTTCCCCTTCCCCATACAAAGGGTAGTCTTGTTACCATCTCACCTCAGGGCTTCTCATAACAGAACATAACTCAGTTAATTTCTTCAGTCATCTTTTGCACTTTGCTAAAGAGCTCTGTGATCTCAGGTGCCTCATTTTGCTGGAAGGGGAGGGACATGGCACATCTGATCCCTCACTTAGGCAGGAAATAATCATTTCAATTAGGGGCCTGGGAAACACATCTATTTGCAAAAGGAATTGCTCTTTCTCTGACAGTCTGCTCCCTTCCATCTGCCCCCAAGCCCACCCTTGGAAGTCATCGCTAGGCATCTCTCTCAGTGAAATAAATACTGTAATGGGTCGAGTAATTAGCAGGCAGAATTATGTTTGGGCTGTAACCTGATTCTAATTGCCGACCTCAGAGAATTAATTTCACATGACATAGCACCTTAGCTGTACGCTAGCCTGGAGTTTCCACTCATCTCTCTCTTTCAGCCAGATCTCTTTTTCTATTTCTGGGCTTGTGTCAATGAGTCAGGTGGCCCCAGACTCTTCCTGTGGATAAAAGGGGCACTCCTGACTTGGATGTATGTTCTGCATATATGAATTATAAAAAGGGAAAACTCTGTGTCCGTTCCTTGGCATAAAAATAAGGGAAGCTGGAGGGTTGAGTAAGGAAAGTATAAAATAGCCAATATAAATAAACCCTGGCCCTGGGCCTGAATGCAACAAGATGTACAGCATAGAAAGTGACACTCAGAAATAATGCTTTTCTGTATTGAAAACAGTCATCATAAGGGATGTAAGATGTAAAAGATCATGCTAATATTTGCAACCAAGTCCTTATCATGAAGTTGAAACAATTTACAAAGTAGGATAAAACGTCTCTGTGAAGACCTGTTTCTTTCTATATCATGGTAGGTGAGGTTTTGTCTCTTCCCCTGGAGCAAGTGTGAAAAAAGTCACCCTGCTCTTCTCCATGGGTCCTGAAACTGTTTCATCAACAAATGAGTTGTTCACTGAGGTCTCCTGCTTTGATTTCTGTAAAAGGAATTTGCTACCTGACTTCAGAGAAATGGTGTACTTTTCATGTTCTTTAAAACATGATGTGGTAGGTCCTCGTGTATACTAAAAAGACAGTGTGTGAACCAAAATCACCTTTTAAGGTCTACTTCAAAACTGGTAAATTATCAAAGAAAATTGCTGCATATTATGACTTGTGTTGATATTATTAAGAACCAAAAATGGTTGTACTTCTCCTGAGTGATCCTTTTATTGTTGTTACTGTTTTAGCCTATGGCTATTCTGAATAGTGTGGCAAGGTTTCACCTGTTTCTCACTGGCTCCTAAAAACTTAGAATTAAATTTGTGCCCCATTAATAGCAAATATATAGGTCATTATGATATCTTTATTGTAACTCTTGGGTTGATTTCAGGTCTAATTATTATTTTTCTGTAACCTTATAAGCTACCTTAAATCTTTTCTAGAATAAGATGGCCCACAGTTGAATAGTTATTTTTTAAAACTTAAAAGAAGTTGAGCAGAGCAGGAAAGATGGATCCCAGAGAAAAAGGCAGCAGCCAAACTATACAAATGTCAGCAACTTCAGCTTCCTCTTCTGTAAAATACAGACCTCCAGCATTTTTGTGGGGCTCAAAATTATTTTTCAATAACAATTGTGAACATACTTTATGGATTACAGCGCTCTGTGCAGCTTTATTGTGATTATTTTTAAGCCATTATTAATTAAGGCATTTACGTAGTGCCAAGCTCTTGACCCAGTCTTCATTTCCATCCAGTTCTACTGGATGGACCTTTCCTTCTACTGAAGTGTCTTTTCTGAGAGCAGAGCCCAGGCTCTTCTGAGAGTCTTCTTGGGGTCTCCTCCAGCAGACAACCACATTCCTCAGAGCAACACAGAGGCAATAGTCTCTCTTCAAGGATGGCTCTGAAACCTCCAAACCTGACAGAGTTCTACCAGGAAACCTAGATTCAGACTTGGAAAATATCTGGTCAGCGAATTCTATTTACCTCGATGTCTCAGCATCCTCAGGGATGGTTGATGTGGACATCTGCACAGAACTCCACAGTACCGGTCCCTCCACTGCATAAATGTTCCCTTTTAGATCCGGGGCCCCCAAGAGTACCACATCTCCCGCTTAGAAACTTATAGAATCATCATCTAATTGTTATTCTGAAAATTAGAACTTCTTGGCAGGGGGAGATTTACGGAATGGAGAGTATAGGGACAGCCCTTGGTGATTACTGCCTAGCCATTGTTACTCATGAGCTTGTTAGAAATAGTTCTGTTCTCACGTAAAATGAGGCAGGAAAGAAAGACTAAGAACTATAGCCCAAATGATCCATTCTCATCAGAGGACAAAGTAGATTTTTAAAGCAGAGTCTGGTGAGGTAAAGTTTCACGCATCGTGATCAAGGCCAGACTCCCCAGTGTGGCATAAAACAGGCAGTTCACTCTATGAGAGAGAGCCCTAGCTATCTATGTGAGAATGCTTGCTCCTCTGAATAGTGGCTGAGGGGCCTGGGCCAGACACCACACCTTACCATACCTTGGCTTTAAAAAACAGAGATTATGAGGATTAAGTTAAACCGTACATGTAAAGTGCAGAGCACTGGGCAATAGGGGGAGGAGAGGGGAGGGGTGATCTTTACAGTCAGGGCCCAGCCCTCCTTTAGAGCTTCATTTCCCACACACCTGTGTACTCTTCACCCAGAAGGACTTCTAGCCTTCTCATGTCTGTCACTTTGCACATGTTGTTCTAGAATGCTCTTTCTTTCCTGGGTTTGTGCATTGAACTGCTACTCTTTCTTCAATATTCAGATGAGATTCACTTCTTTCTGAATGCCTTTCCTAATAGGCACCAACAGATCGTCCCACTAACAGGATGTAGGGTTCTATCCTCCTTGTCCCCCTACTGCTACATACTCTGCACTCCACTTTAATTGTTTGTATAAGATTTATTATTGGGTATTATGTTTTTCATTTAAAAAACATAGAAATTCCAGTTTATCTTAAAAAGAAAATGATAGCATATGGTAGAGAAGCTGTTAACGTTTTTAACAACTTTAAACACCATTAGAAGTCATGTATTGTGAAAGACAAGCCAATACAGCTAAATGCATATTTTTTATTGAGGTATAATTTACACTTACTGAAGTACTCAGATCTTAAGTGTACTATTCAGTTTTGACCAACACCTGGCACATTTCAGTCACACCAGAAAATTCCCTGAGGGCCCTCTTCAGTCAGTCTCCCCACCCCATCCTGCCATATAGTCCTAACCACTGATATGATTTCTGTCATTTTATGTTAATGTTGCCTACTCTAGAAGTTCATATAAATGGAATCATACAGGATGTACTTTGTTGTATCCTGCTGCTTTCACTCAGTAAAGCTTTTGAGACTTGTCCATGCTGTTGGCATTTATCATTAGTCCACTCCTTTAATTGTTTAGTAGTATGTCATCATACAAATACACCAAAATTTATTTAATTGTTTCCTATTGATGCCATCTATCACATTGTGTTTTTTTATTTTAATGTTTAAATTATACAGTAAAATTAGCCTTTTAATTCTTTTGGCATACAAGTCTATGAATTTTAACACACATGTACACTTGTGTGACCACCACCACAATCAGTATGCAAAGTTCCATCACCTTAGAAAACTCCCTAGTGCTATTCCTTTATAGTCCCACTTTCCCTACCACAAGTTCCTAATGACTTTATATCTATTCTCCATTACATTGCATTTTAATTGCTTATGCTTGTCATCATTCTCACTATATGGTCAGCTCCTCAGAGTAAGGACCCTATCCTATTCATCTTGTCCCCTCTAGGCTTAGCACAGTACCTGGTACATAGCAGGTGCTCATTAAAATGTTTGAAGGATGAATGACTTAATGTCCCTGTAGCCACATAATGAATCCTTAATAATTCTTAGGTTGGAAGGAGAAAGCTAAAGAAAACCAACATTAGCTTTGTTCTGTCTAAGAAATCTTAGGTCTTTTTTTCACAGAACTAATGATTTTATGATTGTAAGAAATTATAGAGAATGCTGACTGGTAATTGCCACTTGTGGGAATACATTGAGTCACACAAAGTGAGTAATCTTCCATAAAAGGAGTTCAGCAAATGTTTAATTATACGAAAAATATTACTGCTGGTAAGTTTGAACATGGAAATTAAAAGGAAAAAGTTAAGCATGCTTCTTTGTCTGTTACCTATTTCTATATTCCAGAAGTCTAAAATTCTCCCAGAATCTCTGATATGTTTTCCAGGTATACTTAACTTTATAAGGATCTTCTACACTATATTTAGAGAAACTTAATATTCACAGTTACTTTTGACTGAGGTTTCAGTTTCCATGCTTTTCCTAAAACCAGTGTCATCTTTATCTAAAATTTGTTTTACTTAAGCCATTAATACTGCAAGTGATACTTGGTTCTTACAGCTAGTGCCTTCCCTAGAGCATATTTAGTTCTTTTCAGCTTCAACTTTTTATTTTTTTTCCTTCAGTGTTTATTGGTGTTTCCTTTTTCATTAATCACAATACTGAAATGACTTTCTATATATCCTTTTTATCCTCTTAATTTCACCCACCAGAACATTATCTCTTACAAATTGAGCCCTTTGCCAGTTTCATGTCACATTTCTTTAAGCAAATAAATGTTCTCCATATGCTTAGCATATACTCCTGAGCCCTATAGCCTATTACCCCTTTTAAAACAGAAATGGAGAAACAGCTGTTTCTCAATTCCTATAAAATATGTCCTGTTTTTATAGATCACACTGAGCAGCTCTATTTTGATGTCTGCAATATTAGTTGGTCCTTGAAATTGTGAATTTCCTGGACCTGAATTGTCCCTCTCACATTTGGGAAGGAGAGATTAATTCTACTAGTTGTTTCATTGTGTTATACAGGCCATGGGATCTTCTCTGTCATTTATTTTGAAAGCTACTGAAGCTCTCACATGGATGAAATGCCTTCTTCCTTACAGCACAACAAAATTTTGAACTCTTAAGATTGATGTTGTGTGGTCATCTTATTCAGTGTTTCAGCAGACGTGGATTGAATGTATCTGTGCATTCTATGCTACATGCAGAACAAACAAGGACTAAAGAACACCCTGCTCTCAGGTAGCCCACAGTCCAGTAGAGAGGACAGATGCAATGTGATGATTGTTCTAATCAAGCGATACCTAAGCTGTTACGACCTGATGGAAAAGTTGGCAAACTATGGCCTGAGATGGCTACCTATTTTCATATATGAACTTTTTTAAAGATTTTATTTATTTGAGAAAGAAAGAGAGAGCTAGAGAGAGCACAAGCAGGGGGTAGGACCAGAGAGAGAGGGAGACACAAACTCCCTCATGAGTAGGGAGCTCAACAAGGGGCCAATCCCAGGCCAATCATGACCTGAGCTGAGGGCAGATGCTTAACTAACTAAGCCACCTGGGTGCCCCTATATATAAAGTTTTGTTGTAACATAACCATGCCTATTCATTTATGTATTTTCAATGGATACTTTCATTCAAAGTGTAGTTCTTTTTTTTTTTTTTTTTTTTTTAAGATTTCATTTATTTACTTGACAGGGGGAGAGAGAGCACAAGTAGGCATGCAGAGAGGTGAGGGGAAGCAGGCTCCCCGCTGAGCAGAGAGCCCAAAGCGGGACTCGATCCCAGGACCCTAAGATCATGACCTGAGCTGAAGGCAGAGGCTTTAACCCACTGAGCCACCCAGGTGCTCCTCAAAGTGTAGTTCTGACACAGATCATATGGCCCACAAACATAAGGTATTAACTACCTTATCCTCTAATAAAAAGTTTGCCAGTTCCTGGCTTAGAAGAAGGAACATCAAAAGAATGTATGTCACCAGAGAATAAGGTGGTAGAGAACACCTTGAAGGATGCCAGCATTTTAAGGGCTAGGTACAAGAAGAGAGCACATGAAGTTATGAGTTGAAAACCAAACTATAGTGTGCCAGAAAACAAAGGAAGAGTGTCAGAAAGTTGAGGGTTGACATCAGTGTCAAAAGCCCCAGCACAATCAAGTAAGATGATGGTTATGATGATCTTTTCCTGAGAGTTTATTTGTGTGCCAGACTGTGTGCTAGGCAATTTACATTCATTATGTCAGCACTCCATGTAACAACCCTATAAAGTAACCCTATGATATCCCCCATTTTATAGATGAGGAAACTAAGGCATAGAATGAGCAAGTAACTTTTCCAAGGCCACACAACTTTAAATGGCAGAGGTGGGGTTCTAATCCAGGGAGCCTGACTCTAAAAAACCTGTATTTTTAATCCCTGTGCCATATCCAGTTTGACAAATAGGAAATCAGTGATGTCCCTAGCAAGAATAATTTCAGTGGCATGATGTAGGTGGAAGAAAGCCCATAGAAGATTCACAGGCAGATCAGTGGATGGATTGATACAATGGCTAGGGTCTAGCATATGTATTATTTGTGTTATCATTAAATGAAAATACTTTAACAGGACAGTAAAGAACAGAAGAATAATTCAGGAAGATGTTAGAACAATTGATTAAATATTTGAAAAGATACTAAGACAGAGCTTCACTTTATATTATACAATGAAAAGCTACTTCATAGGATTTAAATGTTTAAAAACAAGATTAAGCTGTACAAAAAGATTAGATGAAAGTACTTTGGGATGGGGAGAACTTTTCAAGCATAACTGCTTTGAAAATATGTGACATATTTGATCTCCTTATAATTTAAGACATCTGTAGATCAAAAACAATTTTAAAAATTTAAAGATAAGACAATCTGGAATCTTGATTAAGGTGGTGGAGTAGGAGGATCCTGACCTCACTTCCTCCCATGTACACTCCAAGGTTCAAACTACATGTAGAGTGACCCTCTGAGAACAAGCTCAAGACAAGCTGAATAGCTCTTCCACAACTAAAGATATAAAGAAAAAACCACATTGAGAAGGATAGGAGTGGCAGTAAAAGGATCTGATCAGGGCCTATACCTCTGACACAGTGACTCAAAAGCTGGAGGGATATCACAGGCATGATGGAGGTCTCCCTGGGGAGCAAGGGGTTCAAGGCCCACATTGGGTACCCTCCCTCTACCCTGAGGACCTGCACTGAAAAGAGGATCCCTCATACCATCTGGTTTTGAAACTAAGTGGGTCTGAACTCTGGGGGAACTAGAGGGCTATTGGAAACCAAAGCTCTTTTTCTTAAAGTGTGCACAAACTCAATCCAAGACCCAGCACAGAAGCAGAAATTTGCTAAGTGCCTGGGACATAAATGAAGATTAGTTGACTAACGTTAGACTGTGTGTCAGAGGAGCAAAGATCTGTAGGAAGTTTCTCTGGGAACACAAGTCCTGGCAGGCACCATTTCTCTTGCCCTTCTGCCCATCGGGCCTGACACTGGCAGATACTCATTCTGACACTCTCCATCTACCTTGCTAACACTGCTTCTCCTGCAGACCGACCCCACTCAACCCACCCACTCCAGCAAGTGCCCCTCTAAAGAAGCTTCTGCCCTACCATACCCAGCAGTGACCTTTGCCAGGACTGGTATCCTGCCAAAGAAGCTCCTACCACCCCCCCACACACACACCCTCTGGGCGGCCTCAGCAAAGACTGGCATCCCCCTAAAGTGGCTGGTGCCCGGGGAGCCAGTCCCAGCCACCAAAGGGCACACACAGCCCACATGAGACACTCCTAGAGTGCCTCATTTTGGTAACTGGGGGTGCGAGGGTGAATCGTGTTTATGAGCCCCACAAGACATCTTCTTCATAAGGCCACTCCTTCAAAACCAAGAGACATAGTTCATCAACCTAATACATAGAAACAACAAGTCAGGCAAAATGAGGAAACAAAGGAGTATATTCCGAACTAAGACAAAACCTCAGAAAAAGAACTAAATGAAACGGATAAGCAATCTACATGATAATGAGTTCAAAGTAATGGTCATATCATACATGTTCTCACTGAACTCAGGAAAAGAATAGATGAGCACAGTGAGAACTTCAACAAGGATAGAAAATATAAAAAAGAAAAGAATCAGACTGGAAGACTAGAATAACTGAAATGAAAAATGTCAGAGGTAAGTAACAGCAGATTAAAAGAATGCAGAAGAATGGGTCAATGATCTGGAAGAGGTTAATGGAAATCATCCAAGCTGAATGGCAAAATATTGTATGTTAGCTATACTTCAATAATAAACAAATATCTAACAACTTTAAAAATTATCCTCAACATTAAAAGACTCATACAGGGGCGCCTGGGTGGCTCAGTGGGTTAAAGCCTCTGCCTTCGGCTCAGGTCATGATCTCAGGGTCCTGGGATCGATCCCAGCGTCTGGCTCTCTGCTCAGCAGGGAGCCTGCTTCCCTCTCTCTCTGTCTGCCTCTCTGCCCACTTGTGATCTGTCTCTGTTAAATAAATAAATAAAATATTTTAAAAAAAGACTCATACAAATTGATAAGGAAAAGAATAAAACCCTTCTTGACAAATGAATAAAGGTTAAGAATATTCTATTCACGGGGGCGCCTGGGTGGCTCAGTCGTTAAGCGTCTGCCTTCGGCTCAGGTCGTGATCCCAGGGTCCTGGGATCGAGCCCCTCATCGGGCTCCTTGCTCGGCAGGAAGCCTGCTTCTCCCGCTACCATTTCCTCTGCTTGTGTTCCCTCTCTCGCTGTGTTTCTCTCTGTCAAATAAATAAAATCTTAAAAAAAAAAGAATATTCTATTCATGTAAGAAATACTACATAGCTTATAAACAGAATAAATTATTCCTTCAATCACAGCCAAAGGAATGCAAATTAAAATGCAGTCATTTTTATCTATTGGCATTGTTTAAAAATTCAATACTTGCTGAGCTGTGATGAAACAGGTTTTTTTTTTTTTAATAGATGTTGATGACTTACAAATTGACCTAAAACTTTATGGAAAACAGTTAAGACCCTTAAAAAACATACAGAGAGAGAGATAAACCATGAGAGACTCTGGACTCTGGGAAACAAACTGAAGGTTATAGAAGGGACGGGGGTGGAGGGATGGGGTAACCAGGTGATAGGTATCGCTTTCATTTCTGATTTTATTTATTTGGGCCCTCTTTTTTTGTTGTTGGCGTTTTGTGATGAGCACTGGGTGTTATATGCAACTAATGAATCCTTGAACACTACATCAAAAACTAATGATGTACTATATGTTTGCTAATTGAACATAATAAAAAATCTTTTTAAATAAAATAAATTAACATACATACCTTATTACAATGTAACTTCCCTTTAGAAATCTCTTCTAATTAGAAATACATAAAATCTAATCAGAAATACATAAAATCTTAAAAATATATTACAAAAGCAAATATTGGAAATAATGTAAGTAATGATAGAATAACAGATAGACTATAGGCAAACAATGGCAACAAAATGTTCTTCAAGGGACACCCGGGTGGCTCAGTTGATTAAGCCTCTGCCTTCGACTCACATCATGATCCCAGAGTCCTGGGATTCAGCCCTGCATCGGGCTCCCTATTCAGGGGGGAACCTGCTTCTCCCTCTCCCTCTGCCTGCTGCTCCCCCTGCTTGTGCTCCGTCTCTCTCAAATAAATAAATAAAATCTTAAAAAAAAAATGTTCTTTAAGACTACTGACATGAGAAAGTGCTCATGAGATACTATTAAAAGGTACATTACCTATGTAAGATATGTTATTTCAGATATGTGAAGTTGTATGCGTATGTCTATACCTATATACATATACACAGAGACAGAACAAAAGGCAAAAATGAGTATTTCAAAATTGTAATAGTGGTTCTCTTGTTCTATTGGAGCCATCTTTTTATAATGGTACCAAATTTTCTGTAATTTCCATAATTAGTATATATTACTTTTAAATCAGAGAAAGGGGTTAAAAAATTTTTTTAGTGATGACCTCACCAAATTAATAGTATAGAATTGACAAAATGCTTTAGCCTCTTTTATTTATTCACCCCATTAGACTGTTACATCTCAGTTTTATTCCAAACTGTCATATAAAACCTCAGAATTATGGTTCTTAAAGACCATTTCAAACACAAATCCTATATATTTCCCATGTAGTTGGTAGTTAGTTGATAGGTTAATATCCTAAGGCCCAGTTTCCAGTAGGAAACTGTGAGGATGATGCAAATAAAGTATCTTGTTCTAAACTACACAGAAAAGCAGGTAGGTAATTTCTGGCTTTTTCCATTGAAAAGCTGGGTAAGAAAGTTAAGCATTCCGACGCAGGGCATGTGAACATTACACCCACCTTTAATGATTCACAAGATGTACATTAAGGGCATACATGAAGTAATCTAATATGTAGTTGAAGTCTCTGAAGGCTATAGGGCAGTCTTAACAGAAACAGTGCACTTTTACATTGTAACATTTCTCTTCCTTGGGATCACACTTTATAACAAGAGTGAGTGGGTAGCAGGTCTAGCTGCATTCTCATAGGCTTTTTCCTTATGAAATTTCCGTTCAGGGGACATGATGTAACTTGCATACCCATATAACAGGCCGTGTTCACCTATATTTTTTAAAATGTTACCCTGTCCTTCTATACTTCAACATTCTAACTCACTCTGGAAATTTTGACATGTCCAGGGTATATAGCATACTTAATAGAAATTGGCCTGAACCAAGAAGAGAATCATAAATCACAGCAGTATGACTTCATCAGTCCACAAATGAGAAAACTGGCATAAAGTAAGTGATTTTCCCAAAATCACAAAAGTTGGAACAGAATGTAAGCCTTCCAGGACCTCTTTCATCACTCCTCTATACTGGCACTTCCCAAAATATGTACGTAGAGCACTGTTCTGGGACCTGTTAACAGTTCTGCTGCAAAGAGCAGAGTTCAGGGGTGAAATAAGCCTAAGGGTGACTTCATTTCCATTCCCACATTTGGAGAATAGTAATACATATTAACATATTAAAGAATAAGACACATACCGAACCAGACAGGATGTGGGAATGAAAAGCATAAACCAGAAGTAGTCTAGCAAGCCAGGATATATTTTCTGCCCAGCTCAAATGCAGAATAGAAGCAGGGATGGTGAGGGAGAATTAGTTACTGACACAGTCTGAACTAAATGGATGTTTTTGGTGTTGGGTTTTATTTTGGAGAAGGGGAGCTGCTTATCACATGCATCAGTTTCTGCACCAGTTGAATGAGTATATCCAAATTTAAGAACATACATTATTATGTTCAGCTGGGCTCTATGCACAAAGACCCATGGATTCTGATATCCAGCTTAGAGACCAGTACCACCAGAAAGCTATAAAGTAAACTGAGGATTCTGAGAGGAGAGGGGAGGGAGCTGGGGGGTTGGGTGACCCTGGTGGTGGGTATTGAGGAAGGCACATATTTCATGGAGCACTGGGTGTGGTGCATGAACAATGAATCTTGGAACACTGAAAAAATAAAATAAAATAACTTAAAAAAAAAGTTTGCTTTTCAAGTTAGATGAACAGTAGTACATAGGGGCTAAGGGACCCTGAATTAGGACTGCCTAGATCCAAATCCTGGCTCTCTCATTAACCCTGGGCAAGTGCCTGAGTTTCCACTTCTGTAAAAAAGATTATAATAACAGTACCCATCTCATAAGACTGATATGCAAATTAAGTGAGTTAATACATGTAGAGCATTTAGAACAGCATCCTGCACAAAATAAGAACTATGTAAGAGTTTTTCATTATTATTAGTTTCTATTCCAGGAACAGAGAATTTATATAACAGTGCTTCTAAATGTACCAAGTATGCTCATCCAATAAACATAATAATTCTATTAAGACCCAGATTGCCACTGCCAGCACCCATGGCTCTACTTACCCAACTCTGGCTGTAAAAGTTGACCAGAAAAGGTTAAATTTAAATTAGTCATAGTTTGAAAACTTTCCCCCAAATTCGTAAATGTATCAACATTCAAATTAGAAAGGAAGGAGGATGGAACTCTTAACATTCAAGACTAAAACTGAGGTCATCTTGCCCAAACTGACTTATCTATTTTTTTAATCTAAAAAGACAATAAGATTTTTTTAAAATGCCTGATTGTTGGACAGACAACAACCAGGTAGCTGTTATCCCTGGAGAGTTGTTCTCTGATGTCTGCATGATCTTCACTGCATTTTCGTAACTTCAAGATAGGACAGGTCCTGTGGCACCATGATTTTTTACATTAAAGGCCCCTTCCTCTGTTACTGTGGCTCAGGCTTAAGTGTGAGAGTTCACACAAACGGTCAGGTTCCTGTGGCTCTGAGTGCTTTACCCCTGACGTGGGCTGGTGGTTACTGAGGAACTCTGTGTGCAGTTTTTAGAAGGGAGGAAGGGAGGGAGAGAAGGAAAGAAGAAGGGAAGGAAAGAAAAAGAGAAAAGTATTACTAACTTGAAGATTTCGTTTTGCTGACATGGAACTGGCAACAGAAATTTTGTAGCATTTCAGTTCTCCACAAAAAGAAGGTGAAGCTTCTTCTTCAGCCATGCATCTTTGAGATGATCTCATCAGTCTCAGTACTGTCTTTCAAAGTACTTTTTCTTTACTTTTTCTTTCAGAGTTTCAGGACCCATTTCAGCTACTCCGGTTCAGAGTTTTGCAAGCATCTCATTCCAAATTTACTAACTTTAAAGTTTTCTGTGGGAAATTGGCCACATATTTTGTAAGCAGAGTTTGGATCCGTTGCTAGGGACATCTTCAGCTATAAAAATAAGAGCATTATTGGAATGTAGAGTAGGCTGTTGCAGTTGCCACCAGACGTGGCAAGATTAAAGGGGAAAAGGAATCCCCCCTCCTACATTCCCCATCCCAATTCAAAATGACAAGAAAACTTCTGATAGAATCAACTCACAGGGTTTTATATTTACAAGCATTTGTTGTGTCAAGTCTTTGGAGAGAAGGAAAAGATCTTGAGAGAAGGAAGAGATAGAAAATGCCCAGTTTCTTGCAGCATATGAGAGTGAGAAGCCAAAAAAGGAAAAGATGCTAGCTAGGAAAAACAGAACAAAACAGAACTGGAGAGGCATTGGCCAGGTTAAACGTAAGGCCTGATGAACCACCACAAGCCTGTGGAAGACTTTGAATGGGCCAGTGTCCCTACACCTGAACCTGGGACTCATGGCCAAAAATGGCCAGGAGACTAAAGGTTGAGCCTGCCCAAGCTTCTCTGAACAGCTGCTCCCAAAGCAATCAGGCACCATGAATTGGACACAAAAGACTTGGCCTTAGGTTTGCTGCTCCTCCTGCAACCTATCACTGAATTCTTCCTTTGCATGCTAGATCCTCTTCTCCTTTTCTCCCCTTTTTCCTTTTTCCACATTTTCCTTTCTCAGTTAAAGTTGCAACTACTTGCTAGATTATAGCCCTAAAATAGTCTTGTTTCTACTTTCAAAAGATAGATTGAGATGAATTTTGGAGGATGGGGGTAAGGTTTTGATAGAAAACTAGAGATGACAAGCATAAAGGAAGAGCTAGCATTCTGAACAGTTAGAGTAAATGAGAGATATACTTAGAGATGGTATTCTTTTCTGGCATGACCTACTTGATTATAAGTCCTTATTTTTTTAGTCTTGGGATTTTCTTAGTCTTAGGATAGTCTTGGGATAAAAGTGAACAAAACAAAGGATGGAACACGACCACTGTTAGTATAAGTAGAGTCAGAATTGAGATGGGGCGCCTGGGTGACTCAGTGGGTTAAAGCCTCTGCCTTCGGCTCAGGTCATGATCTCAGGGTCCTGGGATGGAGCCCTGCATCGCATCGGCTCTCTGCTCAGCAGGGAGCCGGCTTCCCCCTCTCTTTGCCTGCCTCTTTGCCTACTTGTGATCTCTCTCTCTCTCTCTCTCTCTCTCTCTCTCTGTCAAATACATACATACATACATACGTACATACATGAAAGCAAGCTTTAAAAAAAAAAAACAAGAATTGAGAGCCCCTTCTTTCATTGGATGCACTTTCACTGTTCGTCCTTCCCTTCCTCTCCCCTCAGCTTCCCTGTCTGCTCTTTTGCCAGTGTGGCCTTTAGGGCCTTCACTGAGTTCACTCTTCACAGGGTCGTGTTCCTTGGATGTGGGAATTGTGTTCTTTCTCAGTGATGCTGGTGGGAGTCCCTTAATGAGCTGGGAACAAGGTTCTTGAAGAATAGTTCCCAGTCCTGCTTCTCCTGGCCAAATAAAACATTCTGGCTCTTAGGGATGAGTAATTTTAGCAAAACACTTTAGACTGTTGAAGTACAGCTGTGTCTCCAGTATTACTTTTCAGCATGTAGTTAGATTTCCCAGAGAACAGCTGACCCCTCTAGGAATATAGAATACCCTCTCAAATACGTGAAATTGAACTAAATTAAACAAGATGCATTTTTAAAAACTGAGTCACAACTTAATGAACAATTCAACCAACGGGAAGTTGTAGTGATTCTAAACTCGCCCGAACCTAATATACCTATGAAATGTGTAAATAAAAATTGGTAGAATTGCTAGAAAACATGGACGAATTCAAAATAAGAGTAGGAGATGTTAATGCACATGTTGATAAATAAAACAAAAATGTATACACATATAACATATTTGAAAAACATAATTAACAAGTTTATCTATGATCATTTGTAGAACTCTGCACCTAACAATTAGAAACTATATATTCTATTCAGAAATGCTTTGAAACACTTTTGTAATTGTTTATGTACTAGGTCAGGGCCTGGCAAATTGAGGCCTATGGACTAAATTCATCCAGGACATTTCTATAAATAGTTTAAGAGAACACAGCCATGCCTATTCACTTATGTATTGTCTAGGGCTGTTTTTGCACAATAGCAGAGTTTGAGTAGTTACTGACAGAGACGTTATTGCTCTGCAAACCCTATACCTATTTACTATATGGCCATTTACCTAAATATGGCCATTTACCTAAAAAGTTTTATTTTACTAGAAAATAAAACAAGTCTTAACAAATATCAAAGAATGGATATGCAAGCCATTTTTCTAACCACAATACAAAAAAATGATAACTAAAAAATCTGGAAATTTAAAAATGCACTTCCAAATAACTCATTAGTCAAAGAAAAATCATTATGGAAACTTTAAAAATATTTAGAATTAAATGATTATGAAAATGCCATACATTTAAAACATGGTATTCAACTTAAGTTATATTTAGAGAAAATATATAGGCTTAATGCTTATATATCAGAAAAAAGAAAGCTTAGTGGGCTAAATATCCAACTACAAAAGTGAGAAAATCAATAGAGTAAACCCAGAAAAAGTAAAGAACGTTAGTACAGTAGATATCAAAGATACAATAGAAAACATCTATAAATACAAAACCTGAGTGTTTGTTTGTTTTAAAGACCTCTCTACGGTTGAACCAGAAAAGATAAGGTGCAAATAAAAAATCAGACACAAGAAAAAGAGGATGTAACTGCATACAATGAACAATTCCAATAAATTTGAAAGGTTAGATAAAATCGCCAGAAAATTTTCACTTACCAAAACTGAATTAAAAATAAATAGAAAAACCTGTATAATCATATAACCATTAGAAACCAAAACATTTGTTATAACATACCCATAGAAAGAATATTACACCCTGCTTGCTTTATTGACACATTTTACCTACTATCAGGGTAAATAAATATTAAGGTATTTGATTTTAAAAGTCTACATAATATTTTAGACCCCCCCAAAAAAACTGTTATTAAAAAAGAAATATCTGGGGCGCCTTGGTGGCTCAGTGGGTTAAAGCCTCTGCCTTTGGCTCAGGTCATGATCTCAGGGTCATGGGATCGAGCCCCGCATCGGGCTCTCTGCTCAGCAGGGAGCCTGCCTCCCCCCCTCTCTCTGCCTGCCTCTCTGCCTACTTGTGGTCCCTCTCTCTGTTAAATAAATAAATAAAATCTTTAAAGAAAAGAAAAGAAATATCTCATGACCAGCTGGGATTTGTCCTAGGAATAATATGAACAGTTTAACATTAGCCTATTTTTATAATTCAGCACATTAACAAATTGTAGGAGAAATCCCATAAATCATCTCAATAAATGCAAAAACAAAAAGCATTGCATTAATTTTAACACCTATTCAGGATTTTAAACAAAGTCTTAGCAATCAAGGAATAGAAGGAGACATCATTGGGGCACCTGGGTGGCTCAGTAGGTTAAGCGTCCGACTCTTGATTTTAACTCAGGTCATGATCTCAAGGTCTTGAGATGGAGCCCAGCATCTGGCTCTACACTCCACTTGAGATTCTCTCTCCCTCTCCATCTCCCTTTCCCCTGCTCACACTCTTTCTCAAATAAATAAATATATCTTTTTTTTTTAAAGGAAACATCATTAAGCTGTAAGCGACATCTTTTCATGCAAAGATGGTATGGGTGTTAAAATTGTAGAATCTTGGGATTTAAATCCCAGCTCTGCCATTCAGTTATTAGTTGTTTGACATTGTGTAAGTGTTACAAATTGTTTAATGAATTAGCTTCTGTCATTTTTTTTAAAGTCAGGTTGATTGAGGATTAATTTACATTCAGTATAATTAACCCTTTTTTGTCTATGAACTTTGATGAATAAATACAGTTGTGAAACTAAAAACGCAGTTAAGATATAGAACATTTCTATCACCTCTGGGAAGTCTCCCATCTCTAGTCCCCAGTAACTACTCATCTGTGGTTCCTATAATTTTTCCTTTTTTAGAATGTTAAATAAATGGAATCACACATTATGGGGCCTCTTTAATCTGGTATGTGTTTCATTTAGCATCATGCCTTTGAAATTTATCCATTGCTCTTGTGTGTTTCAGTAGTTTGTTTTGTTGAAAAACTGTGAGAATGAATAGAGTTCAGCAGGTCACTAGCAAGCACAGATCAAGGTTTTTGTGAGACCTAAGCTTATACGATTTAAGGGACCCTCTCTTAGAAAAAGAATACAAAATTACTGATATAAAATTAAGTATGAAAGTAGTTGTTTTAAATAATCACAACAGTACTGCTGTAAACACAGGAATTCTGAAATTTTTTTATTATACTTGTCCCCATCAAACAGAAAAACATACATATGTTTTCTTGAAAACTATATAAAATACACCATCTACTGTGTTCCTACAGGAAAAATGGGAACCTAATTCTCTGCTTATAGTTTTATATTTTTGGTGATTGGAAGGATTTTCCACTTACTAGTTTTTGGTTTCATACATCCTGGTTTCTCCTCCAGTGCCCACATAGTTCTAGGGAAGGGTGCCACAGGGGTGTTTGTGTCATGATCTACAGTCTCTGGCCTTGCACACTTTGTCACAAGTCTGATGAGTTGGCACAGGGTGGTAGGAGTATTCCTGGTAGCATTCCTATACTAGGAGAGCTAGCAGTAATTTAACTGCAGACTTTATGATTGGGAACCATGTAATATTCCATTAAACTCAAAACCAACTGCATGCCCAACCAGCTTCCTCTAACTGGATCCCCAGAATGTTCACTTCTACTTCAACACCATTCACTAGGATGGTGAATCCTATTTCACAGGATATGTGAAAGAGGTGAATTCTGAGTAGCAATAGACAGTGGTCTACTTATTTTAACCACAATATATCTTTCTTTTACATATTTTCTAAGAAAGTTTAACTGTGTGATCCATTGCCAAGGGCCTTCCCAGGGCCTAGAAGGGGTTCATGCAAGCAAGTGCTTTGAAGCTTAAGGGAAATTGCTGGGAAATTGGATGTCCAATACTTCTCATAAAGAAGATGAAGGCAGGGATTGAAGAAAACAGGAAATATGTGCAACTTTTTAATTTTGCTTGCTCTTTCTGCTTTGGGTTGAAAAGGGACAGTATACTTGACCCCTTTATTGGAAGAAGAGTTCAGGCAGTTCCATCTGGTGGTATTTTTTTTCTTTTTTCTTCTTTTTAAG
Organism: Procyon lotor; assembly: GCA_028646535.1. Lineage (NCBI taxonomy): Eukaryota > Metazoa > Chordata > Mammalia > Carnivora > Procyonidae > Procyon > Procyon lotor. The sequence continues at coordinate 145,466,910 of CM053603.1, forward strand.
TATACTCTCAGGGAGTAGGAGATGAGGCTACCCCGTCTTGTTGTCTCCACTCCACAGGCCCTGTCAGCCACTGGGACTAATTAGCGTAGGTCTGGCTTAACCTCCTCAAATGCCAGCATTTTTAGAGGAAACTGGGAGCTGAAGCCGGGCTGGGTAGGTTGGGTCCCATACTTTTCTTTTAATACTCTCTTAATGGAAATCACAGAACTAGCATCCTTATTTCAGAAAAGCAGTTTTCTCTTTTGGAACCAAAAAACATCACAGGCTAAAAAAACAACTTATTTATTCAACCTACAGTGATATGAGATGATCTCATTTTATACGTTAAAAGGTTTCAGATGAAATAATTTTTTTGGCTCAGAAAGTACAGATTTAGAGCATTTGGTTAACAAGGTATTTTAAATATTTCTCATGGGTTTTTGTTGCATAAGAGTCACATACCTTTAAAAATATGTTATTTTCAACTAGATTGCTTAAATACAGACTGTACTCTTCAATTATCAGATTCTGGGCAATGGAGGAATACAGAATTCAGAATTTTTTTTAAAGCATTATTGGAGTTTTAAATATGTCAAGTTTTGATCCTGACATTTATTTACTTGCATTTTACCCATTTTATCTTAAAATGACTTTTGAAGTTAATAAAAAGATTTGTATAAGTGATTTAATGTTTACTTTTAATCAAGTACTTGAGTACTTAGTCCAGTACTTTAATCAAGTTAAAGTCCTTGATTTAATCAAGTTAAAGTACTTGATTAAAGTACTGGACTAAGTACTTGAGACATATGGGTTTATAATTCCCCAGACAGAAAGCCTAACATGTATGCAATACCTGCACACACTATATGGAAGGATAAAATTATATGCTGATTTATAAGGTAAGTGTAGAAGTGGCACAACAGGAAGGAGGAAGGAGGAGGGCTGTGTAGTTAGCCAAGGGTTGCCTGAAAGATCCCAGATGAAGATGGATTGGAAGATGTTACAAAAAAGGAGGCTCCGTGGATAGAAGATGGCTTTGATGGGAAAAGAAATTCCCCAGGTGGGGTTGCCAGATTTAGTAAATAAAAATACATGTCACCTCATTAAATGCAATTTTCAGATAAACAATGAATGATTTTAATACTATATAAATATTTCCCATGCAATATATGGGACATACTTAGGCTAAAAAATTATTCAATAATTTTTATATTTTTTAAATTTAATCTGACAACCTTAACCTGGCAGCTTTTATTTTTGAAGACTCTATCATGGCCTCCCTGAGTTGAATTTCTAAATTCTGCATTTCTCTGAACCCAGCTGCCTTACTGGCTGTCCTAGTCAGAACAGCAGTGATAGGGGTACCCCAGCAGTAAGATGGTACTCTGGTCTAGTCCACAGCCAAACACACACTTGTTGACTTTTCCAGCATAATAATTTGGGCTTCCTGTAGAAAAGGATGGACCTTTAAATGCCTTTTTAAATTAAACCTTTTCATTGTGAAACCATTTTAGATTCACACACAATTGTGGGAAACAGTATACAGAGAGATCACATATATCGCAGATCGCAGATTTCTCCAATGGTAACAAGTTGCAAAACTATATGTATATGTATATGGTAACAACAAGGATATTGAAATTGATACAGTTAAGATACAAAACATTTCCAACCTCTTAAGAATCCATCTTGTTACCCTTTTGTAGCCACACCCCCTTACCCCCAACTGTACTTCCCCCTTAACTCCTTGAGACCGGTATTTGTTCTCCAATTCTCTAATTTTTTCATTTCAAGAATGATGTATAAATGGAATCACACAGTATGTAACCTTTTGGAATTGGCTTTTTTCAATAAGCATAATTCTCTGGAAATTTATCTAAGTTGTTGAGTGTATTAATAGTTTATTCCTTTTTATTGCTAATTAGTATTCTATAGTATGGATGTATCACAGTTTGTCTACCCATTCACCTATTGAGTGACATCTGAGTTTTTTCAGCTTTTGGCTATTATAAATAATAAATAAAGCTGCTATAAACATTTCTGGACAGTCTGTTGTATAAACTTAAGTTTTTGTTTGGAATAAATGCCCAGGAGTGCAATTGCTGTATTGTATAGTAGTTGCATGTTTAATGTTTTAAGGAACTGCCAAGCTTCTTTCCTTTTGTGAAATGGAAGTGGCTGTACCGTCTTCCATTCCCACTTGCAGTGAATGAAAATCCAGTTTCACTGCATCTTCACCAGCATTTGGTATTGACACTGTTTTTAATGTTAGCTGTTGATAGATTTGTACTGATATCTTATAGCTTTAATTAGCATTTACCTAGTGGCTAATAATATGGAACATATTTTTATGTACTTATTTACTTTTCCGTGAACATCTGTTCATATCTTTTGCCATTTCCTAATTCACTTGTCGAGTTTTTTAATGTTCAATTTTGAGAATTCTTTATATTGTCTAGTTACTGGTCTGTCCTTTGTTAGATGTGTGGTTTGCAAATATTTCTCCCTCACGGTGGCTTGTTTTTTCATCCTCATAACAGAGTCTTTGCAAAGCAGAAGTTTTCAATTTTGATAAAGTCTAACTTATCAATTATTCTTTTTATTGATTGTGCTTTTAGTTGCAAAATTAACTGCCTAACCCTAGGTCAAACTTAATTGCCTAACCCTAGAACCTAAAGATTTTTCTCCTGTTTTTCTAAAGGTTTTAGAGTTTTACATTTTATATTTAAGTTTGTGATCCATTTTTGAGGTGACATTTGTATAAGGTCTGAAACTTGGGTAAGGGTTAATTTTTCTGCCTATGGATTTTTTTCCCTATTTGTTGAAAAGGTTATTTTTCCTCCATCAGATTGCCTTTGTTAAAAATCAATTGGGTATATTTGTGTATATTATTGGGTATATTGGGTATATTATATATAATATATGTTATTTATATATTATATATATTATATATATAAAAAGATATGTATCTTTTTCTGGGTCTGGATATTCCATTCATTTATATGTCTGTTCCTATGCCAATACCACACAGTCTTAATTATTGTAGCTATATAATATAATAAGTTTTTTGTTTTTATTTTTTTTTGTAATAAGTCTTGAAATCATTTTAACTATTCTAGTTCCTTTCCCATTCTACATAAATTTTTTAATAATCTGTATATATCTAGATAAAAATCTTGCTGGGATTTTGATAGAAATTATGTTAAACCTGTATGTCAATTTGGGGAGTACGGGCATCTTTACCATAGTTAGCCTTCCAATCTATGAACATGGTATGTCTTCTTGTTTATTTAGGTCTTCTTTGATGTCTTTCATCACTGTTTTATAGTCTTCAACATGAAAGTCTTATACATGTTTTGTTAAATTTACACCTAAGTATTTTAGGGGTTTTTTTTCTTTAGCAATTGTAAATGGCATTGTATTTTTAATTTTTGTGTTCATATGTTCATTGCTAGCATATAAAAATAAAATCACACATTTATCTTTTATCCTGCAACTTTGCTAAGCTCAGTTCTAGCATGGTTTGGGGGCTTGAGGGGAAGTTTTTTAGATTTCTTGGGATTTTCTATGTGAACAATCATGTCATCTGCAAATGAGAACAGTTTAATGTCTTCCTTTCTGATGTATATGACTTTCATTTCTTTTCTTGCCTTACTACACTGATTAAAAAGTTCTAGCACTATGTTGAATAATTCTGGTCAGAGCAGACATCTGTTCCTTGTTCCCAATCAGAGAGAAAGCATTCAGTCTTTCATTTTTAAGTACAATATTTGCTCTAAGTTTTTTTATACACAGTGGTCATCATTTCTTTTAAATGTGTTTATATTTTATGTCCTAGAATATGATTTATCTTAGTGTATGTTCCATAACATTTAAAAAGAATGTGTATTCTGTTGAATGGAGTGTTGAGTGCAAATGTTGATCAGATCCTATTAGGTAATGGTTATCACTTAGTTCTTCTATATCCTTGCTCTGAGAGGACCGTTGAACTTTGCAACTGAACTGTACCTTTGTCTGTTTCTTCTTTCATTTCTATCAGTTTTTGCTTCCTGTATTTTGTAGCTCTTTTGTTTGGTGCATACACATTAAGGATTGCTATGTCTTCTTGACAGATCCACCCTTTTATCATTATATAATGTCCTCTTTCTCTGGTAGTTTTCCTTACTCTAAAGTCATTTATATGATGTTAATATAGCCACTCTGCTTTCTTTTGATCAATATTTGTATGTTGGGGCATCTGGGTGGCTCAGTTGGTTAAGCGTCTGCCTTCAGCTCAGGTTATGGTCCCAGAGTCCTGGAATGGAGCCCTGCTTCAGGCTCCCTGTTCAGTGGGGAGTGTGCTTCTCCCTCTCCTTTTGCCCGTCTCCCCTTCTTGGGCTCTCTTTCTCTCATTCTCTCTCTCAAATAAACAAATAAAATATTTTTTAAAATATTTGTGGGGCACCTGGGTGGCTTAGTTGGTTAAGCATCTGCCTTTGGCCCAGGTCATGATCCCAGGGTCCTAGGGATTGAGCCCTGTGTTGGGTTCTCTGCTCAGTGGAAAGCCTGCTTCTCCCTTTCCCTCTGCCTGCCCCTCTACCTGCCACTCCACCTGCTTGTGCCCCCTCTGTCTCTGTCAAGTAAAGAAATAAAATCTTTAAAATATATATGTATTTGTATGTTAAATTTCTTCCATCATTTTACTTTCAGCTTGTTATGTTGTTATATTTGAGGTAAATTTCTTGTAAACAGCATACAGTTAGGCCATGTTTTCTAATCTATTCTGTCCATCTCTATCTTTAAATTTGCATTTTTAGGCCATTTACATTAACGTGATTATTGATATGTAAGGGTTTAAATCTACCGTTTTATTCTGGTTTTTTTCTGTTTACTCTTTTTAATTTCTCTATTTTCTCTTTCCTGCCTTCCTCTGTGTTACTTGAACATTTTTAGAATTCTGTTTTGATTTATCATAGTGTTTTTTAGTGTATTCCTTTGTATAGCTTTTTAAGTGGTTGCTAAACCGCTAGGGTGGGTGTGGCCTTTTTACCACTGGGCAATATGGAAAGTAATGACTCTCTACTAGTCCTCTTCTATCATATCCTAGTGGGGAAGGAGAGGTGCACTTCATTATTTCCCAGAGGAGATGGAATTCAAGGCTTACCATGTGGTCTCTATTGATATTGCAATGGTGGTGGTAGTGATAGGAAGGGGGAACAGGGGTTTGTTATTACCCTTAAGAGATGAAAATCCCTTTGGGAGTTCAATCACAGCTTGATGGTCTCTGATACCACCCTGGTGAGAGGTGGAGGAGGAGCTGGGGTGCCTCATTACAGTCTGACAAGAGTGGAAGTCTAGGTTCCCCCACTCAGCCTTTGCTAATGGGGGCAAGGCCACAGTTTTTTAGTGTTTGGAGTCAAATAGTTTTTATCTAAACATTTTTGGTCTTGCTTGGTGGCCTTTTCCCGGTCATTTTGTTAAATAGAATAGACATTCGTTCGTTGGGGCTTTTTTTGTCTCCTCCCATTGGCATTTCCAAGTTATGGCTTCTTTAACCCCAAGCCTGAGATAATGAGGCAAAAAGACGCAGGGAGTTAACTGCTATGTTGTCCCTTTTACCCAAGGTCCCAGAGTGTCTTCTCTCTATATTTCAGAGACTTCCTAAGTTTGTTTTATATATAAGGTCCAGGATTTTTAGCTATACTTAGCAGGAGGAATAGGGAAAAATACTACTACTACTACTACTACTACTACTACTACTACTACTGGAGTAGTATAGTACCTTTCCAGAGGAATAGGGAAAAATACTACTACTACTACTACTACTACTACTACTACTACTACTACTACTACTACTGGAGTAGTATAGTACCTTTCCAGAAGCTAAAATTCTATAAATACTTCTAATGCCAACATAATCATTGAAAAGCCCTATTAATCTCCTACCTGCTATTATTCCATGGGTAGAATTCTTTTTTTTTTTCCATGCTATACAACTAAAAGTATGTGTCTTAGTCAGGGTTCTCTAGAAAAAAAGAACCAATAGGAGATGCATATCTGTATCTATATCTATCTCTATATCTATATTTATATTTATATCTATATCTATATATCTATAACTATAGCTATAGCTATCTATATATAAAAGGAGTTGGCCTATGCACTCCATGACTCTGGTAAGTCCCAGCATCTGCAGTGTGAATTGGCAAGCTGGAACCCAGATTCCTATCCTAGCCAGAAGGCCTGAGAACCAGGACAGCTGATGGTGTAGTCTTAGTCTGAAGGCTGACAGGCTCTAGATGTAAAAAGAGCTGATGTTTCAGTTCAAATCCAAAGGCAGAAAAAATTCTCTTACTCAGCAGAGGTTCAGCCTTTTGTTCTATTCAGGTCTTCATCTAGTGAGAGGCCCACCCACCTTAGGGAAGGCAATCTGCTTTATTCAGTCTACCATTCAAATGTTAATCTCATCCAAAACACCCTCACAGAAACACCCAGAATAATGTTTGACCAAAACACCCAGAATAATGTTTGACCAAATATCTCCGCACCCTGTGACCCAACCAAGATGACACATAAAATTAACCAGCACAATGTGCAAACATTTAAAAGCACAAGATTACCAGTTTGGTTAATTTAGACCTAAATATGAATTCTGACCAAGGTTGCCCACAAATTTCACATTTTGGGATGACTTTGATGTACGTAGAGAATTTCAAAGAGAATGAGTAAAGTCTTTTAAAGATTCAGAAGTGTATTTAAAGAGAAGAACCACTTGTTGGGAAAACTGGACAGCAACATGCAGAAGAATGAAACTGGACCACTTTCTTACACCATACACAAAAATAAATTCAAAATGGATGAAAGACCTAAATGTGAGATAGGAAATCATCAAAATCCTAGAGGAGAACACAGGCAGAAACCTCTTTGACTGGCTGTAGCAGTTTCTTACTGGACACATTGCCAGAGGCAAGGGAGGCAAAAGCAAAAATGAATTATTGGGACTTCATCAAGATAAAAATTTATGCACAGGGAAGAAAACAATCAACAAAGACAGCCTATGGAATGGGAGAAGATATTTGCAAATGACATATCTGATAAAGGGTTACTATCCAAAATCTATAAAGAACTTATCAAACTGGACACCCAAAAAAACAATCCAGTTAAGAAATGGGCAGAAGACATGAATAGACATCTATAGAAGACATCCAGATAGTTAACAGACACATGAAAAAATGTTCAAATCACTCATAATCAAGAAAATACAAATCAAAACCACACTGAGATACCACCTCACACCTGTCAGAATAGCTAAAATCAACAACACAAGAAACAACAGATGTTGGCAAGGTTGCAGAGAAAGGGGAATCCTCTTGCACTTTTGGCGGGTATGCAAACTGGTACAGCCACTCTGGAGGACACTATGGAGAGTCCTCAAAAAGTTAAAAATAGAACTACCCTATGATCCAGCAATTGCACTATGAAATATTACCTAAAGGATAGAAAAATACAGATTCAAAGGGATACATGCACCCCAATGTTTATAGCAGCATTATCAACAATAGCCAAACTATGGAGAGAGCCCAAGTGTCCATCCATCAACTGATGAATAGATAAAGAAGAGGTGGGGTGTACACACACACACACACACACACAATGGAATAATACTCAGCCATCAAAAAAAAATGAAATCTTGCCATTTGCAGTGACACGGATGGAGCTGGAGTATATTATGCTAAGTGAAATGTCAGTCAGAGAAAGACAAATACCAGACAATCTCACTCATATGTGGAATTTAAGAAAGAAAATAGATGAACATATGGGAAGGGCAGAAAGAAATGAAAGCGGGGAGAGGGAAATAAACTATAGGAGACTATTAACTATAGAGAACAAACAGGGTTGATGGATGGAGTTGGGTGGAGGATGGGCTAGTTGGGTGATGGATATTGAGGGCACTTGCTATGATGAGTGCTGGATGCTGTACATAGTGATGAATCATTGACTTCTACTCCAGAAATCAGTATTGCACTATATGTTCACTAACTAAAATTTAAATTTAAAAAAAAAGCAGTAGGGATCTGAAGCATAGATAGATAAGGAAAGCAACCACTAAAATCTGGAAGGCAGTATGGCATTATGGAAAGTAAGAGACTATGGTTGCTGTTTTTCAATAGAGCTTTATAGAAGAAAAACTTAAAACTTTTATTTTTCCTGACTCTTAGAGTAAGAATTTATTATTTTTTCTTTTTTTTTTTTTTAAGATTTTATTTATTTATTTGACAGAGAGATCACAAGTAGGCAGAGAGGCAGACAGCAAGAGGGGGGGAAGCAGGCTCCCTGCTGAGCAGAGAGCCCGATGCGGACTCCATCCCAGGACCCCAAGACCAATACCCGAGCTGAAGGCAGAGGCTTTAACCTACTGAACCACCGAGGCGCCCCAAGAATTTATTTTTTTCATTGTTGAAAGATTTAAAAAATTCAAAATAAGTGTTTCTCATGATCTATAATCTCTTTGTCACCATTTCTTAACATTCTCCCTTGGGCTAGCACGCAGGTGTCAAGAGCTACTGTTTTTCAGGGCAGGCAGTATCACTTGTGGAGAAGACTTTGGATGCAAACAGATCTGGGTTCCCAGGTGTGTGATCTGGAGCAAATTGCTTTACCTCTCTATTTATTTGACAGAGAGAAACACAGCGAGAGAGGGAACACAAGCAGAGGGAATGGCAGCGGGAGAAGCAGGCCTCCCGGCCGAGCAGGGAGCCTGATGCAGGGCTCAATCCCAGGACTCTAGGATCATGACCCCAGTCGAAGGCAGATGCTTAACGACTGAGCCACCCAGGTGCCCCTGTTTACCCCTCTAAACAGGAATTTTCTTATCTGAAAATGAGGAGTTTAATATCTGTAAAATCAGTTTAAGTCCTCCATAATTAAACATTCTCAAAAGTAAGACATCTAGATAATCTTCAGTTTTGCAGTTTTATGAATTAGACTGACATCTTGATGCTTAAATCTCTATATATTGGATTGTTTCCTTGAACTCAGTTTCTTAGAGGTAGAATTACTGAGTCAAGGTATAGAACCTTCTAGAAAGGTGGTACCAAGATTGCACTAGCAATGGAAGAAAGAAAGAGAGAGAGATGCTTTTCTAATTTTTAAACTTTTTATTTTGTAGAAGCATCAGATGGTGAAGGAGGAGGAGACCCAGAAATGCAGCAGGAGACAGCTCCAGTTCCTGCCCTGGCAAAGAAAACCAAACAGGTGACAGTACTGTAGGAGTCACAACTGTTAAATTCTGGAATCAGCTTTTTCTACTCCTCTGCATTGTTCCCTGTTCTTTAACATCAGTTGTTGGTGGAATTTGAGGGAAGCTTTTTATCCTCTTTGCCTTGGAAAAAACCATGCTTCATTAATGATAAACAAGCAAGATCTGTTTTCCCTCTAATTTTTTTTCAGTATAAATGTATTTTACAATAATGATATCTTAGATTCTTGTACCACATTTTTACCAAAGATCCAGTAGTACTCTGTTTGGTACAGTTCCTAGGAAAAGACAAATAGCATAAAAATATGTAAAATTACTTCTCATACCAGTGCATGATTACAGCACCATGCCATGCTGCCAGCCAGCTCCTAGGGTCTCATGTCTACCTAACATGAGTTATGGTCCATTGTATGAATATTTATCATGAGATTTCTACCTTCAGTATTATCAAAAGTCATTTAATACACTTTGCTTCCTGGACTTAGAACCTTTCTTCCTTCTTAATCTTTCTACTGGCTACTCACATCCATTTGCAGCTTTTTCATATTGTGTGTCCCTCATACCTGATTGGTAACCATGTGTGATTTTTTTTAAAAGGATTATCTACTGTCAAATTAAAATTATCATCTTCTTAAAGATGATTTAAGAATTTTAAGTTCTTCAAACTTAAAATTATCATAATAAGATTTGTAGTCTTATTATTATTGTAAGTGACCCTAAACTCATTCCCATGAGAGGGTGACTCTACCCAGTTTGTAACTAGGCTCAGGATAATTGTGAGAATCATTTTACCTACAAGCTGTGCAAGTTTGAGCAAGTTAAACTCTCTGTGCCTCAGTCTCCTCATTGGTAAAATGCTGATTATAAGTATATTTTCCTCACAGAGATTAAATGGCTAATACTTGGGATACCTGGGGGGCTCAGTGGGTTAAGCATCTGCCTTCAGCTCAAATCATGTTCCCAGGGTCCTACGATCAAGTCCTACATCGGGATCCTTGCTCAGCAAGGAGCCTGCTTCTCCCTCTTCTTGCCACTCCCTGTGCTTGTGCCTACTCTCTCTTTCTCTCTCTGATAGATAGATAGATAGATAGATAGATAGATAGATAGATAGATAGATAGATAGATAGATGGATGGATGGATGGATGGATGGATGGATGGATGGATGGATGGATGGATGGATAGATAGATAGATAGATAGATAGATAGATAGATAGATAGATAGATAGATAGATAGATAATACTTGTTAAGCACTTCAAAAGGTGGTCGGCAAATAGTAAGCACCAAAGTGATAATTATTATAGTAAATAACACTTCATTTTCTTTATTTTATTATCTTTTCCTGGTGGGATGGGGTGATACAGAAAGATATACATATTTAATATGTAATCATCTCAGTTTCCTCTCCAGCCATTAAATATTTTGCTCCAAAGCTGCATATCAGTTTTAGGTTTTGTTTTTTCTTTTTGCTATTATTTTATTTTACTTTTTTAATTCAACTATAATCAACATACAGTGTTATCTTAATTTCATGTATACAATATAATTATTCAACAATTCTATGCATTACTTACTGCTCACCATAAATGTACTCTTAATCCCCTTAACCTATTTCACCCATTCTTCCACCCACCTCCCCTTTGGCAACCAAAAGTTTGTTCTCTATAGTTAAGAGTCTGTTTTTTGGTTTGTCTCTTCCCCCCCCCTTTGTTCCTTTGTTTTGTTTCTTAAATTCTATATATGTGTGAAATCATATGGTATTTGTATTTTGCTGACTGACTTATTTCACTTAACATTATACCCTCTAGGTCCATCCCTGTTGTTACAAATGGCAAGATTTCATTCTTTTTTATGGCTGAGTTATATTATGTGTGTGTGTGAGAGAGAAAGAAAGAGACAGACAGAAAAACAGACAGAGAGGGACATTTCCTTTTTCTATTCATCTATGGATGGACACTTGGGTTGCTTCCGTATCTTGGTTGTTATACATAATCCCACAGTAAACATAGGGGTACATATATCTTTTTGAATAAGTGTTTTTGTTTTCTTTGGATAAATACCCAGTAGGGGAATTACTAGAACAGATGTTAATTCTGTTTTTAATTTTTTGAGAAACATCCATACTGTTTTCCACAGTGGTTGCACCAGCTTGCATTCTCACCAACAGTACAAGAGGGTTCCTTTTTCTCCACATCTTCGTCAACACTTGTTATTTCTTATGTTTTATTTTAGCTCTTCTAACAGATGTCAGGGGATATCTCATTGTGGTTTTGATTTACAGTTTCCTGATGATTGGTGATATTGAGTATCTTTTCATGTGTCTCTTGACCATCTGTATATCTACTTTGGAAAAATGTCCATTTATATCCTCTGCCCATTTTTACTTGGATTATTTGGGGTTTTGGTGATGAGTTTGCATAAGTTATTTATATATTTTGAATATTAACTTTTTATTGGATATATCATTTTCAAACATCTCCCATTCAGTTGGGTGTCTTTTATTTTTTGATGATTTGCTTCTCTATGCAAAAGCTTTTTGTTTTGATGTAGTCTCAATAGTTTGATTTTGCTTTTGTTTCCCTACCCAAAGGAGACATATCTAGAAAAATGTTTTTATAGCTGATGTCAAAGAGATAACTGCCTGCGTTTTCCTCTAAGAATCTTAGGCTTTCAGGTCTCACATTTCAGTCTTTAATCCATTTTTAGTTTTTGTGTATTGAGTAAAAAAAGTGGTCAGATTTTATTCTTTGTCAGGTAGCTGTCCAGTTTTCCCAACACCATTTGTTAAAGAAACTGTCTTTTTTTCCATTGCATATTCTTGCCTCCTTGTCATAGATTAATTGACCATAAAAACCATTTATTTCTGGGTTCTATATTTTCCCTCCATTGATCTACTGTTTTTGTGCCAGGACCATACCATTTTGATTACTATAGCTTTGTAATATGTTTTGAAATGCAGTGTCTCCAAGTTTTTTTCTTTTTCAAGATTACTTTGGTTATTCAGGGTCTTTTGTGGTTCCTCACAAATTTAGGATTATTTGTTCTAGTTTTGTGGAAAATGTTGGTATTTTGATAGGGATTTCATTAAATCTGCAGATTGCTTTGGGCAATATGGAAATTTTAACAATATTGGTTCTTCTAATCCATGAATATGGGATATCTTACCATTTATTTGTGCCATCTTCAATTTCTTTTATAAGTGTTTTGTAGTTTTGAGAGTACAAGTCTTTCACCTCCTTGGTTAAGTTTATTCCTAGGTATTTTATTATTTTTGGTGAAGTTATAAATGGGATTGTTTTCTTATTTTCTCTTAATGCTACTTCATTATTGTTGTAAAGAAATGCAACAGATTTTTTTATATTACTTTTGTATCCTGCTACTTTACTGAATTCATTTATCTGTTCTAGTAGTTTTTTGGTGGAGTCATTCAGGTTTTCTATATAGAATATCATGTCACCTGCAAATAATGAAATTTTCCTTACCAATTTGGCTGTCTTTCTTTTTCTTGTCTGATTGCTGTGGCTAGGACTTCCAGTACTATGTTGAATAAAAGTGGTGAGAGTAAATATCCTTGTCTTGTTCCTGATCTTAGAAGAAAACTCCCAGTTTTTCACAATTGAGTATGATGTTAGCTGTGGGTTTTTCTTGTATGGGCTTTATTATGTTGAGGTATGTTCCCACTAAGTCTACTTTGTTGAAAGTTTTTTATCATGAATGGATGGTTGTACTTTGTCAAAAGCTTTTTCTGCATCTGTTGAAATGATCAGATGGTTTTTATCCTTTCTCTTGTTGATGTGATGTATTGTGTTGATTGATTTGAGAATACTAAACCACCCTGCATCCCAGAAATGAATCCCACTTGGTTGTGGTGAGTCATTTTTTTAATGTACTGTTGGACTCAGTTTTTTACTATTTTGTTGAGGATTTTTGCATCTATGTTCATCAGAGATATTAGCCAACAGTTCTTTTTTGTTTGTTTTTTTGTTTTTTGTTCTAAAGATTTTATTTTTTTGACAGAGAGAGATCACAAGTAGGCAGAGAGGCAGGCAGAGAGAGAGGAGGAAGCAGGCTCCCTGCCAAGCAGAGAGCCTGACGCGGTGCTTGAGCCCAGGACCCCGAGATCATGACCTGAACTGAAGGCAGAAGCTTTAACCCACTGAGCCATCCAGGTGCCCCTTTTTTTGTAGTGTCTTTATCTGGTTTTGGCATCCCAGTAATGCTGGTCTCATAGAATGAATTTGAACGTATTCTTTTCTCTTGTAGTTTTTGGAACAGTTTTTTTTTAAAAAAGGGTATTAACTCTTCTGTAAATGTTTGGTAGAATTTACCTGTGAAGCCATCTGGTCCAGGACTTTTGTTTGTTGGGAGTTTTTTGATTACTGATTTAATTCATTGCCAGTAATCACTCCATTCAGATTTTCTATTTCTTCCTGATTCAGTTTTGGGAAGTTATATGTTTCTCAGAATGTATCCATTTCTTCTAGGTTGTCCAATTTGTTGGCATACAATTTTTCATAATAGTCTCTTATAATCCTTTGTATTCTGTGGTGTCAGTTATTTCTCCTCTTTCATTTCTGACTTGATTTGAGTTCTCTCTCTTGTTTTTTATGAGTCTGGCTAATGGTTTATCAATTTTGTTGGATCTTTTCAAATAACCAACCCTGGGTTCATTGATCTGTTCTCTTGTTTTCTTAGTCTTTATTTCATTTATTTCTGCCCTAATCTTTATTTCCTTCCTTCTACTGGCTTTAGGCTTTGTTTGTTTTTTTATTCTTTGTTTTTTGTTTTCTCCTTTAGGTCTAAGATTAGGTTGTTTATTAGGATTTTTCTGGCTTATTAAACTAGGCCTGTATTGCTATAATCTTCCCTTTTCAATAGTTTTCTCCATCCCAAAGATTTCCGATGGATGTGTTTTCGTTTTCATTTTCATTTGTTTCCCTTTATTTTTTTATTTCCTCTTTGATTTCTTGGTTGACCCATTCATTGTTTCATAGCATGTTACATAAACTTCATGTATTTGTGTTCTTTCCAGATTTTTTCCTGTGATTGATTTCTGGTTCATACCATTGTAGTCAGAAAAGATGCACGGTGTGATTTTAATCTTTCTCTGAGTCATTTTCTTTGTTCATTTTACTGATGTGGCTGCTATTTCGGGGTGTATCCATGGGATGAAGTGAGCTTAGGATCTTCCTACTCTGCCATCTTCCCAGACTCCCTTCTCAGTTTTAGTTTCAGCCATTCTTTTATAAAGCCTACAGGTTAACATCCTTAGCCTTTTGATTTATTTCACCAACATGGAATTTAATTTTACATTTGCTTATCCCATTGACCATGCCATAGTCATGCCTTCTTTGACCTTTGCCTCTGTAGTGCCTACTTGCAGAACTTGTTTCCAAATATCTTTCTTTAGAACCCCATTGGCTTTCTTTTTCCTTACTTTCTTTCTTGATTTTCTTCTTGCTAGTTCCTCACTTTTTCAAGACTCACTAGAGAAAAACTAAATTTGCCCAAGTCTTTACCTTTACTTCTTATGGTCTTTTTGTCCACATGGCTAAATTTCCACCTTTTTTAAGCTCCTTCTCCCTTGGCTCTTCTTTTCTTACAACATCAAGTTAAATAAATGGCAAAGAATCATAGGAAGAAGAGGGAAAAGTGGGAGAGGAGGAAGTGAAATACATTCCCCATTTCTTGAGCATTCACCTATCTTTTGTCAACCTAGGTTTGAACTATAATAAATATCATTTACTGAGCACTCTCCATAAGCACTGTGCAAGACACAATGACTCAAATGATCCTATGAAGTAGGGAATACCCTATGCCCTGTGAGGTAGGGAGTGCCCCATTTTACAAATTACCTGAGGCTTACAGAGATGGGTTCTGGGAGTCATGTCCCACTTGGTTGGCTGTGATCCAGGTGCTGAGGATGATGCTGCTTTTCACCTGTCCCTTTTTCACCTCTCCCTTCTCTTTCAATTTAGGAAAATTGGATTCAACATGTCCTCATGTGATTTTTTGGTCACGTGGCATTGCTATTTTCTGCTAAGAAAAAAAAATTACAAAAGTTTAAGATTGTTCTGACCATTTTAACCACTTTCCTCTTGCTCTAATGTCCTTAACTACCAAATTACTTTAAAGAATCCAAGTCTTAGGTACACCAAATGCCCTAACCCCTTTCTCCAAGTCTGTCCTAATTTCTCTGAATAGAGAACTCAAGGAAATCTTCTTATTCCCCACTGCCTCATATGAGTGCACTTCATCTAGCTCCTGGTTTCCACACCAGGCTGTGTACCTCCAGGACAGAATTTTACTGTGCATTTCCATAGCACCTAGCACAGAACCTCACCTTAGATTGGCCCTCATTATTTGTGAAATGAAATAATGGATGGTTATACCAGGATTCTAGTTTTTTCACCATTCTTTCCTTCTCAGCCCTTTGTGTCCCCATTTGTAAGCCATCTACTACCCACAGGAGTTTCTTAGACTCTGTGACCCAGTGTCCCTCTTCCAACCCCCTTCTTGATTGAGCTGGGATCTCTCTTCCACTGCCCTTAACTGCCCAAACAGCCCCTCTTGCTCCTCTGTGGGTTCCCATTCTCTCTCCCTCGAGCTACTCTTCTCCCTCTGGAAATCATCTGACCACCCCAAGGATGACCTTCTTATGGGGAGGCTGACCTTTCTT
The DNA here is from genome assembly GCA_028646535.1 of Procyon lotor. NCBI lineage: Eukaryota > Metazoa > Chordata > Mammalia > Carnivora > Procyonidae > Procyon > Procyon lotor. Next base: position 145,482,805 of record CM053603.1, read on the forward strand.
GAATCCTTCTAGAGTTGTTTACATACATAGAGCTTGAGTCTCCAACTTGCTCGTAAGTGACTTGAGGGCCAGGGTTCTTTTGTTTTCACTATAGTAACTAGCACAGTGCTAGGATTTGATTCATTGGACAGATGTAACAGGGTATTTGAGGTTGGTTGGTTTGTTTGTTTGTTTATTTATTTATTTATTTGTTTGTTTGTTTATTTATTTATTTATTTTGGATTTGTTTTTAGATTTTATTTCTTTATTTGACAGACAGAAAGAGATCACAAGTTGGCAGAGGGGCAGGCAGGGGGAGAAGAAGAAGCAGGTTCCCCGCTGAGCAGAGAACCTGATGCAGGGCTTGATCCCAGGACCTTGAGATCATGACCTGAGCAAAAGGCAGAGGCTTAACCCACTGAGCCACCCAAGCACCCTGGGTATTTGTTTTTTAATGGTAACTATTATATTTTTTCCCTGGCTCAAAACAAAAGAAAAAAGAAATTATTTTGTGCTACATTTAAGTTTTGAATTTTTTTCAAATTTGTTTCACTATTTTATTCTTCTTTTTTTTTTTAAGATTTTATTTATTTGAGAGAGTGCATGCACAAACAAGGAAGGTCATGCAAAGGGAGAAGGAGAAACAGACTCCCCACTGAGTGGGGAGCCATGTATGGGGGCTTGATTCCAGGACCCTGGGATCATGACCTGAGCCGAAGGCAGACTCTTAACCAACTGAGCCATGTAGGTGCCCTGCTTTGCTGTTCTTTAAGAGGGTTTTTATACTTGCGTAGGAACTTCCTGGCATAATGCTGCCTGCTATAATATGCATTTAGGCTTAAATATCACCAAGTAAGTATATATATTGAGTTAGATCGTGTTCCCTCCTTTGCCATAGCTGGGCCTCACATTTCTGTTATTGAGTCCATGCCTCCCATCTGTTCAGTATTTTCAAGCAGCAGATTTATAACTTTATAAGTTTTTTACCCATGCAACTACATCATCTCTAGCAACCATTTCACATCTAAATAATCATCCTTGGCCTCCTTAATAATGTAAGTATAAAGATTTGCCAATACTTCTTTTTTTCCAGATATTGCTTCCAAAAAAATGATGAATTCCCTACTTCTAGAGATTGCATCACCCTCTTCCCTCCTCAACATCAGTCACTTCAGAGCCAACCCTAGTGACTTTGTAATTATGGTTCCCAGAATATAATTCCTTATGAGGGGTTTTGTGACTTTTCATTGATGCCTCCATGATGTCAATAGCCATGGTTCCATGACCCATCCTCTCTCCCTCAGAGACCACACTGTGCATCTTTTTTTTACGGTGGCTTTTTGCTTAGCTCCTCAGATCACAAAGGACTCTCTTCACTAAGAGTACTTATTCTTTTCCCTCTTTAGTCACCTTTCTCAACTATTGTATTTTTTTGATATTTATTTATTCATTTGAGCATTGATCATTTCATATCTCTCCCACTCTTCATCTTCAAGATAATTCTTAGGACACCTGGGTGACTCAGTCAGTTAAGCATCCAACTCTTGGTTTCAGCCAGGTCTTGATGTCAGGATCTGAAATCAAGCCCCACATCAGGCTCCACACTCAGCACAGTATCTGCTTAAGTTTCTTTCTCCCTTTCCCTCCACCCTTTCTTCTCTCTCTCAGATAAATAAATAAATCTTAAAAAAAAAAAAAAAAAAGAGGGATCAGTCAGTAATTCAAAAGGTGGGGATGAAGATCATTGGTAGCTATTCTAGAATCTGGCTTCCTTGGTCTGCTCTCTGGCCCCCAGTGATTTATATCCCTCCCATATGCATAATATATTCAGCCCTCTCAAGGAAAGGGTCCTCAGGTTTAGTTCCTTAAGTATAGCTCCTTGAGTACATTTTTTCTCAGCCTAGGAAACAAAAGAAATACAAGCATAAACTAACCTTTATAGACATTTCTATTCAAGTAGTTGGCACAAGGAGTAATTGGTCCCAAAGCATTTGAAAATGTTGGGAATTTTCTTTATTAAGTGTTAAGGCCCAGGTTCCTAAGGTCCTTCCATAGCTCTCAGCTCTGCTTTTGGGTTCTTTGTGTTGCCCTCTGAGCTATCCTTCCTTTTTTTTTTTTTTTTTTTTTTTTTTTTTTAATGAAAGGTGGCTTGTATTTACAATGGAACAGTTCTTTCAGCCTGCTTCTTGACAGTAGACTTCTCAGGGTTCAATGACTTTGCCTCATTTTATTCCATCTCTAACCTCATCAGCTCAAACTAGAGGTATTTCTGAATATATAAAACCTAAAGAATTTTATAGGTCTTCTGTGGTTCTTCTTGGGGTTTATGCCATTGAGCAGATGTCACCCCCACAAATCTTTTCCAGATAAAGTTTTCTCTTCCATGGATCCCTGCTTAGATAATGGAGGGACAGTACCCCTTAAGCTTCCTAGGGCATGTTTGAGAGAATCCGTGAGACACACTTTTAATTTCTTTAAAGAGCTCTTATGTGACTGAATAGTACTCTAAGGTACCACCTTTGTTCTTCCTAAGGTCTTGATGGATTTGCACTCATATACCTTGACTTCTTCAATAGTCCTTTTTTCATTTTAACTTCTTCCTTTTCCATTTTACTATAAGCCAGACAAGAAAGTAGGTGACACTTTCAACACTATTCGGATCTCCTTTGCTGGATTACCCATAGCATTAGACATTTTTTCTATTTTCCACATAACTGCAGACAATAGTATTGCTAAACTTTGTACCACTCCATAACAAAGATTGTCTTCCCTCCAGTTTCTGATAAGATTTTCCTTACTTTCTGCAGGCCCTCATCTTCAGTGTCCTCAAAGTCCAAAAGTTTACAATGTGTTCAGAAACACTATTCATCCATCAATCACCTAATTTTTGACACATTTCAAAATAATTGGCAAAATCAGTACACTCCTCCAAGACACTTCAGTGTGTATATCATTAAGTGAAGTTCAGTATTTAAAGATTTTCTTTTTCTTTTTGAGGTAAAGTTAATATATAATCAATGCATAAATGTCAGAGGTACCATTCACAGAGTTTTGACATACTGATACAGTTTTGTAACACAAACCCCTACAGTTTAAAGAACTCCTCAAACTCAACACTCACAAAACAGATAATCATGTCAAAAAATGGGCAGAAGACATGAACAGACACTTCTTCAAAGAAGACATACAAATGGCTAACAGACACTTGAAAAAATGTTCATCATCTTTAGCCATCAGGGAGATTCAGATGAAAACCACACTGAGATACCACCTTACACCAGTTAGAATGGCCAAAATCAACAAGACAGTAACAAGACAGTAAACAACTGTCTCCAATATTTGGAGAGAATGTGGAGAAAGGGGATCCCTCTTCCACTGTTGGTAGGAATGCAAGTTGGCGCAGCCACTTTGGAAAACAGTGTGGAGATTCCTCAAGAAATTAAAAATAGAGCTACCCTATGACCCTGCAATTTGTACTACTGGGTATTTACCCCAAAGAAGTAGATGCATTACAAAGAAGGGCCACATGTACCCCTATGTTCATAGCAGCAATGGCCACAATCACCAAACTGTGGAAAGAACTAAGATGCCTTTCAACAGATGAATGGATAAAGAAGATATGGTCCATATATACAATGGAATATTATGCCTCCATCGAAAGGATGAATATCCAACTTTTGTATCAACATGGACGGGACTGGAAGAGATTATGCGGAGTGAAATAAGTCGAGTGGAGAGAGCCAATTATCTTATGGTCTCACTTATGTGTGGAGCATAAGAAAAAACATGGAGGGCATTGTGAGAAGGAAAGGAAGGGTGAATGGAGGGAAATCGGAGGGGGAGATGAACCATGAGAGACTGTGGACTCTGAGCAACCAACTGAGGGTTTTGGAGGGGAGGGGGTGAGGGGTTGGTGAGCCTGGTGGTGGGTATTGAGGAGGGCAGGTATTGCATGGAGCACTGGGTGTAGTACATGAACAATTAATCTTGTAACACTGAGAAAATAAAAGAATTTGGGAAATAAAATTAAAAAATAAAAATAAAGAACATTACTGTCACCCCAAAATTCTTTCATGCCACTTCCAATTCGCTACTCCAGACTCCATGCCCCAGGGCCAACCACTGTTCTGATGTCATGTAAATGAAATCATATAGGATATGCTCTTTTGTTCAGGGCTTTTATTCAGTGAAGTGTTTTTTAGATTCATCCTGTTGATGTATAGTGGTTCATTTTTTTTCATTGCTGAGTATATTAGTCTATTCAGGCTGGCATAGCAAAATACCACAGACTGGGTGGCTTAAACAACAGAAATTTATTTCTCACAGTTCTGGGGACTGGAAGTACGAGATCAAAGTGTCAGCAGGTTTGGTTTCTTCTGAGGTTTCTCTCCTTGGCTTACAGATGGTCAGTTTCTCACTCTGTTTTTATATGGTCTTTCCGCTATATGTATCTCCTTGGTGTCTCTACCTCATCATATAAAAACACCAATCCTATTGGATTAGGACCCTACCCTTAGGACCTTCTTTAACTTTTACTACCTCTTTAAAGTCCCTATTTCCAAATACAATCATATTGGGGATTGGGACTTCAAAATTTGAATGGGAGGGAGGGGGTACAATTCAGTTCATAACATTTTGTAATGCTCAATTATATGAATACTGCACAGTTTATCTATTTTTCTATTGATGGATAGACCTGAGGCCATTTCCTGTTTGGAGCTATTATGAATAAATATGCCATGAACATTCACATATAGGTCTTTTTGTGAACAGACATTTTTATTTCTCTTGAGTAAATGCACAGGAGTAGAATTGCTAAATCATGTTTAGTTTTCTAAAAACTGACAGACTTTTTTCCAAAACCAGTGTACCATTTTTGTACTCCCACCATCCATGTATAAGAGTTTTGGTTGTTTTATATCCTTGTAAATACTTGGAATTATCACTCTTAATTTTAGACATTTTAATGAGTATGTACTAAGTAACTTTTGACCAAACCCAAAAGAAACTAAAAAACATTTCTAACTATTTCTTTATTTTTACAATGAACATATTTGTTTTTGTGGTAAAATGGTAATTTAATTTTTTTTTACCAAAGTGATAATCAAACACTATTAAAAGTTTTTCATAGGGGCACCTGGGTGGCTCAGTCATTAAGCGTCTGCCTTCGGCTCAGGTCACGATCCCAGGGTCCTGGGATCAAGCCCCACATCGGGCTCTCTGCGCGGCATGGAGCCTGCTTCTCCTGCTCCCATTCCCTCTGCTTGTGTTCCCTCTCTCGCTGTGTTTCTCTCTATCAAATAAATAAAATCTTAAAAAAAAAAAAAGTTTTTCATAAAAAGCAGCATCACCTTTCCTACTCTCATGCTAGGTTTTTCTTCAGAGGAAAGTACCCTCAGCTTTTAGCTGTTTTTCATATTTGCTAATATATAGTTTATACTGCTGGGTTTTTTTTTAATTTATCACCTCCTGACATGGTCTATTAACTTCCTAAGATAGCATATGAGGACACAGCTCTCCCATCTACTCCATATTCCTTCTCTGACTGCTAATTCCCCTGCTAACACAATATCACATTTTGGTTAAAACAGTTGTCAGTATCTCATGATTATGATCGCAAAACTCCTGCTCACTGCTGGTGGGGGGAAAGCTATAATCATTCCTCCTTTCTTATACAACCCTTGTTATCATGGCATTAATAATTACCTCATTTCTTCATTCGCCTAGCTTGTTGTGTTCCTACTGTTAATTGTTTCCATATATTCCAATATCTTTTCCACATGTCCATGAATAATATCTTCCATATGCTCAAATAGATCACTCATTGTTTTTCCCTGCAGGCCTCTGTACTCCTATTCCACTCTGAGTTGGTCATTCTCTTGGTCTGTTGAGCAATTGAGATTTCCCTTTACTGCCTCTTCAACACTCTCCTGGATTAGTTTCCTTATTTGCTGAATCCTATATCTTATTTTTTCTTGGTTTAACCCTTTATTTTACTGGAATACAGCCTATTGTATCTATGGATAGGAAATCAATTTTTTGAGACCTTAAATACCTGAAAATACCTTTATTTTATTCTTAACTTGACTCATAGTTTGGCTGGGTATAAAAGTTTAATTTGCAAATAAATTTTCTTAAAATTTTGAAGACATTGTTCCATTAAGTGCTAGTTGCCTTATTGCTGCTGCAAGGTCCAACACAATTCTTTTTCAATTCTTTGTATTTTGTAAGTTATTGTTTTTCTTTTTGGAAATTTTTAGTCTTTTTGTTTGTCCGTGATATGAAATTTCACAGTGATGCTCCTCAGTGTGGATATTTTTCATATTCATTATATTGTATACCTAATGGGCTTTCAGTTTAGAGTTTCTATTCTAGAAAGTTTCCTTCAGTTCTGGCAAGTTTTTCTTCTGTTATTTCTTCGATCACTCCTTTCCCAGTGTTTTTTATGGTCCCCTTTTCTATAATACCTTTTATTGGGATGTTGAATCTCTTGGGCTGATTCTCTATCTAATATTATTACCAATTTTCATCTTTTGGGGAGACTTCCTTTATCTTCAAGACTTCCTCTACACTTTTATTCCAATTTTCTTATTTGTTTTCTTTTTTTTTTTTTAAGATTTTATTTATTTATTTGGCACAAAGAGAGAGAGAGAATCACAAGTAGGCAGAGAGGCAGGCAGAGAGAGAGAGGGAAGCAGGCTCCCTGCTGAGCAGGGAGTCCGATGTGGGGCTCCATCCCAGGACCCTGAGATCATGACCTGAGCTGAAGGCAGAGGCTTTAACCCGCTGAGCCACCCAGGTGCCCCTTATTTGTTTTCTTTTTTGTTTTTCTTTTTTGTTTTTCTTTTGTTTTTCTTTCTCATGGCTAAAATTCTTCCCTTAGCTGTCTGAGAATATTAATTATAATTGTTTTGAACCTTTTATCTTTTTGTTGTTTATTTGCTCTCCTGTTGGACACTTAGCTGTCCATTCATATTAAAAAGAGACACTAAAAAGCTGATGGAATATTTTATGCATAGGTGAGCCTTGTTGATTAGTGAGCTTCATAGCAGAGACAGCAAGCTGTATTTACTATGCCCACCAAATGTTACTCTTGTGGCATTTCTTTTAGTCCATTTCATTTTTCCAGAGAAAATTTCAGTAGGCTCCTGCATACAATATATAAGTTCAGCTCATGACGTTCGAAATAGGGACAGGAAAAGGAAGTGAGTCTCAACCTCTGTCCTATCTTTCCTGTGCCAGATTTCTGGGTCCTCTTGTTCTTTCCAGAGAACAAACTTCCTGTCTGCTGCCAGGAAGAGCAAGATGAGAGGAAGCAGTAATCAGATAGTTGCTTGGGTTCCTGGGCAGGAGATATAACTGATGGGGAAGGTGGGAAGGAGACTAATCATTCTAAATATAAACTTTCAACCAATGTCCTTTTAAACCCTTCACTCTCTGTAGTGCCTTGTGTCTCCAACTACTGAACCCTTTCAGAGTCCAATAGGACAAACAACTCACCTACTGTTAGCTTCCACCTCTCCAGAAACCTAGGTGCTAGCTCTTCCTTTCTGCTAAATCACTTCTATCCAATTTCAACCATTTTCCATTTTCTAAAATGTTGAAATCTTTCCACTACTATTGTTTTCTCCTGATTGCATGGTCCTTATAAATTTATACCTTTTTCGGTTGCCTTCATTTTTAGTTTAGTGGCATTTTTGAAGTTGATTTGCCATGTTTAACTAGAAGAATCATTCTTAAAGGATATAATTTCTGACACGTTAAGGAATTGGGAATATGCCTCAAATGCCTCATTTAAAGATTTAATTTTTCATATATATTTATAAATATTTAAACTACATATTTAAGCTATGCTTTAAAAAATCACTAGATTTTATGTAAAGAAATTTCTTATCAACTGTCAAAGAAATATATTAAATATATTGAAATATATGTTGAAATTGGTATCCAGAAATGGCTAACTAGTCTATCCTGAGTGTTCTATATCTTTTTACCTATTCTCTCTGAAGGTAAACATCAGTATTGGGGCACCTGAGTGGCTCAGTGTATTAAAGCCTCTGCCTTCAGCTCAGGTCATGATCTCAGGGTCCTGGGATCGAGCCCCGCATTGGGCTCTCAGCTCAGTGGGGAGCCTGCTTCCCCCTCTCAGTCTGCCTGCCTCTCTGCCTACTTGTGATCTCTCTCCGTCAAAAAAAATAAATAAAATGTTTTTTTAAAAATCAGTATTTGTGGGGTGCCTGGGTGGCTCAGTAGTTCAAGCCTCTGCCTTCGGCTTGGGTCGTGGTCTCGGGGTCCTGGGATCGAGCCCCACATTGGGCTCTCTGCTTGGCAGGGAGCCTGCTTCCCCTTCTCTCTCTGCCTGACTCTCTGCCTACTTGTGATCTCTCTCTATGTCAAATAAATAAACAAAATCTTTAAAAAAAAATCAGTATTTGTAAGGCAGCTGGCTAAATTTAGGACTTTTTAATAAAAGGGATTTTGTATTTCTTCATAAAGCCATCTTACCTTTGTAGAAATTGCCCCAATAAACTTAGCTTCTTCATTATTGCCCAGTCTCAACCATATAAGGCAATTGCTCACAGAAAACAAAGAATATACTGTGTTTTCTTTAGGATAATCTAAGAATTTGAACCTAATATTTAAATCTCTTGCAGTATCTTAACTAAAACATTTCATCAAGCATCTTTATTTTTTCCTATGTATGATTCAGAATTACGTTTTTATTTTTTCTTCCAGAATTGGACAGGCCATATCCCTATAATGGAGCTCATTTCCAGATTTAATTTATGTCATGTTAGAGTTAATTGGCTTTGTAAACCTAACATAAAAAAATTTTGCACATTGAACATACTGTTAGAGAGTACCTTAAATGCTAAATAACAAAATGGAACAGGTTTCTACATCTAATTCCCAAAAACCTTGATACTGGTGACAAGATACTACAGTATGCCTTGAGGGATCTACTAATCATATCCAGGCTTTTGCCTTATGAGCATGAACTGAATGTTGGCCTGGCCTGTAATTGGACTCTTATGACCTTCTGGCAGCTTCTGTGACATATTAGAGTGGCCTTGGCCCAGTTTCTAATTGGCATGTACCAGCATCAAATTGGCATGTATCTGCATCCACAAGACAGCTTAACTTTCTAAATAAGAGAGGTCATAATATCTTTTCTTTAGCTATGATGTAATTGCTTTTGGCAGGTTTTTGTTTTAACTGAGAAGAAGCTAAAATTTCAAGATTCACATGTTACTTTAATCCTGAACCTTTGAATCTGCTTTTCTACTAACTGAAACAGAGTCTAGAAACTGCTGGTCCTGTCCCTGTGTCTTGAAGAAATTTTATATATATATATATGGCTTCAAGCCATAGGCATTCTTAATCACAGGCTGTCTGCAAACTTTAATAGAAAGCTTCATCTGTAATCATTTTAAACAGAGCCAGTAGAGACAAGATTGTTTTAGTTAGTAGCTTACCAGCTTAAACGGAGTACTTTCTAGTTGGGATGGAAACTTAATCCAGGAAAAATTCGAAATAAGTTTTCACTCATATTTTATATCTTACTTGGCAACTTGTTTGAAAATGTTGCATAAAAGAACCAGCACAGGAAACATTTTATATTCTTGCTTATGATTAATAAATATGGAATCTGAAGCATTTTATTTTATAAATCAAGGTCTTAATCCAAATCTCCTGTTTTTCTACATTTAAGAAAAAGCCCTCAGGGTAAAAATAGCACTAAACTATATGGGGTACTCAAGGGTCAAGGCAAAAGGCAAAATTGATTACTCAGGATGCCATTGTGCTGAGACTTGTCAGACCATCAGCAGAAACATTCCTTTTGTAGTCACTATAGATAAGGCATTTGGTGCAGCTGGTTTTATAAAAATGTAAGTAAATATGTCCTACTTCAGTTTTTTAATGCTTATTTAAAGAGGAAAGGAATGATTAATAAAATAGTAAACTAATGACTTGGAAATACAGGCTCACACATTGCTAGTTCATGGAAAATGCCAGTCACTCTAATCAAAGACTTCTCTACCACATCTTAATTTTAATCACATCTATTCTGCCTGTATTTTATAAACCTGACCACTGTCTTCAATCTTTAATACCCTGCACCACCACTTCAAACACACATGTACACACACTCACATATTTTCACCTTTGTTCAAAGATTTTCCAGTCTCAAGTCATCGGCACTTTCTGATTTTCTCAAATTCCCTCAGCCCAGCCCCTGCCTAAGAGCCAATTGGTCTTCTGGCATCACTGTCTGTATATCATTACCAAGATACTATGAAGAATACCTGTATGGCCTAGGTACTTTGGGGTTCCTACCATTAGTTGACCTGTCATCAGCTAAGATGAAAATTTCCTCATCTGTTATCTCTTTACAGCCTAAAGAATGTTTCTTGATACAACCAAAGGAAACAAAAGAAGATGCCACCAAGACAAGGAAGAGAAGAAAGGTATTATTAATACTTTCTTACAATTTTCTTACAACCCCAGGTGACTTACTCACATTTCTACATAGTGTACTTTGATTAGGCAATTGTTATAATTCCCACTTTAGAGGTTGTAAGATTCAGTGAGGTTTGGTGACTTTCCTAAGGTCACCAGTATTGTTTCTATTGGAGCTAAAAATAAGTTCTTCTGAATCCTATTTCAGTCTTGTGGAGCACCAAACATCTTTGTTACCCACCTTTGTTTTCATTGTTGTTAGAAGACAGACATGGATTTCTAAGTCTAGAAGGAGCCCAAAGCTGTCCTGCTCTCTGGCCCTTCTGGCTCTGCCCAAGAAAAGAAATTTACCAACTCTCTTTTCATATCCATTTCAGTTTTTTAAACCTTGTATCTTAGAGTATTAATAAAAAAAAAAAATAACCAGATGATAGCGGTATATGGCATTTCTGACCATAATAAGGAACCATATTTTAAAGCAAAAGACTCCCCTTACCTTTTAATACTTGGCTATGAGTGCATGGAAGACTCTTTTGCTCCTGTACAGACTTTCTTATGGCTCAACCTTGGAGAAAGTGTGGTTAGCTTTGACCTTCCACCACAGTTGTGAAAACAGCAGTGTAATTCTCTCCCTGCCAATAAGGTCTACTGCTGAATTCAGCAGAGGAAATATGATTGGGATTAGAGGAAAGAAGATAAATTCAAACCAATTATTTAAGAGCAAGCTTTTAGAAAGCTAAGACTATGTGTGCATATGTTTTCTTTGCTCACAAATGGCCAAATAGAAAGATGGGAGTTGCCAAATTGGCTGAGGTTTGGCAACTCCTTAAAGAAGTGACTTTAACTTCTCTTTGATAGTTTGTACACTTAGGCCTTCAGGAGTGTTAAGTTCTTGGCGGCTCAAGGTCAAAACTCTAGCTAGAGAGTTTTAGCCTTGGCTGAGGTCATGCTAAAATGTGCCTACTGATGACATATTTTAAAAGCTAATTCATTTGACAGAACTTTGACTATTCTTGGCAGTAGTATAGAAATGAGGATATTGTGGATGGAGGTGAAAAGGCGGGGGTGGGAAGCGGCTCTTTGTGGATCTTTGGCGAAACATTTGAAGGAAATGAGAAAAGAAGTATATGATGAAAATTAACTGAACAGTGGTGTGTTCCTAGTACATTACAGGCACTCAGTAAATGCTACACAGATGAATCCAAATCAAAATAGATGCTATAAAGTTACTCCTGTTCTGCTTTCCATGGGGCCACTTCAAAACTCTCTCCCAAGACTTGACAATCAAGGGTATACAGTCCTCCTTTGCAGTGGGCTCCAATGCTCAGATTACTCCTGCAGGTTTTACCTTAATCCCAGAAACTCAAAGTGAGGCTCAGCGCCTTAAAAACCGGGTTAGGCAAAAAAAAAATTCTCAAAATTCTACTCTCAAGAATAAAAATCATCGGAGGATTAAAGAGAGGTTCCCACAGCAACAAAATTAATTGACTTTTAACAGAAAATAATGCCCTATTATGGAGACTCCTACAGAAATTTCAGCTCTCCTGGAAGCCAGACCAAGAGTTACAAGGAGACTTTTAGATCACCCATTAATTTTTCAAACAGTAGTTGTATCCAAAAAGTATTTGTTAAGTTTTTTCAAGTGTATTTATTAGAACTCACTTTCGTACTCACCTTTCGCCAAAATCTTTGTGCAATTTAGGTACCAGAGGATTCTTAGCTATTCTAAGCTAACGTCATTCTAAAATCTATCTTCCTGGGGTGTTTTTCTTCCCTCTCATGTCTTAGAAGAAAATTACAGATGTTCTTGCAAAATCAGAGCCAAAACCAGGGACCCCTGAAGACCTACAGAAACTGATGAAGGACTATTACAGCAGCAATCGTTCAGTGATTGAATTAGAAGAACTATACCTACCAGGTACAGCCAGATTTGTTTGATTTTTTCCTCCTTTTTTTTTTCTTACCATTCTGAAGTTAGTCATTTAGCAGAACTCATTATTATTACTATCAACTTTCCTGATGAGGTGGAGCAAAAAGGGTTTATCTTTCCTCCACTATATATGTTATGGCTAGGTATATCCGCCAGTGAATCAGTGTATTTCCCATGTGCTAATATTCCTTTCCTCAACCTCATAGTTTTAACTTTTGAATGATTTCTTTATTAAGATGCTAGGTGGTGTTTGTTCAATCTGAAGAAAGATTTGTGATTGCATTTTTTAAGTTAATTGCTGAGTGTGCATTTTTTTAGCATACTTCAAGGAGTAAGAATCCCTAGTTGAGGATAGAAGTTATATTAAAATAAAGATAAAGCACACATTTAAAAGTATAGATATGAAACCTTAGTTTACTCATCCTTTATAGACAAGAACTTAAAAAAAAGATCTATCTATTTGAGAGAGTACACACACACAAGTTGGGGGGGGTGGGGAAGATTGTCCAGCAGGCTCCATGCTGATCAGGGAGCCCAATGGCCAGTCAGGGGCTCAATGCCAGGCTCAGTCTCATGACCCTTGAGATCATGACCTAAGTTGAAACCCAAGAATTGGACACTCAACCAACTGAGCCACCCAGGTGCCCAACTTTAGCTTTAATAAGCATCTTAGTTTTTTTGTCCTTATCACAGATTTCTAGTTACAGTTCTGTTTTTATGATAGTGTTTTGGGTCTCAGGCCAGACTTTTTCAAGCAAACTATTTAAAGATAGGAAAAAACTTCCACATTTTTATCAAAGCTGACACCTCACTCCAAGTAATTCTTAAAGCTACTATTGTTTGAGATCTACTGCCTTAGAATATTTATAATTAAGTTTAAAAAATTGCAATATTCCTTAAAAAACTGATTTTAATTAATTTGAAAATTCTGATACATCCTGTAACTCTTTGGAGCAGAGATTAAAGAGATGTTGTTACAAAATCAAACCGCACAAGGTTTAGGTACCACCCTTTCAGACGAGCTTTTTATAGGTTACTAGGGATATCTAATTACTGCTGTTGGAAAAAGTCAAGGGTAGCTTGATTTCCTTTTTCCGTTACAACTTTATGCTTTCTAGAGGCTTTAGGAGCTGAAAAACATCCCATTCCCTGAATTTTTATAATTCCTTTGTGGTGTGCTTAAAAAAAAAAAAAAAAAAAAAAGTATGTTGAGTTTGGAAACAGGAGTGCCCTCTTTTTTGTTTTTTTTAATTAATTTTTATTAACAT
>CM053603.1:145496942-145543103 GCA_028646535.1 Procyon lotor
TGTCACTGTGACTTTTAAGTTTTACTCTTAGATGCCGGGGTGTAGACCTATTTTTATTGATTTTGAGGGGGCTTCTCTGCGCCTCCTGGATTTTGATGCTTGTTCCCTTTGCCAGATTAGGGAAATTCTCTACAATAATTTTCTCCAATATACCTTCTGCCCCTGTGTCTCTTTCTTCTTCTAGGATCCCAACTATTCTAATATTGTTGTGTTTTATGGTATCACTTATCTCTCGAATCCTCCCCTCGTGGTCCAGTAGTTGTTTGTCTCTCTTTTTCTCAGCTTCTTTATTCTCTGTCATTTGGTCTTCTATATCACTGATTCTTTCTTTGGCCTCATTTATTCTAGCAGTGAGAGCCTCCATTTTTAATTGTACCTCATTAATAGCTTTTTAAATTTCAACTTGGTTAGATTTTATTTCTTTTATTTCTCCAGAAAGGGACTTTATTTCTCCCGAAAAAAATTCTCTAATATATTCTATGTTTTTTTTGAGCCCTGCTAGCATCTTGCTAAATGTCATTTTGAACTCTTTCTGACATATTACTAATGTCCGAATTGACTAGGTCTCTAGCCATCGGTACTGTCTCTTCTTTTTTTTGCGGTGAATTTTTCCTCCTCGTCATTTTGTCAAGGTAAGAGTAGATGAGTGAGAGAGAAAGATACTCTGGAGTTCCGCAGTTTTCACTGATTGATGAACTAGGTCTTGGCTGGATATTCTTGCTGATCTTCTGGGGGAGGGGCCTGTTGCCGTGGTTCTCAAATGTCTTTGCCTGAGGCAGAATTGCACCACCCTTGCCAGGGAATGGGCCAAGCACTTTGCTCAGGTTTGCTCTTGGGAGTCTTTGTTCTCTGAGCGCTTTTCGTACCACCCTGGAGGCCAGGAATGAAAATGGCGGCCTCCCAGTCTCCAGCCCAGAGGAGCCAAGTGCTGGGTGCCACGATCCTCCACATGCCCTCAGAGGAAAGTGGTCAATCACTCCCATCTCCCTTATCTGTGGCCCGCACTCTGTGCTCAGCTAGCCCGTGGCGGAGCGCTTCTATCTGTGGCGCGCGCGGTCCTGTCTGGAGTCCCCATACCAGCAGATTCCTGCTGCGCACTCCCGCACCACTCCTCCCGGAGGAGGAAGGAGGGGATGTCTCTGGAGCTGCCTTCCTTGGGGTCCCCGCTTGAAGTGCAGCAGCCCTATATGAACTATATGTCTCAGTTCCTATAGTCCAAGGTAAGCCTATGGGGCCTTACTCGGCTCCTTCTCTGCTGCCAGCTTCTCCGCCCCAATACCTGGGAGCTCTGCCGCACTCGGGCTCCCCTGGTCCCTCAGTGACCCCATGGGTCCTGGAACCACACTGTTCCCGCGAGGGCTGAACCCCCAGTTAGTCTCCAGAGCAATGTCCCTCAGCGGAGCAGACTAAAAGTTCCAGATTTTTTGCTCCGCGGCTCTGTGTCTGCTGGGAGCCGGCCCCTCCCCCTGGGGTCTCTCTTCCCATTGCTTTGGATTCACTTTTTCCACACGTCCTACCTTTCTGCAAGTGGTCGATTTTCTGCTCCTAGAATTGCTGTTATTATCTTCTCTCTCCTGTTGTGTTTGCCGGCTTTTAGAATGGCTTGTTGCCTTTCTAGCTGGACTTCTGGGACCCAGTGCTCTCTGTGCCTCCTACACCTCCACCATCTTGCCTCCTCCTCCCCCCCCTCTTTTTTAAGATTTTATTTATTTATTAATTTGAGAGAGAGAGATCACAAGTAGGCAGAGAGGCAGGCAGAGAGAGAGGGTAGCAGGCTCCCGGTTGAGCAGAGCCCAATGCAGCACTCGTTTCCAGGACCCTGAGAGCATGTCCTGAGCCAAAGGCAGAGGCTTTAACCCACTGAGCCACCCCGGCACCCCAGAGCCTATTCCTCTTGCGATGTCCTTTGCTATTCAAATTCCATCAAATTAAAGGTGATTTCTTTAAAAGTCATCTCCAAAAACCTATCTGTTATTAGGTTTCATTCCGATCGAACTTCTAAATAATCTTGGAATACGTAATCTTCAAGAGAATCTTGGAATCCCAGAGCTGGATTCCGTTGCCACTCATATCAACTTTAGCACTGCCTTCCACACACGGCAGCCTTGAGAGATTCATTTTTCATTCTTCCTTTCCACTTGGTACTAGAGAAGCACTCTGTGATGGGCTGTGAATGAAAGACAAAAGAAGGTGCCTGCTCTCAAGGACCATACGCTCTTTCAAATATGGGAAATGGAAATAGGTCAGTTACAAGGCAGGAGGAATGAAGGGACAGAAGACTGTACAAGGCAGGATAGTCACAGGGGAGAAGGTGACTAACACCACGCAGGAGGGAAGAGGAAGTAATGCTTGAGCTGTGTTTTGAGGGGTGAGGAGGAATTATGGAGGAGACATGTCAGCATGAAATGGTCTTTCACTTTCGGAATCTAGCCTGCATCCAGTCTAGAGTGCATCCTTCACATTGCCTAGTAGCATTGAGTGCAAAGTATGGACGACTTTGTGTTTTCTTTTAACATAAAAGAATGCTTCAGAGCCATTGTGATGATGGATTTGCCCTGCTTGTCTAGCCCTCGGAATTTCAACCATTTATTCTTCCCTGCCTGTGTCTCCTGTATCAATCCTTCCATTTACTTTTGTGACCAACACTATGTGCATACAAGATGATTGATCCAGGTTGTGGAAGAGTCTTTAGCTGTGGAATGAAATAGAACTAATTGGGCTCAGTGGGAATGGAAGCCACGGTCTTTAGCTTCCAGACTGGTGCTTTAAGCAAGTGAGTTAATCAGCCATAGACTGGTGATACTTGCTTGAGTAATCCTTTTATAATATTCTAGACATAAGTTATAATCGTTCTGAGCTTGATGAGTCATCACAGTAGAATTCTTTCCTTATCAGTGATGCTTTTTAAGACTCTTAGGTTCTTGAAGCAGGTCTGCCTGTGCTCCATAGCTCTGCTCACCACTCTCTCCCCTCAGAGTAGTTGGCTCTACTGTGGCCAACTAAAATAGAAGAGAGTATTTGAAGATTGGTTTCTTCTGGAGGAAGAGAGGTTTGTGGCAGTTCTTTTATGATGGATGTGACAGATAATTAGCAGCAGCTGATTATCCCCTAGTATCTATTCTCCCTTCTTCCACGTTAAGGGAGTCCCTGAATTTCAGCTGGGCATGTTGTTACCCTGAATAAATATTCAATTCCCATCACTCTCTTGGCAGCTTTGGGCAGTGTGACTAGATTCAGAGAAATAGGATGTGGGAGGGAGTACTCTAAGCAGCTACTGACTTGAGTTCTTTAACTAGGGAGCAACGCCCTCCTCTTCCTGAGTTTTTCACCTTCCCAATGGCTGGAACGTGGCTGTGATGGTTAGCTGTCCTGGACTTAGGGGATGAGGGCAACACCATTGGGGCAGAAAAGCAGCAGGATGCTACTATAGGAGCCCTGGACTGCTGATGCTCGGAGGAGTAACTGTCAAAGAGGAGTAACTGTCCTGTTTAAGCTGTGGTTGTTTTCGGTCTCTGTTTCAGGAGCTCATTAGTACACTGGGGGATAAAAAAAAATACAAGGTTCAGTGTCTGCTCAGTGATATGAACAAGATGAGAAACATACTTTTAAAGATATTTAATGTCTTTTTTTCAAATCAGTACAAAAATTTAAATACAAAAATGATTTGCTATTGACAAGTCTCAAATCTATCATGGAAACTCAAAAGTCACCAGTCTGGTCACCTTTCATGGTGTTCTGCAAAATATTTGAGAACAATCACCCACTACAGATATTCTTCTCCTCTGTGGGATGTCATACTGCATTAAAACTCTGTGTTTAAATAACATAATGCCAGTTGGGTCCATTTCACATGGAAGAGTTCTAGTTGAATTAGTTTTGAATTAAATAGGGATTATAGCACTATCCCTAGACTTTTGAACATGTGGTTGTTTCATCTGCTTTTACACTAGTCTGTTAACATAATGTGCAGCACTTAAAAGGGAAACACAGACACATAGATAATTATTTAAAACTCTTTTTTAAATTAAATGGAGTAATTCATTTAGCTCTGAGATTAGCACCATTGTAGAATACACAGTATCTGGCATAGATTTTGCTCCTCCCCATCTAAAAGTTAGAAGCATATGCCTGATAATATACACACTGACACATATTTTATATATATATATATATATATATATAGGCAATTGAGTAACAACCAATAAATAAGTTGGAAGGTATTTTAAAAAGAAATTTGGTCTTAACTAAAGAGGAACTGTCTCTCTTACTTGGTCAAATAAAAAGCCCATCCATGTACAGATAAATACGGATTTACAGATCAGCTGATCTGACTTGCTTCCAAGCCGTTTCAATGCAGCTATTCAGCAGGAGGAGCCCAATGGATCCCTGTTGCCTCCATAGTCATCAGTCCAAAACCAGCATCCTTAAGACCAATCTGAAGGATGTTTGACCACATAGACGCTGTCTACTTTGAAAATGAAGGTTGGGTTGGGCATCTTTTGATGAGAAAAGTTTGTCATATAATTTGCAGTGAATAAGAAACCCTCTGGTAATGAACTCATTTCTCTTCTTAAGAATTTGAGAAGAAATGGTGCTCGTCGTATACCATATAAGGCAAAGACACTTATCAGGTTAAGGAGAATTTTCTTGATGGTTAAAATGATTCCGATTTGACAGAGACACATTTCCATGCGTGTTTATACCGTATTTATTTGTGTATTTTTCCATCTGTATCTTTCCCCTCAACTTCTCACTCTTAATTTTGAGGAACACATGTAAGATTTTACCACCACAGCCCCACATTATTTCCCCCAGTGGCTTATAGTATCAGCAGCAGACTCATAGCTGACTGAAGTATTTTGCCTGTGTTTTGAGACTAGATTTGAATGCCCACAGCGGTTAGTATGTACTTAAGTGAAAACCTAGAAAGACACTTATTTTTCTCTTTAAACTTGTATTGACTCTTAACTTGTGCTGAGTATGAGGTGACAGAAGAAACATGGGCCCTTCTTGCCCTTTGACATTTCACATAGCTCTTCCACAGGTTGCTTCTAAAGAAACAGTTCTTTTCCTACAATTTTAGTATCTACACTAGGAAGTAGCAGATCCATTTTTAAATTTAAAACTTGAGAAATTATTTCTTCAAAAAGTTATTTTCCTATGTAAATCTGAAATGTTTCCCCCCAAATAAAGAATGGCTTGGATTTTGGAAATTGACTTTGGAACCTGAAGACAACATACCAATTTGCATACCTATCACACCAGGAAATTTCAAAATGTAACCACTACTGAAGAGCCCCTTCATGGCTGAAACCTCATTGTAGTCATTTGTATGGGTAGGCAAAGGAAGGGGATTTTTACACGCATGTAAACACTATTAAAAACTGATGTTGATAATGAACATTCCACAAAACTGGAAAGTTATTATTTTTTTCTTATGACTTCCACATGTTTATATTAGTTGGGTCATAATGGAAATTACATGGAGGGAAGGAAAAAAATTATAGAAAATAAAACAGAAAAGATCCTTGAGAAATAAATGAGTTAATTGTGGCTCCTGTCTCCCAAGTGTTTTTTTTAGCTCCTTTTGGGGGCACTGTCTCATGTCCCTCAAACGTCTCATCCAGGGCAAGGCACATAGAATTTACTGAATAAATTACACGGCAGGCGACTGGCTCACTTGTTCTTTTAGAGACACGAGATACACAATTCCAAGGAGGACTTGTGTTGATAAAGACACAGCCTCGGACAGGAGGGAAAAAACCCTTGGACTAAAAGCCTTCTGCTCCCCTGACTCCCTCTCACTGGGGCTATCACATAACAAGACTCCTCCCCCACCTTCCTGGCAAAACATCTGCCCAAAGACAGAGGAAATTATGCAAGTAAATACGGTATATAATTGTTATCATGGACATTTCCTTAAGCCATATTTAGAAATCTTTAAACAATGTGAGCAAGTGACTTGCATTAGCTATGATCTTCCATACTGAAATATTTTGACTGATCTGAATAAGCAGGTTATCATGGAAGCATATAACAATACAACAGCTAATATGGTTCCAGTGGGTACAACACAAGTGTCAGTACTTGATACATAAATCTATCCCATCATTTTTAATTACAGGCTGCTATGCAGAGCATTCAACATGCATCTTAGTTTTTATTTGTACGTGATGGTTTAGATTTTCACTTAAATATAACTTTCCAACTATATAAATGTTTTGAAGCAATTATGTTTTTCATTTGGATTTTTTTCGGTGCACCATTTTTTCTTCTATTAAATCTTTCTTTCTTTTCTTTTCTTTCTTTCTTTCTTTCTTTTTTTTTTTTTACATGGGATACAATAAATATCCTGAAAAGGAGGAATGGACATACTGCCCCGCATACAGTCCCGCAGCCTGTTCTGAGGGCATTTGGAGGAACACCCGGTCTCCCGGCCTGAGCAGCAGCACCGCACTCCCAGATGCCTGGTCCAGAAAGCCCTTTTTGTACTCATCGTACGTGTACATCATGGGCTCGTTGTTCTTGAACAGAGCAACCCACACGTTGCCCCCCTTGCAGTGAACGTGGTATGCGAAGTAGTAGACCCCGGGAACCTCGCAGGTGAAGATGCCCGTCTGTGGGTTGTAGTTCTGTCTGCCATTATAGAGCAGTTTGTCAAACTTCACCGGGGCCCCCACAGGTGGGAAAGGCGCAGTCAGCTCAGCTGTAAAGGCCGGCATCTCGTAGGCCGGCCCTCCATTCTTGCCTTTCTTAGCCCCATAGGCATGGGGGGGTTTCACTCCATCAATTCCCGGCCCCATATCGGGCAGAAACTCTCCGTGGGGCGGTGGTGTAGGGGGCATCACAGCTGGGGGTCCTGGGGGTCCTGGAGGGCCTGGGGGCCCTGGAAGGCCTGGCTGGCCTTGAGGACCGAGGGCACCAGGCTTCCCCGGAGGCCCATGAAGTCCTGCTACTCCAGGCTTCCCTACTCCAGGGAACCCAGGGGGCCCTGGGATGCCGGGTTCCCCTTTGGGGCCTGGCATTCCAGGTGGTCCAATGGGCCCACTAGGGCCTGCAATCCCTGGGATGCCTGGAGGGCCTTGTAAACCCTGGTCCCCTGGGATTCCTGGTTCTCCCTTTGGTCCCAGCAGCCCTGGAGCACCAGGGAGCCCTGGTATACCTTTGTGCCCAGCTTCCCCCTTGGGCCCTATGGGGCCTGGCAAACCCCTCATACCAGGGGGCCCTACTTCACCAAGGAAACCTGGCTTTCCTGGGAAGCCCTGAAGCCCTGGCTCACCTTTGGGACCTGGTGGCCCCTGTGGCCCTACAACCCCACCTTCTCCTTTGGGTCCAGGAAAACCAATAGCACCTGGAGGACCCATAGGACCTGGGATTCCAGGCAGGCCTGGCTCTCCTGGGGGACCCCCCATTCCAGGGGCACCTACTGGTCCTTTCTCCCCTCTTGGTCCTAGAGCCCCAGGAAGACCCCCTATGCCCTTGTCACCTTTGGGTCCTGGGAAGCCTGGTTTCCCGATCCCTGGAAGACCTGGGGGTCCTGGCAACCCTGGCAGTCCTTGCTCCCCTTTGCCACCTGGAAATCCTGGCTGGCCAGGGATCCCATCCTGGCCTGGTTTTCCAACTCCAGGCATCCCAGGAGGTCCTTGAACTCCCGGGACCCCAATGGGGCCTTGGGGCCCAGGTTCCCCTGGAGGACCTGGCTTTCCCAGGGGGCCCTGGGGCCCAGGGAAGCCTGTTACTCCGGGTTTGCCCACTCCTGGAAGTCCAACAGGGCCAGGAGGGCCATGCATCCCTGGAGGACCCTTTAGGCCTGGCAAACCTGGCATCCCGAAGCCCTTCTCCCCTTTAGGACCCTGAAGGCCTGGAGGTCCTGGTGGTCCTTTGGGTCCTCGCTCTCCCTTTGCACCTGGTTGCCCTGGTAACCCTGGCCCACCTGGTTTTCCAATGCCAGGAAGTCCATGAGGCCCTGGAGGTCCTTGCGGTCCTGGGATCCCCATAGGCCCGATCTCTCCTTTGGGTCCAATTTCACCTTTTGCTCCAGGCATTCCCATGGCTCCTGGCTTTCCTGGCATTCCAGGCATACCTGGTTTTCCAATTCCTGGATATCCCTGTGGCCCTGGTTTTCCTTTGATTCCAGGTATCCCATGACCTGGTAAGCCAGGGGGCCCAGGTGGTCCTCTTGGGCCCGGCTCTCCACGGGGACCTTGCTCCCCTCGTAAACTGGCTAATGGTATTTCTACTGGGAGAGAGGGGACAGAGAGAGTGGGAAAGGGAGGAGGGAAGGGAGGGGGAAAAAGAGAGAAAAATTGATGTTATTCTTCAAGAAGTCATGACGATCATTATTTAGTTCTGACACCTCAGTCTATTACTTATTGAGAGGAAAGACTAGGAATAATGTGTTCATCTTCCAGGACTACCACTACTTAGAGAACAATCAAGCTAATAATTGCTTTGTCTTGTTTGAAATACTGTTTGAGAACTGATACCTGTAGCTGCTTTTATCAACTTTGGTTAAGGAAGAAAGCTAAAAAGTAATGAAGAAACATTTTTCCAAGTACAGAACTCCAAGTTTTGTTATGGTGTGTTCACTATGGAGATTTTGGAAAATTCAAAAAAGGGTAAAGAGAAATCAAATTTGCCTATAATCACTTGATATTTATATGTATTTCCATCTCATGTGTTCTAGGTGTGGATGTGTATGTGCCTGTGCGCGCGCACGTGTGTGTGTGTGTGTGTGTGTGTGTGTGTGTGTGTGTTTTAAACAATGGGGTCATTCTCCATTTTTATTTTTTTTATTACTTTATCTACATAATGCTATATTTTTCCATGTCCTTGATTGTTTTACATAATAATTTGTGGCTAAATAATAATTCCTTTTGTGTTGAAATACAGTATGATATTTTAGGAAAAGTAATTATCATGTGGATTCAGGGAAGAATAGAAGTATTTCATCTTGTGTGTGGTTTAATAACATCTTCCACATGAGGCACCTGGGTGGCTCAGTAGGTTGAGCGGCTGACTCAGGTCATAATCTCAGGGTGGAGGGATCAAGCCCCATGTAGAGCTCCACACTCAGCACTCAGCAGGGAGTCTGCTTGAGATTCTCTCTCCCTCTCCCTCTGCTTCTCCTCCACATGCCATACGGTGCCACTACAAGATTAGATAATAGATGTGAAAGACGTTATGCTTTCACTAATTGTTATCAAAATACAAAGCACATCTCTGTTACGATGATTATGCTGTGCCTTTCAGAACAACACAACTCTGGATCTTCTACGCTGCTGAAATGAAACATAAATAAAATTTATGGTCTCAAAGTTTTACGTTAACCTGTGGTCACATCTTAATCTTCACCATTATATTTTTCACTGAGCTTACTGTCAGGGGACCAAATAGACTGTAGAACTCATATTCTTAGCAAATTTCCCGACTGCAGTCTGCTACCCTTCAGAATAGGTACAGGAGGTGCCCAAAGTCAGGCAGGCCCCTCAAGAAAGGAAAGGAAACAAATAGCTAAGATAATCCCCTAAGTGGAATATTGGCTCCTGAAGAGAAGCATATTGGGAATATTTCATTTATGTTAAGTAGACAATCTAGTACGATTAAGGCCTGTTGTTTCTAAGCAGTGAATTGTATAGGACATACTACGATATCAAGAGCGTCTGGGGCAGGGCCATGTCTTCCTCATCAGGAATCCTTGGTGTCCAGCACAGTGCCTGGCACGTACTGTGTTCTTAGCTAGGGTTTCCTGGATGACCAGCTCTAGCAACTCAAAAGTTTTTGCGATGCTTTAGTATTTACTTAGCATTTTTACTCACCTGTGCCATCAATTTTCTCAACAAATCTTACTTTACTGAAGTAAGTAGTTTCAGAGAGGTGTGTGTTTGTTTTTTTAATTGAAATATGGTTGACATACCGTATTATATTATTTTCAGGTCTTTTGTTTCTGGCCTCTAAGCCTCTTAGCACCAAATCCACTAGTACCCCAGACCTGGAGCTTCCTGCTTTTCTAGGGACCAGTGGGAATAGCCTCTACTTCCTCAAATGGGATTGCTATGCTGATGCAGTTCCTTTCCTACAAACACTAGGTTCCCTAGGAATCTAGATGAACCTCATGAAGTTTTAAGAAAGTGTCTCTCACAGTGATAAGCATGGTGTAGGTGTTGAATAACTAATGAATTTGGCTAGAAGGCAGTGGGAAAAATTTTCATCTCTACATGCAGTCCTTACCCTTCATTGTCTACTCTCAGTTTATTGATTAATAGGTGTAGTAGCTTAATTAAAGCACGCTTAAAAACACTGGCATTTATCCAGCACCTGGTTCACAAAGTGCTTTCATTCATTCATATATATATATATAGATAGAGAGAGAGAGAGAGAGAGAGAGAGAGAGAGAGAAACTGATATCTGTAACTGCTTTTATCAACATTGGTTAAGGTAGTCCTTAACATTGCTCTCTCATTAAAGAAGACTGACTAGTCACCTTTTTTTTTATTTTAAGTTTTCTGAAGGTTTATTGAAGCAGAAACAAGTCAGCCAGGTACTTGTTGGGGGAAAAAAGCAGTTTTAATGGTATTCAAAGATACTTTTTAAAAGGTATTCTTTTAAAATGGCACAAGTTTTCTTCGTACACTAGATGATACCGTAAACTTTTCTCGAAATCTTTTAAGGCTGTTTGTTCTTAAGAACTAGAAGTTATTCCTATTCCAAATTTATCTTGTGCTCTTGAAAAACTGCAGAAAAGCACTTGAAAGTTGTTTCTTTAAGATAATGGATTTCTTTTTATTTTTTTTTTTAATTCTCGCTGATAATATATTGCTGTATCAAGTCACATGCAATTTTCACTCAAGGGCATTGTGCATGATGCTGGGAAATTTCATTGATAACCTGTTCACCTCTAGTTTCAACCGTCTTAATCAAAAGTGTCCTTTTTGAGTGAGTGTCAGTGAGAGGGAGTGAATCCAGATTAGTTTCCCTCAGTTTCAGGGAAGAAAATTTGGAAGAGGCAGAGCAGTCCTGCTCTCTGCACCTTCCAGCAGCTTCCTGTAGACTTGTCACCTCCCTGTCCGCCACCACCCCCCGTTTAATTCCCCAGCATCTGGCCCAGCTTCTGACACAAAAATAGATGCTCATTAAATAGTTGTCAAATGTTGGAATAGATAATGAATAAGGGAATGAAAATATGTTTTGTGCCATTTAATGGTGTTAAAATAATAAAGCACAACATAAAACAGTAATTTTGTTTGAACTTTCCACTTAATGAATGTCAGAAACACTTTCCAAAATAGAAATTTCTAAAATTTAGCTTCTCCCCCTGATCTTATAGTTTCGGGTTTTGAAAAGCTGCTGTTTCCTAACAGCACAGGAATATGATGTTACCTTTGCCTTTCTTAGGTGCTGCTTCCTTGCCCATTCTTGGCACTGGCTGAATTTCCTTCATGTATTGGGGTAGATGTGGATACTCTTTGCCATACTGCACATGGGGCAGCTCCTTGCCCATGTTAAGGCCATCTTTGCCCAAAGGCATGTGAGGTACTTGCTGGCCCAGGGGCTGGTATTGTGGAATTTGCGGTGGGATCTGAGGAGGAATTTGTGGTGGCAGCGGCTTGATCCCATAGTAAGCGCCAGCCTGGATGAGCCTGATGGAGCCCAGGGAAATGGTAAGCAGCACTCTGAGCAGCTGCAGAGGACCAGGTGGTACAGCCATCACCTGCGGAAGGAAGGAATGCACCAACATGGTGAAAACTGGCAGGCCAAGTGACAAGTTTACTTAGAGTAAGAAAGGGGAGAAAAATAAAACCAGTTTTATCATCAGAACGTCCCCCATGGAAGACAAATGAAAAGGAAGACGATGTTACCTCTCAGTAGGAAAGAAGCAAAAAACAGAAAAGAATAGGGACTGTCAAATGAAGGCAATCAGTGGGATTATAAGCTATGGGAAATACTGCTGTGTATCCCCAAATATCAATTCTGCTTTCTTCCATCATATTGGAACTCTTGATTTTTAGCTGGAACAGAGCAACCCACAATAAAGACATTTCAGCCAGGTGTGGTGATGTGACAAAGTTCTGTCCAATTGGATGTAGCCGTAATGGGTACAACTTCCAAGAAGGATCCTAAAGAAGAGTGGCCCTGATTTTCCTCTTCCTTCCTGTTGGCTGAAATGTGGATATGTTGCCTAGAAACAGATCAGACACCTTGGACCAGGAAGTGAAATTCATGCACTGAGCATGGTTTAGTAACAAGCTAGAATAAACCTCAGCCTTTGTTGAACATGAAGGCCCCTATTAATCCTTATGTTTGAAATTTGTTTACACAAGAAAGAGCTAAAGGTTTATCATCTTCTTTAAATCACTATTATTTTGAGTGTCACACATTTGCACTAAACTTACTCCTAATGGATAGATCACATTGGCCAAAAGGATGCAAACTTGGTGACAAGTCAGGGTTAGTACATGCCAAAATTCTATTCTAAGTGGAAACAGTAATTGATAGGCTGAGATTTTTCATCTGCCCTTTGCTTTGGTGTGGTCACAAATTAATGTAAGCATTAAAGAGCGAGCAAACAACAATAATGAAAACTGCACAAGTCTTCTGAATTGGAAAGAAGGTACTTCATGTGACAGTCCCAAAATATTTAAAAAAATCACTCTCATAATTATGCACATACTGGAATGCCATTTCAGTCTACTTAAATACTATAAAGTAGTTAATTTAGAATTTGCCTAATTGCATGCACCTGGAGTGCAGTGCACTTTGCCTTTATACTATTACAAAAGGAGTTTACAAGGCAAACTAGTTGCGTAAATAAATCAATGATGTTTAACTATTCATGAGAATAAACTGGAAAAGCCCTTTAGCAGCATCCTTTGCAATTTAACAGTTAATGGAATAAATGTTAATGGGGCTTACATGTTTATAAAAAACCAACTCAAAAAGACCTCTGGTTGAAAACCTGAAAGCCCAGGGAACTGCAATGCCCACAAAGGCCCACTAGAGGGCAAGTGTGGTACATATTGAAGTCTGTTCTCCTGAGTACTGGGCATTATAAGGTGCTCCCAACACCTTTTAAAACGTATTACACCTTTTAAAAAGGAGCACTGGGTGTGGTGCATGAACAATTAATCTTGTAACACTGAAAAAATAAAATAAACATATTTGGGGGGAGAAAAAAAGGTCTTGATGAAAATCTAAATCCTCACTGGAGTGTTACCATTACGCTGGAGAAAGAAATGGCAAAGTTCTCACAGTTTTTAATGTAAGAATATTCTGGAAAACTTTGAATAAACTTCTATCTCTATTAGATAACTTTAATTTCCATTCTGTGAGTTTGTTTTCTTTGCTTCTGCCTTACATAATTCTGGATCATAGTTTTCCACTTCTTAGAAAATATGTGTTGACTTTGCAACATCCTATTCAAGAGTAATGCCAAGAGTGTGAACAGGCTACAGAAGAATTGGTTAATAAAAAGCACCTAAGAAAATATTTAATGGAATCTCTACCACAAAATTCACTGCTTTACAATTTTTCTAAGTATACTAACTAGTAATTTTTCCCCAAAACATGTCAGCAAAATGATTTATAAAACGTTCTCCAATTCATAAATCAGAATAGTCTCAAGAACTGTTTGATTCAAATATACTCGAAATAATACATGTGCTGGTAAATGGGAGGAGATAGAAAGCAGTTATTTTCTGTCTAAGAATGATTAATTATTATAAACCATTTGGAAAGAGCCACAAAACTGGTATTAATTTATACTCAGTAACGGTCAGTTTTATTTTAGATGGGAAAAGAAGAACATCTGCTGTTAAGTACTCAATGATAAATTTATTAACTACTTACCAAACACAATGCTAGACCCATCCAGGGACTACAAAGATAAATATAATATGGTCAATAGGCCTTGCCCCCACAGAGGTTATACTTTTTTAGTAGGCGTGATAGATGTATTAACTATTAATGAGTAGCAAGGGATATCCAAAACAAAGTAAATTTCCCACCCACTTCCATCTAGTAACTTAAATCCCTTCCCTTGGAAGCAACAGCTTTTCCCATCTTTCTCATATGTTTCTGGAGATGTTCTAAGAATATGCATATATACTACACACACCTTTAAGACACAAATCATAGTAAACTATACATACCACTATTTATCCACGCAGAGACTAGAACCTCAGACCTTATTTCTCAGTTTTATATATCTGAACAGATTCCTTCAACTTCCTGATTTGTTAAAAATAAGACTCAATTGTTCTCTAAAGTCCCTAACATTCAATGTCTGAGGCAGTCAATAGAGAGCTAAACATTTTAATCCTTACCAGAAATATATGGTAATACCTGGTGATGTGTAAACTGGGACTTAACTCTATCTTTGGGGATGACAGAATTTAATTACTAAACCCTAAACTTGTGTTGATGTCCTTAAGAATAAGCTAGCAATGCTTGGCCCTTCACCCTTCCATCAATTCAATGAATGTGTTGGATTATACTTAATCTTTAAACCAGGACAATCTAATGAAACATTGGAAAACTGGAAGGAAGTGAAATGCCTGGGAAGAAGACCAGTTGAATACCAAAGGCCCAGTGGGATCCTACTTTACTACAATTATTTCCTCTTGTAGGCTTGGCCTTTCTCTCCTGAAAACCACCTCCTTAGGTCTGCCATCTGCCATTTCTCTCGATCTTTATTTAAATAAACTTTGTTCGGTTTTAACTTGAATATTTATATGGGGGCCCTGGTTAGAATTTACCGCTTGACTTATCCTTACTAATTTCCCTCTTGTCCCTGAGGATATTTTTGGTGGTCAAAGTGGTGTGGTGGTTCTCCCCAAATCACTCAAAAGAACATCAGATTTGTGTAATGTTATTCAGACACCTGGCAGGAAGGATCCCTGGAATTTCTGCTGGGAGAAATGGTGGAAATGGGTTTTCCTGCTTCTTCTTCCTTTTTATGAGGATACAAGACACAATCATGCTGTGAGTTCTAGTCGCTGTTTTCTTAGATGATGACGTGTGTGTGCACACGCGCATGTGCGTATGCGTGTGCTTGACTACACACGAACATAAACATGTATGTGTGTGGACAGTGGATCTTTGCCAATCAGGCCAACCAGTGATGGGTTTCATGTCATTATGGAGAAACAGTCAAAGACCTGGAGTTGAGTTGTAGCGCTGCCATTCACTGTGTCTATGACTTTGGGCAAGTCCTTTATCTTCACTAAGCCTCAGTTTCCTTCCCTATAAAAGAGCAACTATAAAAAAAATGATAATCTCAGCCTCTCCCACAGAGCTCTTCAAGGACACGAATGATAATACGAATTTTTTTGTAAGCTGAAAAGCACTATTCGAGTTTAAGTTATTATTAATGGAGTGTGACCAAAAAGACAAATCAAAACCAACTGAAATGTCAAAGACTTTCAAAGAAGGATGCTAGCCAAAATAAATGCGAGGTTAACTGCAGTAATGATAAACCTAACATGAATAAAACAATAATGGCCATTAAAATGTACTTGTTAAAAATGGCAAAAAAGAACAACTGAACCAAGGCAGTTATTCATTCTGGTGTCAGAGTGGCCAATCCTAATCATTTTGAACAGCCCTAAATGGTTCCCTATATTTGGGAAGGGCTGCAGAGAGTTTCAGTTTCCTCATGTGACCCGTAATGTATATAACAGAATTATGTGATATATATTATTTTAGACGCTCCTCAGCATTTTATTTGTACATTTATCCCCATGAGATTTTGGCTTGCTGTGCAAAAGAATGTTTAAGTATTTAAACCTTCAGTTCTTGCCCTAAATCCAACTTTCCCTTTCACATGGTGCTAACACTGTGCACATATCTGCACACGTGCGTGCATGCGTGTGCGTGTGTGTGTGTATGTGTGTGTGTGTGTGTTGTGGACAAGCTTCTCTCATCTGTTGCTAGGAAGCCCCTCACACAGGATTTGTAGTTTCTCAGGTCCTCAGATTTATCGCTCCTGAAGCAAGGGGAAGTCAGACAGAATCCTACCCCTGCAATATTCACCAGAATTGTCTTCTTGGCTTTCCCATGCCTCTTAAAGAAGGTTCTGTCCTGTTTGCATTTCTCAGAGCAATTCATTCATTAGGTGTAGTTATGTAAGGAGTGCCAACTAATTGTTACTGTTATCGGTACTAGAGAAAGGAGTGAATTAGGAGAAAAGGAGTGAATAAAAGGATCAATTATGTCCTTGGTCTTAATTGAACTCACGTTCCAGTGTGGGTAGACAGGCATAATAAACAAGTTAAAGATAAATTAAAAAAAAAATAAATTTTTCAATTTTAGATTTGAGAACTGTGAAGAAAACAGAGCAGGGGGAGGGGTTCAAAAATGACTTGAGGTAGAAGACACTGTTTTGGAAAGGGTAGTGGGGGAAGACATCTCTGAGAAAACAAATTTTGGTTAGAGATGTGAAGTTGAAAGGCTTATTTGTCTTTCAAGACACAATACTAAAAAACCCCAGAAAGTCCTATTTATCACAATGGTAGTTTCTGGTGACTTTCACTAATGTAAACCATTGTTTCAAAACTTTACATCTATCCTCATTTTGACCTCTCTATTGTATTCTTTTTTTCCTAGGGTTTCTTCTTTTTTCTTTCTAGTCTTTCTCCAGACTTCAACCCTATTGTATAAGTTTGCTAGGGCTGCCACAACCAAGTAAACAACAGAAATTTGTTTTCCCAACAAAAGGTTGGAGATTAGAAGTCAGAGATCAAGATGTTGGCATGGTGGGTTTCTTCTGAGACCTCTCTCCTTGGCTTGTAGATGGCCATCTTCTATGTCTTCACATGATCTTCACATGATCTTTCCTTTATAAGGACACCAGTCATGTTCAATCGGGGCCTACCCTACTGACCTCATTTAACTTAATTTCTTCTTTAAAAAAACCCTCTTCAAATACAGTCACATTTGGAGGTACTAGGGGTTAGGACTACAACATATGAATTTGAGGGGGCCACAACTCAGCCCATAGCACCTACCATTCCTCCAGACCAACTCAACTCCTACCTCTTCTGCGAAGTCTTCCCTACCTTAACCATCATTATCTTCCTTGTCCTACTGAAAATTTAACACAAAGTTAAATGCAGCTCATCAACCTTACGTTTTTTCCTATTGTTTTTTTTTGTCCACTAGACCTCAACATGATTACAAACGTCCTGAGGACAAGGAAAATATGTGACAGTCTTTTGATTTTCTCAATATTTATTGATAGAGCTTGACAGTCAAAACTCTTAGTGTTGATAGGTGCTTTAGAAAATACCTACTTCAGCCTCACTCTGCATTTAGAATCCTGTCTACAACAGTTGCTGACAGAAGGCCCTCATATTTCCTGCTTAAATATTAATAATGATAGAAACATTCATAAAGCAATCTGTTACCATGTTGTACAACTTTTTAAAAAGATTTATTTATTTTAGAGAGAGAAAGAGAACAAGTAGGGGAGGGGCAGAAGGGGAGAAAGGGGGAGAATCTCAAGCAGACTCCCTGCTGAGCATGTAATCCAATGAGGAGCTTGATCTCATGACCCTGGGATCATGACTTGAGCTGAAACCAAGGGTCAGTCACTTAACTGACAGAGCCACCGAGGCGCCCCATGTCATACAATTTCTGTTGTTATTTTTATTACCTGAGCAGCTGGTAGGGGAGACCTACCTTTTCTGATTCATAAATGGCAGTGCACGTGTAGCTTACTTTTAGTGGGAGCCAAGGAGGGAACATTAAATATATATCACCAAAAAAAATATATATATGTATGTATGTATACACACACACACACACACACACACACACACACACATCACCAAATCGGCTAAGACAAAAAGGAATGGTTACATGACCTTTTAATATCATGCCAAGAAGCCCACCTTAAGGTCATCTAGGCATATGTAACTTTATTGCATAATTGATTAGCAATACAGATATTAACAACTCTAAACTATGTTGACCAGGATATGGTTTTAATGTCTTTTACTATGTTAACCAATTTTTTATATAACTTAGCATTATCTCACTATTTTTTTACAAGCTTATTATAATAAAAAACCCAGGTTTATACTATTTTATTTCAAACCCACTTTGTCATCATGTTAAATAAAACTTTGACATGTTCACTTGTGAATGAGAATTATGTTTTCAACCTTTTGAGAATTGTGCTTTGATTGGAACAAGGAAAATAATCAAAAACCTAAATACAGGCAGTGTTGGATAATATGGAGAAAAACAAAGCAGAAGAGGGAAGGTAAGGAGGTAGATGGTTATTATTTGTGGAGCTGATATTCTTCGAAACCCATTTTACTATAGAAACTGAGTCTTCTGTGCTTCATTAGGCTGGCCCCTGGGTTTTAAAGGAAGCAACTCTAAAATAATAGAGGATGGAGAAATTCTGGGGGATTTGGAGGAGATTAAAAGTGACCAGAGTTGATTTCAACATGGAGGGGAGTGTCAGAAAAGGAGATCTCCAGTGAAGGAGCAGTCAAGAAAAGAAAAACTCATTTCAGGGGCGTCTGGGTGGCTCATTGGGTTAAGCCTCTGCCTTTGGCTCAGGTCATGATCTCAGGGCCCTGGGATCAAGCCCCGCATTGGGCTCTCTGCTCAGCGAGGAGGCTGCTTCCCCCTCTCTCTCTGCCTGCCTTTGCCTACTTGTGATCTCTCTCTCTCTCTCTCTGTTAAATAAATAAACAAAATCTTTAAAAAAAAAATTAAAAAAAGAAAACTTCATTTCAGACATACCTTTTATGTTCATTATAGGATATGGGTTGTAAATCCCCTCCTTTATATCTTCAGAGATGAAGAAACCCTAATCGTTCTGAAGAAAACCTAATTCTCTTGTGGGAATGGATTTTGGGGGTTTAGGTGGAAGAATGGTTCAGTGCTGCCCCAGGGTGGGAAGGGGTAAAACTGGTGACTGAATATGAGAAAACTAGAAAACCAGAACCAAAGGATGGCTGGGTGAGGCAGGCCAATGACATTAAAGTTACACTAATATTACCTATGTTTTTGAGCACTTACTTTATGCCAGCACTACAAACATACCTCAAATACAGTGTTATTAATCTTATATCCACTTACTTAGACTTTTTAATGTTAAACTCAAATGATATCTCCCCATCCTGTATTTATAAAATTGATTATTTTACTGATTCGGAGACTATTAGAATCCAAGTTAAAATTTTTAAATTCTTATTTGATTACTTTTGGGAGCCATCACCCAAAACATTAGCTAACAAATCTTTCTACTTTGTTTTACAAGGTACAGATCTAACTATACTGTCACTTTTCTCCATCTTGTCCTCCACACAACAAGGCTGCCTTTTAGCTGAAAGAAAGAATTTCTCTGTTATATAGGATGTGATTCAGGACTGGATCCCTTCCTTTTTTCTTTTTGGACTAGGGACATACACTTGGAAGGTATTCATGAAGTTTGAAAGCCACTAGCAAAGTGAATATGCTAAGATGGAACCTAAAGGAATGATCCTATCAAGTGTTGGTCAGTCACTCCAAGGAAGGCCGTGGGTAAGATCATCTCATAAGCACTCATTAGTTTTAATTAATCTGCTCACTTACATCTGTCAGGACTGATATAAATATAAAGCAGCTTGAATTACATGCTTCACTGATGAATCTGCTATAACCCAGAGCAGCAAACAACCTCACCTACTAGCTATTGGCAGACCATGACGTCATGGGACCTACAGAACTTGAGATGTCAACTAGGTTGTGTCCCCACCTCTAAAAATGGGCCACCCACATAACCTCTCCGAAACAAATGACCAACTCCCACATCCCACAAGTTCTCCAGAAGAGGAGATTTCACCACATTCTCCAGTAACCAACTGCAGGATTCCATAGACCAACATTTCTTAATATCTAATCTGGATCTTTCTTGATGAACTTTAAACTCATTTCCTCTTTTCCAGTCTCAAAGGAGGTGGGAAACATCTGGAGAATATTTTTCTTAAAATAATAGTTCACATACTCGAATTCTGCAGTTAACTCCTTTTGTCTCTCTAAATGGAATCATGTCAGCTGCCAAATAGTTCAGAAAATACTTGAGAGGACTCTTAAAAGAGAAAGTTCTAAAGTGGATTCCTTTTTTTTTGCTTTGTTTTGCTTTTCTCTGCATAACATGACCACATCATTATTCTCAGACCATAGAGCACCTAAATTCTAGTTCTGACCTAGGCCAGGCACCTATCCTGCTGAGGCATGGGTTTCCTCATTTGCAGAATGGGAACACTGGCTAGATGACTTCAAGGTCCCCTCTAGTTCTAAAATTCTGTGGTAGCTGGGAACATGAATAACATAGCCACACTTCTTGGATAAATGATTTCATGAATGTACATGCTCAGGCCTTTTGGATATCATAAAGCTAATTAATCTCACACTTCCTGTTACCTTTCAATATTTCTCTCTCCCTTCTTACAGCTGGAGATGGAACAGAAAGTTTGAATAATGCCCCCTCCCCCTAAGTATTCTTCTGATGAAATGAGCTCCACCTGACTAGAAACAAAAAGAAAGACCTCATTAAGAAGCAAAGTTTAGGGATAAAAATCTGTTTTATAATTTTTTTTACATATTTAGAGATTGACTAAAAAATGAAGTTACTTAGAGAAATCTTACAAATGTGGCTACAAATGATTAAAAAAAACTTCTTACATTGTGTGAGCTCAAAAATTCCCTTGGAGTCATTTAGCAAGTATTGATGTATACCTCTTGTCAGAGAAATGACAAGTGAACACAGAGTATGCACCTTGGGAAGGAGAAGTGGGCAGTGAATACTGTGACATAGTCATGTATTTAGGAGGAACAATGCTCATTTTGTAGGAAAACCTGAAGATCTAAAACTTCAAGGCAGTTCCATAGTAAAGGAGTCCGTGATGAGAGCATCCCAAGAACAAGGTCCTCCCCATCCTATGGGCCTGGTGATATGCATCAAAGTCAGTTCCTTCCTGGCAGAGTCCCGAAGAGGATTCGCAAGCACTCTGGAGAGCAGCCTTCTGCCTTCTCTGTACTACCACAGTTTGTGTCAGTCGCACAATGTGAACTAAAGCTGTTTTTAGGCCGTTGCAAGGGCCAGTGTGTGGGGAAGGGTCATCTAATCCATCAAACTGGACATTGTAAAATTACTTATTTAGAACAATTAGTTATATTCTATTATACAAAATAAAAATTTCATGGAACGTATATTTACTGCAAACACTTTTTTCTTTTTTCTTTTCTTTCTTCCTTTTTTCTTTCTTTCTTTCTTCCTCTCTCCCTCCTTCTCTCCCTCTCTTCCTTCTCTCCCTCCCTCCCTCCCTCCCTCCCTCCCTTCCTTCCTTCCTTCCTTCCTTCCTTCCTTCCTTCCTTCCTTCCTTCCTTCCTTCCTTCCTTTTTTCCTTCCTTTCTTGCTTTCTTTCACTGAAAACACTTTGATCTCTCCCTGAACTCTTGTTCAGACCAAGGGGATTACGAGTCAATTTCAACCAAACAGAACTCAGCAATATCCTTGTCACAGGGACAGTTAAAACTTAGTAGTTTTGTTTGAAGTAGCTCTTTGTAAGTAAATAAATTACTTACTTTTATTACTTTAAATTACTTACTTTGTAAGTAAGTAAATAAATTGAATAAAATAAAGTGAAAAAATTATACTCATTCCTAAAATGTCTAAGGTTGTAGAGAATAGAAAGTTTAAACCAAGTTAGGCAAAATGACAAGAGCACATAGACCTGAACGACCATCTAGGTGCCGAAGTGTAAGAGGTTGGTGTCCTAGGACAACTTCTAAATGTGGGAGGGAGGGGAGGAGAAGATGGCTTGTTTATGGACTCCAGCTTTCTGAGGAAGGCTGTCATATTAGAAGCTCTTGCCTTTTCTCCTCTTCTATAATTCTGTAAGCCTTCTAGATGCTTCACTATTGTTCAGCATCTTTTTTCTTTTTAAGATTTTATTTACTTATCTTCCGGACAGAGAGAGAGCATAAGCATGCAGGGTGGTGGGCAGAGGCAGAGGGAGAAGCAGGCTCCCTGCTGAGCAAGGAGCCCGATGCGGGGCTCCATCCCAGGGTCCTGGGATTATGATCGGAGCTGAAGGCAGCCGCTTAACCGACTGAGCCCCCAGTCATCCTTATTGCTCAGCATCTTAAGAAATGTTGAGAGATTACGTGAAACTCAAATGAGTTAGTGGTTGTTCCACAATGAAAAGTTCTGGTGGAAGTTTTGAAAGTTGAAATACAGAGAACACTGTGCTCAGTTCCCAGCCAGCATGGCTGCTTCCTGGAAGCAGGAGAGAGAGCCCTTCGCCACCATGGATGTTTCTGCCAGTACTTCCCTAGGATGGTTACAAGGAAGGACTGAAGAGTGGGGGAAGATCTTTTTTTTTTCTCCCATCCCACTCTGATCTGCACTTAGTGCTTCTCTATCAGTATATCCAGAAGATTAAGTGAGCAAGCCAACTTCCTGTGTTCGCAGTTTTCTTTTTATTAGCAGGCTTTTATGGCAGTAGATAGTTCATTTTGGTATTTTTATAGGAAACTGTGAAACAAACAAAATTCCTTGAACCAAGGAACAAATCCTAGATTTTCCCATCTTCCATAATACTGAAATATTTATTTATCAAATTACTATGTGGTGCATTTGTGTCTTTATGGGCTTAAAGGCAAGAGGTACAGGGCGTGAGGCAGCCAATTATTGACCTTTCTTTTTCATTTTTGAGCTGGTTATTTTTGGGGTTCAAGTGTTGAAATTTTATTTAGCTAAAATTGCCCTGAGCCACATAACCTTGAATGACTTAATATTAAAAGTCAAGCCTTAGAATTTCTATCCCACATGGGCAAAACATTAAATCAAATCAACAGTACTTGGGAATAAAAATAATTAATCAACTTTTTCCAAAATTGCCCCCCGACCCCCACTCTGAGCTAATCTCTAGGCAAAACAGTAACCCTACTGGAGCTGTGATTTTTGGTCCTGGAAATTTCCACACTATAAAAGAACTAAAAAAAATCTCGACAATTTCTTGGTCAGTAAAAATGTGAATTTGTTCTTTCTCTGTTACACAGTTCAAGAGTAGCAGAGATCATTCCACAAGACTGTTCCCAAAAGTGAATTTAAATCAAAAAAAATTTTTTTAGTTCTCAAGCTGGGGCGAAGCCTAAAACACCAAGTTGTGATAAATTGTCAGCCACAGAGAGGACCGCCTCTGAAATCCACTACTCTTCTACCACAGCTCCATCTAAGTAATTAGCCCACGCGGTCACATCCAGCCCTTTGAACACAGGCAGAACACTGGAAGCAAGCAAACCACAGCTATCTCGGTATTGAAAGTTCCATTTTTCTAAGGGTGGAATTTATTTTGAAGGAGAGAGAGATGGATGTGCTGTCTGGGAGGAAAAATCATAAGGTTTTCACAGTTAATTCACTAAACATTTTTCAGAGCAAATGGCAATGGAGAGAGGAAAGGACAAAGAATTATGTAATCCATGCCAGTTCTTGGAGATACATCTGGGAAGGAGGCTGGGAGTGGGGAAGAGACTTCTCTTTTTATGACCGAAATTTGCCACGAGGCCCAAGAATTCACAGAAACATGGAACTTCATTGATAAGCATGCTTCATAAATGTTATTTCTTAGGGCCTACAGTGTGAGTAGAAACCTGAATTGGAGATAAGAGACTTAGGGTGTAGTCACTTCTCTGATATGACACCCTTGTGAGCCTTTCAGGGCCTTCTTTTCCTAACCTATAAAATGAGGAAAATGAATCAGAGGGAGGAGAGGCTCCAAGTACCCGGAGAAGCAGGGAGAGAGAGGAGTGAAGGAGTTGACTGGCCAGAGTTTGGGATGAGTGAGGGAGCACTGACCCGTCCAGTTTTGAGCCAAGGCTGGTACTTTTATACCAGATGGTCTTGGACATCTCTCTTGTTCTCAAAGGCTGTTTGGGGGTCTCCCATGCTTTCAGTTGCTTAAATTTCCAAGTCCTGGCATGGTTTCTCTACTCAACATTGGTCGCTTAGTTTAATTACTAAATTCAACAATGTTATATTGAAATTTTAGGCACTACCCTGTTAGTGGCTGGAAATATATAAAAAATAAGTGCAGGTAAAACAAGGACCTACTTACTCTCGGGAAGTTTTCCAGTCAACTGTTGAAAGTTAGATCTTGATCTAGTATGAGTGTCACACTCAAGCCAGAATAGACTTTAACCCAGATGTGGTGGGTGGGGGGGTGGGTAGCATTTGCCAGACACAGGGCACTTGAGGGACACTGTTTAGAACTAAAGGTTGAAAAATAAATAGGAATTGTCCAGCAGCAGAAGGAGGACAGTGCATGAAGGACATTTTATGTCCTTCCTCAAAATTTTCTAAAAGCAGACATTGGCAACTAAAACTGGTAAAGAGCAGCTGTGTGTGTGTGTGTGTGTGTGTGTGTGTGTGTGTGTGTGTAGGGAGGGTAATGGTTAAGAGTAGCAACTCTAAGCTAACCTGCCTGAATTAAATCCCAATTCTATCACTTACAAGCTCTGTGATCATAGGCAAGTTACTTGACCTCTCTGTGCCTCCATTGCCTGCCCGGATGTTGATAACATTACCTGTTTCATGGGATTGCGGAGGAGATAAAAGGAGATAAAAACTGATACACATAAAATGCTCAGAACAGGCCTAGACAAAGAAGCACTTTATAGTTGTTAGCTGTTACTTCAAAAAGAAGGAGGAGAAGCTGTCGTAGCAGAGGGGATCGAGACCACATACTCCATGACACTTTGCTGCTGTCCTGTTTTCAAAGAATTTGAAAGATGATGATTTTTGTCCTCATTCTGCTCCAGACCCATTATGAAAATTAGTTGAGAGTCTGTGGACATTTAGGTAAAAACAGTTCCTCATAAGTGGATAGCAAGTATTGTGTCTGAGTTCCTGCCTCTCAGTGCGGCTGTGCCCCACCCTCTCGTCTAACACGAGAGCCAGTTCCAATGTTGGATGTCTTCCTGCTTCCCTTTCCTCAGTGACTTGACCCCAGAAACAGCTGGTTTCTGTACTGACTGCAAGGGGCTTCGGCTTTGAAATTCAGAGAGCCTAAGACACTTCTTGCAGGTGAGAGCAGCAAGCTGGCCCTGTGGGAGCCGCTGTAGGGCTAAGCTAATCTTATTGCTGAAGGAAGTAAAATTTACAAG
Source organism: Procyon lotor (assembly GCA_028646535.1). NCBI lineage: Eukaryota > Metazoa > Chordata > Mammalia > Carnivora > Procyonidae > Procyon > Procyon lotor. The sequence goes on from CM053603.1 coordinate 145,522,107, forward strand.
TGTAATAATAGTTATAGGCTTTTAGGTCCAAGAAAAAATCAGCTCATGATCACTTTTTTTAGAAGCTTTTCTATGCTATTTTTGGAGATTTGAATAACAACAATATTGTTATAGTTAACACTTATTTAGTGTTTACCGTATTCTAGGACTCATGTCTGAAAGATTCAGGTACCCCACCCCTCATCATAGACCCAGTAAGCCAAGACCCTGGCTTAATTCAAAACTATATTGAGTTTTATATCCACAAAAACACAAATTCAGTTTAATACACTCTTCATTTGTAGTTAATGCAAAGGTAACCTCAAACCAAAATACTCAATAAATCCCAAACAGTGTTTAGCCACAAGCACTTATTAAAATAGAAAACATTAATTTCCCAAATAATGAAACAAATCCATACTATATTTTATTTTGAACAAGGAATTTTGGATATAAATTCAGGGAGCTGGTTATGAGGAGGGAAGCTCCATGTAACAGCTCTTTCAAAGGTTTGGACCTTTCTGTCCAAACCTTTGGACAGAAAGGTCCAAAAAAAGGTCCTTGTTTTTTAGACAAGTGACTGATTGATATTTGGATAAAAAAGACTTTTATCTTTGGGAATTCTTTCTGTATTCAGTTCATAACTGTATACAAAGTAGGCTTTATAAATGATTATTGAATGAATATATGAATGGTGCCATATTTCCATCCTTGTCCCCTCCCCTCTTTTCTTTTTTAAAGATTTATTTGAGAGAGAGAGAGTGTACACATATGGGGGGGAGGGAAAAGTGCGAAGGAGAGAGAGAATCTCAAGCAGACCCCTGGGCTGAGCACAGAGCCCAAGGCAGGGCTCAATCTCATCACCGTGAGATCTTGACCTGAGCTGAAACCAAGAGTCAGACGCTCTACTGACTGAGCCACCCAGGCATCCCTGCCCTCCCTTCGTTTCTAATAAAATAAGATCTTGAGTAGTAGGAAGACTGAGCGAAGGACCTCACAGTTTCCCAAAACTGAATCAATGTTACTCTTCTCTCTGCCTACTATTTTCATTCTTATCCTCCTGATTTTGTGTCCGGGTGTCTGCTGCCAGGTGACAACAATGAAAAATCCTACAAATAGCCATTCTTCCTTAGAAATTAATGAGGAATTCTCTTTTTGACTGGGGAAAAAACCTTTTAAAGAAAAGGAAGGGTTAGTTGAAGGTAAAATAACCTTGCAACTGGTGATCATTTTCATTCATTGTAGTCTCTCTGTGGTTATTCTAAAGGTCTTACTTAGATTTGGCTTGAGCTGAATGACTGCATGATGGAAGTATTTTTCTGAATCCCCGGTCTTCACATCCTGTTTAGGACGTTAGACCTCAAGGGACGATCTCTCAAGTTCTCTCCCTCCGTGAAAGTATCTCTGAGAACCCATTTCCTCATCTGTAAAACTGAGAGTGTTGGACCAAATGATCATTGTTATTACTTTTTAGTCTAAAGACTCACTCTCCTGGGACCTATCCAACCTAGTCCTTTCTCGATCTGTCCTAATCATATCAGAGACCAGCAAGAGACAGACAACAGGTTGTGAAGTCAAGTATAACACGACACTGGGTGGTTGGTGAGAAGAGGAGGAGAGATGGGGCATTTTACCATTTTCAAGTTCACGGAAACTCTTCAAGAGCACTTGGTGAAGTTCGATGGTTCTTTCCCCTGTGACTGCCTATTTTGTGGGCCACATCCTTGCCATGAATTTCTGTCTCCTTGCTGTGGAAGCCAGCCAAGGACACATTATTGACCACCTGCTCACTTTCCTACACAAGACGACTCCCCAGACTTATTTTCTTTGCTTCCTCCTCCTGCTGGTTTATGGCTTTCCCTTATGTAGCAATAAAACTCTTGGAGAGTCCTCTTAGGGATAAATTAATGCCACTTAAGTATATTTCCGTTAGCTGCCCTTTGATGGTTCTGTTTAAAAATAAAGGGGGAGTTGGGGCAGTTTGGTTCTTATTGAAATTTTCCTTCCCTTTGCTTTAAAGTTCCCATTCCTCAGAAACTCTTAGCTACACTCCAAGAGAGCTTTGCTAACAATAAAAAAATGTCTGGGAAATATTATCAGAAGACAAACTTACCATCTTTCAGTATTTTTTCCCCACTGGAAAGGTATTTACATTATAAAGAGGCCCAGCCCAGCCCATGTGAGGTTTCCTCGTATTCCTTTAAATCTTTAAATTTATAAATAATAAATAGAAAATGTGTCTGGATTCCAGAAGAGCAGAACATGATCTTGTTCTCCACCCTAATAGCAAACAGAGTAAGGATCGGGTGTCATGATCCCATTTCAACTTTGTGTAGTCTGCAATTTATTTTTAATTTCCCCACATTTTATATTTTATTAGTTCATCTGAATCTTATATTTAATCTCTGTCTGCTCTGAGCAGAACACCCTATGAGGTTCAGTTTCCTCTTCTTACAGTCATAGCCCTGAGAGTTGGAAAAGATGAGGATCTGTCCTGAGCCTGACACTTGCTTTTGTGTGGCCTTGGATAAGCCACTCAGTTTCTCTGGGCTTCAGGCTTCTCTGCTCTAAGACTAATAGAATCTGGATATTGAGGAAGAAAAAAAAACAAAAACAAAACAACCCAGAGACAGGGGTGGCAGCTACTGTCATGGAAATTATCTCTAGAATAAGCTATTTTCATTTATTCTCTCTTTTGCTTGCTTAAAAAGTGAAGCTAACCAGATAACCAGATAGCGCAGTGAGGATTGGGGTGATGTCACCATGACCCAAGGTCATTCCCACATTCCACTTCAGTTTTCTTGTTCATCCCATTCACAGACATTTTTTGAACCCCCCATGCTAGCGACTGTGGAGGATTCAAGTCCGACCAAGATGTCACTTCTTCCTCAATGGCAATGCAAGGCAAAGACAAATGTGCAAAAAAGAGACAAAGAAACTGGTCCTTCTTCCTTTCTTTCTTCCTGGCACTGTTTCCTCCTTTTCTCTCATATCTGTTTCCTTTTCCTTGTCCTTTCCCAGCTCTATCCACAATTCCTTTGCTTTTTTCCAGGTTTTGAGTTTCACCTGGAGTTTATAACCTCTTCAGCCCATTCTGAACCTGAGCCCAAATAAAAACTAATGTCTTCAAAGTACACAGTGGGCATATGGATCAAATCACCTTCCTTCCTCTCTGGACTCAAGGGCAGACTTCTTATAAGCAAAGAAGAAATATCAATGTGTTATCACTAGGGTGGCATTAAAAAGCACCCCTCCTTACCTAGAACTAAAATACCTCCTCCCTAGTCTGCTGAGTGCCCGAAGTTTCTGTTGAAGTTTCAGAATCTGGGAAATTTAATACATTCCAAAGATTTTTTTTTTTTTTTTAGACAAGTGACTGATGGATAATGGAGAGCAGGGCCCAAGGACTTAGGACTCAGAGAATTTAGAAGAATAGGGCCTGGGGCAATCTAGTGGGTCTCTGTGGGTTGACCTGGCTGGGAATGGGTAGAGTGATGTGGAAGAGCAAAGTAACAGGTATCTTAGGGAAGTCGGAGGTATGAAAGAGAGGCAGGACGCCTAGCCTCACCACAAGGTCAGCAGTTCCTGAAGAGAATGGCTGGTCATGATGGCATGATTAATTTGTGTCTACCACATTATCACCGGGAGGCAAGAGTCTATACATTCAAGAGGGATCCCCTGCAAATTGGACCCTCAGGAAAGGAACTGACCTTCAGAAAAGCTCTGTGGAAACTGGCTACAATCTAGCTCTAAATTTGTGCTTACGACAATAATCCTAATCATTCATGAGGCCCAAACCCCATCTTCCAGATAGGAGAGAACTGGCATCCTCTTCAGCCATGACTGATGAGAAGCCTGGAGAGGGTTCGAGCCGAAGTTTTGCCATATGATAGTGGTATTTCATTTTAGGCTCTGATCACACCAGGGGAAGGTGTGCTTCCCTTATCATACAGTTTAAATGCTTGAAGGCCAAAGGACAAGCTCCTTCTGGAGCCTGACTTCCAGGCCTCCTAGATATCTGTGCATGATGCTAGCCTGCAATGTGCTAAGGACAGCACGGCACCCTCATCCCTGCTACTGTTTCTCTGTAAACTTTCCCTGATAAACCCTGCTTGGCCCTTTGCCTTTGTTTGCACAACAGCCTCCAAGTCCTACCTCAGTGTTCTCCTTGGAGATTGGAGCTCTAAGATATAAAGAATGTAGAGAAATGCTCTCACCCAATAATTGATTAATTCATTGATCTATTCATTCAACACTGTTCAGTCCTTAGCAAGTGACAGGTGGTGCAGACACAACAGTGAGTGGAGAATGAGGTCCCTGTCCTAGAATGACTCACAGGCTAGAGGGGTTGGCTAGCAGAGGAACTGACTGCTCAGACTCCTTTCCTGCATCAGTTTCCATCTCTGTGAAATTAGTCACAGGGAAACATTCAACTCCTGTTCATGTGTGCTGGGCCGACCAACTTACTTGCTTGATAATTGCCAGCATTTTTACAATCTCACACTGGCTGGTCTCCATCTTCCAGCATGTGATTAGGCCTTTTCTGCACTCTAGTCCTTGATGCGTATCCACAAAAAACAAACTTATTTTAATATCCGTCTCAACAAGACTTGCAAAGAATGCGAATAGAAGACATGGGATAACAAACATAAATAATTTTTGAATTATCTCTATGAGCATCTGGTCTTATACAGAAGAATATTAAAAAAACGAATTATCCATATGACGTCTGAGGCAGGGAAAGAAGAGCTAAACCTACATGTTATTTAGCAGGTAATGCTATTCTGGATTTTTTTTTTTTTTTTAGAGGAATCATATTAGATTTCTACTGCCGAACTCTTACTTGTTTTAGCTTCTACACAAATCAAATGATAATGTAACCGGTGAAGAAAATTCTTCTTTAGATATGTCTATCATCTTCCCACCACCTGTTTGTATTCCAGTCTATTATTTCTCTGCCCATCTACCTGTAGTTATCAATGTAGTCATAGGGATACAGAGATACACAGGTTAGCTATTTGTTTAGTTCTGAGCTCTGGTTGCATATGGAAATGGGTATTTCCAGCATCTGTTAAAGGATCCTTTGAATTAAACACATAAAATATAGTTATGTCTTACTTAATTATGTGAGACCTTTCCTTCAAAGAGCCCAAGTTTCTACAAAGTTACTTTTAAAGTAAAAAATTTAAATTTTAAAGTAAATTAAAAGTAAAAGTAACTGGGTGTAGTGCAAAACAATAAATCTTGTAACACTGAAAAAAGTAAATAAATAAAATTTTAAAAAAAGGAAAAAAAAAGTAAAAGTAAAATAATTTACTTTTAAAGTAAAGTAAAAAATTACTATTTTGCAAATAGTAATTATAATAGCCTGGAATTTTATTTATTTCATGTCCTGTCCGATTCGTGAAACATGTAGGTGTAGAGAACAACGAGAGCAGAAGCATCATGTAAAGTGCAGCAGAATCTTGTTAAAGGAGAGTTTGACTCACTCTTGGCTACCACTGCCCTCAGCATCTGGAACAGCTTGCTCACTGGGACGTGGAAACCAGGTATTATCCTCTGCCCCGACCCTGGCACTATCAAGGGTTAATTGAATTCTTGTTATTATTAATTCATTGAACACATATTCCACGAGGGCTTTTAAACACGGTTTGACTCTATTACTATTAACAATATCAAGAGTAACAAACTTTGAATAAGTATATACAAGTACCAGACACTGTGTTAAGTGCTTTACCCAAATGATGTCATTTAATAGGACCCAGACAACTCTGGGAGGCAGATGCTATTATATTCATTTTATAGACAAGAAAATGAGGACCCAAAGAGTTTAAGTAACTTGCTGGAGACTGTCACCCAGCCAGTAGGTAGCATAGCAGGACTGAAGTCTGATGGCCCAGCGCCAGTGGCTTCCCTCTTTGGGACTACTCTGGATTAAAGCTACTAGAAGAATCAGAGCCATCCGTGCTTAAGGAAGGCAGTCCAGCTGGGTCAGAAAACATCCTAAGAGCACTGTTATGTTGGGGTTGTTTGTTTCCATCACTACAAATACTGCCAGGAAGGCTGGAAACACTGTTCTCCCCACAGAGCAAATGCCGCGGAGAGATTTATTCATTGTCTATCTCCCTTGCCATGACGGTAAACTCTGTCAGAGAAGGGACCTGGCCTATCTTGTTCACTGTGGTGTCCCCGTAGGTGCCGGCGCACACTGTGTGCTCGATAAAAGTTTGGAGAATGAGTAACTGAACGGACGACGCCGTGGATGGCAATCCACGTTCTCTGAGTTTGACTCTGTTTTGCGAGTGTGTGTGCTCACCTCTAGAGGGAAGCCCTCCTTTTCCATTCTCTTTTTGTTGTCACCTCTGCTATCAGGTAGCACATGGCAGTTCACTGACCACTTGTATTTCTGTATTCCCGGGAGCTTAGCACAACATCTGGCACACAGTCGTTGGTGAATACACGTTGTTGAGTGAATGGCTGTTTGTAGACGATGCCAATGAATCTCTTTAAAAAACAGGTTAGGCCCTGTTGGTGTGCAATCCAACACAATGCCAACATCGTGAACTCTGATCTCTGGCAAAGCTGTAATTTCACCAGCCTTTCAAAGTCCCTGCTGACTCATTTTCCTTTTCCAGCAAGTGCATGAATGGAAGGCAGGCTGCCAACAAGGCAGATAGCAAAATGTCTGCCCATACCAACAACAAGAAGCCTTGTCAGTCTGGTTTCCCCTGTAAAGTGATGATGGTCTGTGGCAAAGGTTAGCCTCATAGTTCTAATGTTCTGGAAAGTGCTAGGAAAAGAGCATAACGAATGACATTGATTAAATGCCTACCACGTACCAGATAATATGTTAGGTGCTAGACATACAGCATCTTATTTAATTGTTGCAGTACTACTGTAAAGAGTTATTGCCTTTTTTTAAGTGGATTAAAAAACCAAAGACTCAGAAGATTGACTTGCTTGCTTACCTTTACATAGCTAATATTGGCAGAACTAGGATTTCAACTTCTTGCTGACTCCAAATGCTGTGCTCTTTATGCTATAGATGCCATAAACCCAGCAAATAACAGAATCCCGCCCCCCACCGGGGATTCATTTGGGTTAATAAAACCCTCTTCTGAAATGCAAATACTCTCTGATAGAGTTATCCTCCTAAGTCATCCACACCTTAGTGTTAATAGTTTTGATAAGATTAACTTTTGCTTATTCTCAAATGGAAGTCACTTATCCCATGAGAAGCTACAGGTAGGAATGGCAGGCTGGGCAGATGGAAAATTTCTGAAGGTCAGGCCCTTCAGGGGGAACACTTGGGTGGAGTAAGACATGGCCTCAGGGCCATGAGGAAGGTAAGGACAATGGTCTGGGGACTTAACCAAGCTGGGTCTACACTGACATTTCGTATCAGGTATTCAGAAGGCAGTTTACTGGGAAGTCTGACTGCTAGGCTGACTGGAAGGGTGGTGTGAGGCACAGCACCGCAGGGCAATTACCTGTATGGAATTTAATACTGCAGGTGCTGCTCACGGTCTGTGTGACCTTGTGCAATTTATTTATCTCTCCGCATATGACACTTGGGTGTTGTGAGGAGTTCATGAGATTTTTCTATATACAGTGCTCTGTACAGTACCTGGTAGTCGGTGATCCATACTGTCATCCCTCGGTGAGCAATTGCTCATAACCACCTGAGGGTCCCCCTCTGCCATCAGCAGATTACAAGCAGTGCGTCTTATGTGGTCATTTAGGAATCGGTAGAATCAGATGAGGTGTTTTGGTGCTTGATTGTGGGGACAAATACACAGAAAAAAGGAGAAAAAGAAAGTAGAATCGTTTGGAGGTTAGCTTTTCTAGAATTTGGGTGTGTGGAGTCCCCATATCTGGGACTGTAGGATCTTGTTTCTCAAAGGAACTGTACTTTTCAACTTACTTCAACTGTACTCTTACAACTTAATTAATTTACGTTAATGTTACCAGTCACTTTTTTAGTTTGAAAAAAATTAAAATTTTCAACTATTTGTAATAACTTATCTCATTTGAAATGAGATTAATTATGTGCCAATCTTAACCAAATTTTAGTTATGTGCTGATGAGTTTCACCGTATTTTACAGTTTGTGAGAATCTCCTTACCTCATATTCAAAAGGAGAATGTGACAATATTCTTCTCACAGGTCCTAGAGTTTAAACCATTCTTGTAGTGTTGGTTTCTCATGCTCATTAATTCTGAGAAATATATCTTATGTTTATCATTAATATTGTCTTTACTTTTCACTCCTTTATTTTGGGATATCTTCTTTGGTTTTTGAAAGATCATGTACTTCCATACTTTGAACATCATGATTTAGAGGCCCAGTGGCAGAAGGCATTATGTGTTGATCAGCGATCTGCTTTTGGATAATCAACTGAACTGGTAATGATGATCTGCAATACAGCTAGGTTGGAGCAAAACATTCATCCTACTGAAATATGACTTCATGAAAAGAATGCTAATCCTCTCCAGGACTGAGTCGACTCATCATGGGTAAATGGGAGGTATTTGAGGTTTCTCCCTTCCTTGCTTTCCTTTCCTTCCTTCCTTCCTTCCTTCCTTCCTTCCTTCCTTCCTTCCTTCTTTCCTCCCTTCCCTCCCTCCTTCCTTCCTTCTTTCCTCCCTTCCCTCCCTCCTCCCTCCCTCCCTTCCCTCCTCCCTCCCTCCCTCCCTTTTCTTCCTTCCTTCCTTCCTCCTACCCTCCCTCCCTCCCTCCCTTCCTTTTCAAAAAAACATGTTGGGTCTACCAGCTGTTACCAAGAGGATTATTAAAAATCTTGTCAGCTCAGAGTTATTGCTATTCCTGAAGAAAAGATAAATGTATGTATTTTTAAATCTGGACATATGAAGTTTAAAAAATATTGTTGTAGAGTTCTCCTGGCTACTTTTCCTTAGGTCTTTTCCAAGTTTTGGGCTGGAGAAACTTGACTATGTCTCTGTGCCAAAGTTAAATATTAAATGAAAACCTTGTGTCTGAGAAACTCCAGGATTAATAAACTGTAGCAAAATAGGTAAGATCCCAAATCATCAGAGAAAAACATCTCTAAGAGAAATGGGGTTGTGTTGGACATAGTGTCACATTCTCAGCTATGGGATAAAAAACACAGGAAAAAAATGGATCATAGATTGTTTTAGGTTTGGAGGAGACACCATCTCTTTAAAGGCTTCGTGGTACTACATTTACTGTTAAACTAGTGCACACACAAAAAAATATGTGAAAGAACCAAAACAGTTAATGCTTTGCACAAATGTGCAATGCAATGCTGTAAGAGGGTTTTCCTCCCCTAGAGGACATCATATTTTACCATCAGTAGCCCTGGCTTCCAAAAGTCGAATCCAATTATTATGGTGAGTATTAATTTTAATAGCACCACATTTTCCCTTGGGATTTATTATCTTTCTCAAGAAAAACACTAGAGGAAAATGAAATATTGTTGAAGGATTATACAATGAACCAGGAATATAAAAAGTTTAGTTTTCATTTCTAGGTTTACGCGAGCAATCCTTTGCTTCTTAGCCTTGAATGCACAGATGGGTTGAGCTCTTTGAGTTTTCAGTTCTTCCTTCCCAAATGTGTTGCAGTTGATAGGGGGGAAAGTGCTGACAACCAGCCTGCAAAACAGAGAGTCTATAGGCTGAGGGGTCTGGGCCACCCAGATTTGGATCCTGGCTCTGTCATTTACAAGGTATGTAACCTTTGCAACTTCCATTTCCTAGCCTAGAAAGTGAGAACGATGAGAACGATCATTTTTATTGGGATATTATTTGATAACAAATGTCTGATAGTTCGCTGACAACTAGTGGAAACTCAATAAAGGGTAGCTACTATAATAAACTTTATGTAGCTCTACATTCTTGCTATGACTGTAGTTCTAGGAACCAAAAGGATATTAATGGATATTTTAACAACAAATTCTGGTACCTTAAGCTAATTCATTAACAAAATCTTCTTTAAAAGAAATAATCTGATCTGGGTTTGCTGAACTAGCATCTGATATATAAATGCTTGCACTGAGGGATGTTTGGAATACTCTCCTGAAAGAAAAATTTAACCTTCATGCTTTTGAGTAGGCATCAGAAAAGAAATCTGTTGTGTTGGAGAAGAGAAAGGTATTGAGGATACTTCGTACAAATAAAATGAAATGTTAATAATTTAGAAGAACCAGTAGTAGGCCAATGAGACTAAATGGAGAAATATATAAAAGAAAGAGGAGGAAGCTATGAAACGTTAACATTCTTAGACTGGAATCCAAGAACATGGATGTGACCAGAAGGATTTAAAGGACCAACCAAACTTTACTCTGGTTACCTTGTCAGCAAAACCCCACTGACATATGCTAATGATATTATAATGAGAAAACCACATGCTAATGAAGGAAACTATAAGTAAGTGTAGTACAGTAAGTGCTCCAAACTTCACCTTGAAGAATAGCCTCTGAAGGAGTTTAGGGAAGAATTTGTACAGCGAAGGTTAAGATCACGAGGGAAGGAATTTGGGCTCAAAAAAAGGATTTAAACTGGTGTGTATATTTTAGAACATCTTGGATATTGCTGTCCTGCTATAATGCCATCTGGTTTCATTGTGGAAAATGTCAACAAAAAAAGTACATGCTTGTGGATTCCCATTGCATTACCAGTCCCACGAGATAGCCTTGCTGAATGGATGGGGATGCTGGTCTGGCAATGGCGTTTATCCCCTTGGTGTTTTTTGGTGTGAGTTGGAGCAATTATAGGTGACTCTAGCTGAGATTGATGTCACTGCTGCTGTTGCTTCTTCTTTTTAAGATATTATTTATTTGAGAGAGAGCAAGAGAATGCACACATGCATGGGAGGGAGGCACAGAGGGAGAGGGAGAAGCAGGCTCCTCGATGAGCAAGAGCCCGATGCAGGACTCTGTCCCAGGACCCTGAGGTCATGCCCTGAGCCTAAGGCAGATGCTTAACTGACTGAGCCACCCAGGTGCCCCCATCCCTGTTTCTTATAATCTCAGGAAGGTGAAGCCTGCTCAGAGGAGAGAGGATAGGGAATCAGCTGATTCTGTGATAGCCAAGACCATGCCTCTGTGAGCTCTATTTTCATAACATAACTTATTATGACACCTACACTTGGTGGCTAATGCAGCCGAGATTATATTCTGTTATTCCTGGTTAAGTATTGTTAATAATAACTGTTTTGTATTAGTTAAGTATTGTTAATCATAACTGTTTTCTGATAACCATAAAGAGAAAATATGGTTCACTACTTTATCAACCCCTTAAAAATACAGCTATTTTATGTGCTAAAAGATACCATTTTTGTGTTTAAATTATGGGATGGCTTGGTAGGACAGCCAGCATTCACAGAGGACTTCGTATTTGCCAAGCAGTACTGAAAGCACGTTATATCGATTAATTCATTTAATTACCTTGTGTTGATTAACTTATTTAATCTTCAGAAAAATCCCCCTGAAAGGGAGACTGTTACCATAATCATTCCTACTTACCTATGAAGAAACTGACACTCAGTGGGCTTAAACAACATATCACCAGTCCCATAGCCAGGAAGGAGCAAGATGGGAATTTGAACTCAGGGAAGTTGCCTCTAGGGTCTAGGCACTTAACTACCACACCATATCACCTCTTTGAATAGGAATTCCAAATATAGAATAGACTCTGGGATATATATATACATATATACATATATATATACATTCATGCCCATATCCATATTCATGCCCACCTGTAATGATTGAATTTGGATTTTTTTTAGGGTGAGAGGAGAAGGGGAGAGGGAGATGGAGAGAGAGAATCTTGAACAAGCTCCATACCCAGCATTAGAGTCTGACATGGGGCTTCATCCCACAACCCTGAGATCATAACCTGAGCCAAAATCAAGGGTTGGATGCTTAATCGACTGAGCCATGCAGGCACCCTGAATTTGAAATTTTTCTGCTCTTTATATTCATTGACTTGCCAGATTAAAGTTCAGGGTTATTGAACAATACAGTAAACCACATATATGTAAACATTTCTGAACATCTCTTACATATAAAGAACTCTAATACAGGAGATAAAGAAAAATAAGACACAATCTCTAATCTTTGGGGACCTTAAAGACAAGAGAATAAGTAAATTCTCATATACAAAGTTCCTCTTAGAAAAGCCCAGTTAGGAGGTGCCTGGGTGCAGTTGGTTAAGCCTCTGACTCTTGGTTTCTGCTCAGGTCGTGATCTGAGGGTTGTGAGATCCAGCCCCCTGTTAAGCTCTGTATTCAGGGTGAAGTTTGCTTGGGTTTCTCTCTCCCTCTCTTTTTCTCCCTCCCCATCACCCCATCCTTTAAAAAGTAAAATCTTAAAAAAAAATCTAGTTAGACGTTAAGAGAATTAGAGGCTGTTATGATTTCTGTGGTCCCTGGTGGGCGATGGCCATTGGGCCTTAGAAGAGGGAAGCTGTCCTTATCCCACAGGAAATGGAAAGTTCCAGGTTAGCCAAAGAGATAACTGATTTCCAGGTCAAACCTGCAGCTACTAAGGGCAAATGCACATTTACTTGGAGAAGCAGGGCAGAGTGAAGGGTGACTAGTAGCTGAGCTGGCCAGTCCCCAGGTGGTCGACCACCCCAAGAAACAGTAGAACAGTGGCTGAATGCACAGACTCTAGGAGTCCTCTTGTGTTCAAATCTCAGCTCTGAACCTCCTATAGGACCTTAGGCAAAATTTTTTTTTTAAGATTTTATTTATTTATTTATTTGACAGAGAGAGAGAGAGAAAGAGACAGCCAGAGAGTGAACACAAGCAAGGGGAGTGGGAGAGGGAGAAGCAGGATTCCCACTGAGCAAGGAGCCTGATGCAAGGCTCGATCCTAGGATCCTGGGATCATGACACAACTGAGCCACCCAAGCACCCCAGGCAAGGTTTGTTTGTTGTTGTTGTTGTTGTTTTTTAATCTTCTTATGCCTCAATTCCCTCTTATAAAAGTGAGAAGAGTAATAAAAATACTAAAAAATAGGGCTTTTGTGCAAATTAAATAAGTAAAACAGGTAAGGTGCTTAGAATGATGCCCCGCACAGAGTAAGTGGGATACAAGTATTAGGTAAGTATTGTTGCTATCACCACTGATGGGGTAGGAGCAGGTCCAGGGGATTAGATGGGCAGGGAGAAGCATAGCCTACCTCACTTGGAAAAAATATAAACCCAAGGAACCATGCCTCCCTCCCTCTCATCTCCCAGAGTGCATTTCTCTGATTCCTGCTTGTTTCATCTTCTAAAGACATGTATGACAATGAAATATGTGTGTTTACTCCCTCCTTTTAATTGAAGTTATTTCCACGTTAGATAATAATTCATTGTTAATGATGTCACCTTTCAAATATTTAAGAGATGCTGTTTCATCGTTGGCCTTGGACCATGGAAACTGGAGCAGGAAATCAGATGACTGCACTTGCAATTCAAAGAGCAAATTGCACAATCCTCAGCAATACTGAGGTAAGATGCCTTGCTTTATGTGAAAGTATGGATCTTGGGCCTCTGGTTCTAAATTCCTTCTCAGAGGCCTTTTACTCTTACTTGGAAGCTATGGATGAGAAGTGTCCAGTCGATAAGGTTAATCTTCACTTGGCCATTACAACAGGGGGATGTTAACTCCGAGGACCACTCAGGGCCAACGGGAGCTTCTGCCCTGACCTTCCTAAAGCTGTGCCTCCTCCAACTGCCATGGGGTGAGGAGCCACGGGCTTGTGCTATCCAGAGCCCATACTCTTCTAGGCCTTGCGCTGGATATGCAAGACCTTAGAATTCTTTATCCAAAGGATCTTGAGCTCTTTCCAGTGACTATAGAGGCTTTTTCTCAGGGTTCACCCTCCTGAGATGAACTGTCCTCCTGGGCTGTACAACCTCTGGGTCCAACGCAAGGCTGGGGAGTAGCTGTTTGTGGATGGAGTTGGCTGTACAGATAGGGCCTTCCCATGTGTGGTTGTGAAACCTGCACGGCCTGTGTTTCATAGTCAAGGACCAAGCTGGAGTTGGGAACAAATGAACCTGGGGTAGGCTGATCTCTTTGAGCCTCTGCATTCTGCTGCAGGAATTCAAGGAGTTGGAGAATTCTAAATTAGAACATAGCCTCTCATGTTGTTACGAATGTAGATTTGCCAAGGTGGAGGGATAGAACATAAACTATTTAACAGTTGGCTTGATTCAGAACTTTCAAAGATTTAAATGTATAGTATGTGGGCCTCCATTTGTACTTTTGCCCAAAGCATCACAAATATTAGAGATGGATCCGATTAACATAGATACACATAAAAAAAGTCCCATGGCCACGATTTTCTATACTGACACGGAAGTGGCCAAGAAATCGCAGGCAGTTCAAAAGCAAGAACAGAGAAGAACTAACAAAATACCATGGATGACTATCCATTACTATTTTTATTCTCTCTTTGTCTTACAAAAAGAGCTCTGGAAGGGAAGGTATGATCGTAGTGAATAAATCAAAGCCCATAATGGGACAGTTTCATTGGAAGAAAAAGTAGAAGAAAGCGAAGGGAAAATCCCCAGACATCGGTTGTATCTGTTCTCTGTCAGCCAAAGCTTGGTGTCTGAAAATTATTGCCGGAATAGCTGGAATTCTTAATGAAAGTTCCAGGAAACCTGGGGGCTTCTGGCTTATGTGACCTTAAGAGGAAAGAACTATTTCATCGATTTCATCTTCTGTGAAAGTCGCAAGCACGAAGAACAAGGCGTTAACAATGTAGCAGCTAGGCGGGGCAGGGTGAGTCTGTTTTCTTCTTTTCAGGTTTCTTTTATTTTCTCTAAATGTCTGAAGTCAAAGCTTATTGGAGAGAGGAAAGAACCCCTGCCTTCCCCCAGCAGAGTTCCTGGGGCAGAGTCGCATGTGCCTGCTTGGCATGATGGTGCTCCTGGCTTGCACACAGTTGCCAACTACTCCTAACCTGGTGATTCCAGCATCAATGCCAGGGGCCGGTTGATTCCTGTACTGTGCGCTAGGAGGTGGAAACCAGCAATTGCGAGTGTAGAAGAAACTTAGTCTCAAAAGCCAGATTCTTTCCATGTAGGTTTCAGTCCTGAGGCTCTGCAGGCGACTCCTTTAGTAAGTCCATCTCAGGCTCTCTGTTTATAATCATTGTGGACCCTGGCAAATCACGGACTCTCAGTGAGCCTGTTTCTTTGTGTGCACCGTGACACTAACAAGCTCCCTCAGGGGGTTATTGTGAAAGTTGCCAGCACAGTGCTGGCTTCACCAACAGATGCTTCCTAAAATGTTTCCGATCCTCTTCCAGATATCATGATGTTTTAAAATTGGTATACATTTGTATCAATCACGTACTCTTCCTTTTTTTAATCTAATAAAACGAACAGGTGAAGAAAACTTAAAATTTTTATTTAAATAATTTTAAATGATCTAGAAAGTAAATGTCTACTGGTACCGCTCCCCAAGCTTATTCATTTACTGTCTCTATGTCATGTAGGATGTATAGTGTGGAGAGGAAGTCTTAGGAGGAGGGCCAAAATGAAACGAGAGGATGTTGTTTGATTGTTTTTTGCCTGTCTTCCAAGCATCTCCTGAGTTAAAAATGCATCTGGCTTCCATTTCCTTCAGAATTTTGCTTATTTGAAATGTTCAAGAAATCAATTGATCCGACTTCAAACAGACTAGGTTTTGCTGGCTGTGTAAAACCCCAAACCCCCGTTTGTGTCACTCCCAAGTCTGGACTTCACAAGCAGCCAGTTCTTTCATACCTTAGTAAAGGACTTCTTTTTGGCCGCTTACCCTTCGTGCTGAGCCAAGTGTCAGGCTGGGAATTGAGGCAATAAATCTCTGTGATTCCTCATATTTGGAATTTCTCCTGTTGCTTCTGATAAGGAAATGACAGCATCTCTCAGCTATATGCATGAACCTCAGAGAAATTTGTAATCCAAATCATGTTTTGCTCACAAAATGGAAAGCAAAACGTGCTAAATCTGGCTTTGAGTTAACCCAGATGGTTTTGAGGGCTTGGGTAGTGAACACAGAAATTATCTTTGCTTTTGACTGGATCGCACTTGTACATTTTTAGGATGAAAACAAATTCTTCTCTATCTTTTAAAATATTCTCCTTAAATCTTTCTCGATAATGAAGGAGGGGGTAGCAGCGGCAAAATTTGTCCTAGGTGAAGTCTTTGTAAAGGATCATCATCTCCCTGTAGTAAGAATAGACCTCACTATTGGTCCCATTGCTTCCTCCATCCCCTTCCCACATCTACTTTGGTATTTCCAAGTTTCATATTAAGCCCCAGTGACTTACCTAAATGAATTTGATTTGGAATCAGCAATTCCTCAAAAATCAAAAGATTTTCCCAAGACCTATCCACATTCTCTGAGATGACTAATGAAGCCAACCCAGGTCTGGCTAAATCTCTACATGATCACAGTGAAAAGATATTCCACCCCCCCGAAAAAAAAGTAAATAAAAAGCTTTTAAGATTTCTTAAGTGAAAAAAAAAAAGAACTTTTTTTTTTTTTTTAACTTTCTAGTTGCTTTTGAGTATGCTCTATCCAACAACATCACCGGCAACATTCACTCTCTGGCATTTTAGTAGAAGTGGTAAAAATTACTTGAAACAAAAAGCTTCATTTAGCAGCAATCCCTCAGCCTTAGCTTTTGTTTGCCTGAGACCCACACCATACACAAAGAGGACATCGTTTTGATCATCCACGGTCAAAATCCTGCACAGTCTTGGCTAGCTTTGATATGAGGTCAACTAGCAAGTGACTCCTTTCAAAGGAACTATGGTTTTGAGCCATACTGTATGAGAAACCTATTTAAAATGAGTTTCTTCCTTTCTCCTTAGTCTACCGTCAGTTCCTGATTTTGATTTTGTTGGCACAGGATAAAATCAATGACTCTGACACATTTGCCATTTAGAGTGAATTGGTATATCCATTCGTTTTACTATTGAAGTAACTGGTTTGTGTTTCACTGATTTAACGAGCTCTTTTGGTGTCAGGTAGATATAGTTTTCCGAACTAAGAAAGCCAAGTCATTGTGTAGCTAATCAAAATAGGTTAATCTAAATTGATCTTGGAATTTATTTTCTACTTCTGTTTGACCATGGGAGTGCCTGATGTCCTAGGAGTTCATTTCAAACAAAATCTTGAAACCATAGAACCAAACCATTGAACCAAACCTTCCATTTTCACTTACTTAGTTTTTACTTTTCCTCATGTCCATGCTATGACTTGGGACAAGGAAGATTAGGGAATCATTTTGAAGACATTGGAAGGTTAGAAGTCTTTCTTTTGATTTTCTACTTATCATCATAAAATCTGGAAGCTCTGAGAGAACTAAGGAATTATATAGCAAACACAATTCCTTTGTTTTGCATTTATTAAATTATTTCTTTGGTGTCTACCATGCATTAGGCATTAGAGATCCAGTGACAAATAAGACCTACAAGATTCTTGTTTCCATGGTGCTTGTATTTCAGTGGAGGGCTTATTATTCAGACAACAAACCAAACCAGATAATTTTAGATAGAGGCAAGGGCTGTAGAGGAAAGGAACAGGATCTTGTGATTGGATAGGAGTAGGATGGATGCAACTTCCGATAGGCAGTCAGGGGCGGGGGGAGTCTTTTGAGGAGGCAGCAGCTGAATGTAACCGAGGAACCAACCATGCGACACTGGACAGTGTGTGCAGGCAGAGTGCCTAGCAAGTGCCAAGGCTAATAATAGTCCCTTATTGTGAGCATTAAAGGGGTTAATATGTGTGGAATGCTTAGAACAGTGCCTGGCATCCATAATGTTAACTGCTTTTCATTCATTAAACATTCATTGAGTATCCTCCGGGTGCCAGTGTCAGGGCTGGGTGCAAGGAATTAAGGGTTGCATGGAGACCCTCCCAACTTCAGGGGATTCACTTCAGACTCTGGTGCAGTGATTCCCAATCAATGTCTGGTTTACAGACCATGTGCCCCTTACTCATTGGCCTTCCTTTTTTCCATTCCTCTCCCTACCAGAATCTACCTAGATAGGCGTGGAGACAGGACCAGAAATGCACATTTTCTACAAGCTTGCTCCCATTCCTTCTTAGGCCCATTAAAAGTAGAGAACCATGTCCTAATGCATAGATTGTGACCAACTCGTGGTCAGTCATAGCACATGTTACAGCATCAAGTATGAGTAGTTGTCCCACTGCAACTACTACAAGAGGTAAGGAATACCTCTTAGAACTCAAAAGTAGCTTTGCCCAGTTTATGGAACCATAAATATCATGGAATTATGTTTCGCAATTAACATTCTGTAATAGTTAGGCTTAACTTTTTTGTTGATCTTGAACTGACTGAGGATGTTGTGTGTTTTGGATAAATCTAAAAAATCAAAAAGCCAAATGCTTTTTGGCTATGGTTTGGAAGGTTTGCCTGACACTCTTAAGTGTCATTTAAAACCTGCCAGAAAAAAAAAAGGCTTTTACCTTTTAGGAAGAATGTGCCAACCAATGTTTGCCAAAGGCTCTTGTATTCTGGAAGAAATTCTACTTGTAAGTAAATTTGCCTAACTGAAATTCCTCCTGTGGGCTCCTCCCTGTACCTATTTTTAAAATGTAATGTCATCAAAAAGGGAGATGGGAAAGATTTATTTTATTATCTCTCCTTGGCTTTCTAGACTAGACTGTTTTCTATTCGTTTTCTCACTTTAAAATGACTTATATACATTTCTAAAAAGTCTTAGATGCAAGGATCGCAAAGAATATTTGATATAAAGATAGATTCATGCTCAAGGCTGAGTGCTAACAGCCTCTTACACCCAGACTGGATCTCAGGCCAGCTCAGCTGTTAGTGAGGCTTCCAATATTTTCCTGAAGAGGCCTTCGTCTGGGAAGGGATGTAACCCATTTAGTTCCCTTTTATGTTCTTATTTTTCTTCCTTTACTCATTTCCATCATTAGCCACTCAACAGCATGGCCAAGTAGCATGCTGACAATGGAAAGAAGGCTGCCCCTGAGGATGAGGTCAGAAGTGGTAAGGATGAACAAACTGATATAAGCTTAAGGCAGATCGGAGTCTTAGACACGGATCTGAGACTCTTAGAGTTGAGAGGATGGTAAAAACAAAAAACAAAACAAACAAACAAACAAACAAAAATACAACCGAGTTGGGGGGCTTCAGCCTATCAATTATTCAGTTTTCTTATTTAACTCTTGAGGCTGGTGATCCCCTGAAGAGGATCCATAGGATCCATACTCTCCCCAAAGAGTATGGAGAATGGGTGGGAAATGTAGACCATGTAAAATCCAGTGAAAGATAAAGACCCACTAAGGCTCAGTCAATGTCAGTGAATGATATAAATATGTAGGGCAATGAGAACTCCGCTGTGACACCAGAGGGAAAGAGTGTATCAAACCAGTCCTGCTCCCTCGGACACTTTTCTCTTGTCATTTTGATTAGGTTTCACCTAACAACATGGCTTTTTTTTAATACAAATAAAAAGATTCCTTTCCTTCTTTTTTTATCCTTTTTTAATCCTTTTTTAAACTTTTTTATTCCATTTATAAATGGAATCATTTATTCCAGCTTTTATGTTTTAATTCATTCAGCAAAGATTTGCTCAGTGCTCAGTGTGTACCAAGGACAGTTCTAATTGCTGGGGACACAACACTAAAGATGGAAAGGCCTCTGTCTTTATATAATTTATACACCATTACATTTCATTTTTTTTTCTTCTACAAAAATGATCATAGCTAGTTAGTATCCATCAGGCAAGTGAAAATGTTGAAAGGAGTCATTTGCTGTATGAGGGGGGACCTGACAAAGGAATCGTAGTCCCAATTTCCTTGGAATTCGGTGTCCCTTTGGTATTCTCTGCATATGAATCCAGTAATTTCTGTGTGTTCACTCAGTTTTGGTTCTATCCCAGATTTACTGGTGATTTCGGTTAAGTCTTTGTACTCCAAAAGCGTTTTGTTGCTCTTATCAATCAGGCATGGGTGATATGATGGCACTGTGTCCAAACCTTTGAGGCCAATCTCAGTACCAAAGAGCTGCCTGACCCAGTTCAAGATGGCGCTTCCCACTAAAGAGCCGCTGGCTCACGAACCCAGCACATTTCTTTCCTGATTCCGCTGTAACATTTCTTTCTCAAAAGTATAAATCTCAGGCTGATATTTAACATTCCTTTGAACTGAACCATGGATTTGTACCTTGTGCTTCTTGGGAACCTGGAGAGCTCTGCTTCCACTATTCATATTTATAAACATGTCGTAAACAGAAGGTACGGTTTTTATAATTCTCTAGTCATGGGTCTTTGAAACTATTTTACAAAAGAACATTGAGAAACATCACACCAGCTCTGGCTGATTGTCTGGTTCAGAATTCTCTCAGGGTAGCCAGGTATCATGTTTCTGTACGTGGCTCATTCTTTAAAAAGTGGTAATGTAGCTTAAAGATCCTTGAATTTAAAATTCTGAAATCAGATTAACTAATACAATACAGGGTTAGAGGGCTACAAGTTTTGGAAAACTAATTGTAACTCAGGCTTCCCTATTTTGGAAGATGATATTACTACTTATCTAGTTGTTCAGGCTCCAAGTTTAGAAGACATTCTTTTTTTTTTTCATCAAAAATTCTGAAAGTTTATGTAGCCCTTTTTCAAATTTATATTTATTTTGATAAATGCACAATAACGTTCCAAATTTAAGTTGTGAGGTAAGCTTAAATTACAGGTAAGATTAAATGACATTGCATGAATCACAAAAGATAATGTTGAAAAACTAATTTTATTTCCCTAAAAAAAATAATTTCTCAGTTATTGCAGTTTTTGAAGTCTGATGTTATTTGGAGAACAACAGCACTTTTTTTTTCTTCCTTCCTTCCTCCCTCCCTTCCTTCCTTCCTCCCTTTCTTTTTTTTTTTAAAGATTTTTATTTTTATTATTTATTTGTCAGAGAGAGAGAGAGAGAGAACACAAGTAGGCAGAGAGGCAGAGGGTAAGGCGGGCTCCCCGCTGAGCAAGGAGCCCGATGCG
>CM053603.1:145543203-145586180 GCA_028646535.1 Procyon lotor
TTCTATTTCTGCTTCTATGAATGGACTATTTTAGATACATAGGAAATGTTCTTGAGATGTCCTTTTCTCACACAGCCAGTGCATCAGCTAGTTTCAGAACCCCTCCATAAAAACTCAACCTGAGCCACTATTCCTAAGGCACCATCATGCCTTGACTAGACCATTGTTATGATCTCTTCACTGGAGTCCCTGCCTCCACTCTTGCCCCGGTCTAATCTTACCAGAGAAACAAGAGTGATGATTTAATGGTGTGGACCAGGCCCTGTCAAAATCATCCCTTGCCTCCCTACTGAATTTCTGTGAACTCTGAGTTGCCTCCACAGCCCACAAGGCATGCATACTATGGCCCTGCCCTCTTCCCGGACACCATCTTGTTAGTCACTGTGCTCCAGCCAGTGGTCTCCTTGCTATTCTGGAGCAAGCCCAGCTGGCTCCCAGCCCTGGGATTTTCCAATTGCTTCTCTCTCTGCCTGAACTCCCTTCCAGATCTCTGCACAAACCAGCCTCCTTCAGACCTCTGATCAAATGTCATCGCAGAGAGGTCTGCCTGGATCATTCGATTTAAAGCAGTGCTCTCAATGCCCCTGGTAATGGTTTTCCTTCATTACCAGACACAGAATTACATATTTATTTGTTTTCTTATTTATTGTCTTCTCTTCAACTAGATAGAATGTAAGCTCTGAAGCTGGAATGTCATTTCTGACTTCATTCACTGCTAAATCTCCTAAACTTAAAACAGTGCCACGCACATAGTAGATTCTCACCACGTGTTTGTTGAGTGAATTAATACTTTTTACTATGCTTAAGGTCTAATTAATCTTTTACATCTACCATATTTGTACAAGGAACTTCCTTCTCATTCAAAGTGTCAGAGGGTAGTCATCTTGTGTCAAGATTTTATTGTTAAAAAAACTTATAATTTTAGGGCAAGCAGAGACCTAAAAATTGGGATATATGGACCTTATTTTTTTGAAGCTGTTTAAAATTTCTGTGCTTCAGGGCACCTGGGTGGCTCAGTTGTTAAGCGTCTGCCTTTGGCTCAGATCATGATCCCAGGGTTCTGGGATCAAGTCCCTGCTCAGCAGGAAGCCTGCTTCTCCCTCTCCACTCTCCTTGCTTGTGCTCCCTCTCTCGCTGTGTCCCTCTCACTGTCAAATAAGTAAATAAATAATCTAAAATTTCTGTGCTTCAATTTCCTTCATTTCTCAAATAATGTTGATAATAATCTTTTTCTAGCTTAATTCTGAGTTTGCTGTTAATTTAAATATATACAAATACTTGCGATGACATAAAAATTAAAGCGAGACAGTGATATTTTACTATATTTTAATTATTACCCTTTTTTTCTAAAGCTCTGTCTACATGTTTATTTTCCTTCATTATCAAGAATCTTTATGTCAGCAGATCTTAGCATCTTATAAATACACAATACAAAGAAACCACTGGGACTTTGTTTTGGTAACTGTTCTGCAGTGTTTGGTTTATTGAGGTAAGAAATAGTTTCGTAACAGAAGTCTTAGATAAGAAGCTAAAAGAATTAGCAAGGACCAGGTTTTTAAATCCAAGCAAATCTCTGATAAAAGAGTCTGTAGTGAGGGGGGTTGAATTTCAATCCATCAGCAGAGACGTGAGTTTCCTGCAGGAGCCCTTTGGTGAGGACTCTTGGGAGGCTGAAACATGCAGGAGCGCAGAGAGCTCAGGTGCACAGGCCAAGGGCAGCATCCAGGAAGACAAGCCAAACATAAATCTCCCTGGGTGAGCTCTTCACTTCACTGCAAATGCCATGAGTGTTATTATTTACTGCACTGCTGGACGGTAGACCAGAAGATCAAATCTTCCGTCCTGGCTCCTTTCCCACACGTAGGACCATTTCAGAAAAACCCATACAGTTACTGCCCGTTCTCTCTGTATTTGCTCTTGTGATCACATACACTGGATAGTCTAACTCTAAAATTGAATCTGGTTTTAAAGAACTCCCAAACAATGTAAATTGCATGTTAATTTCCCCCCTACCTTGTAGATGAAGAATGTGGAGCCGAGAGAGGTTAAGTGAGTTGTTTAAGGCTGCATAACAAGTTGGAAATTGATTCCAAGTTGGTGTTCTTTTTGTGTGGGTAGAAGCATGTCTTTGCATACATGAATTGATTTCATTTGGAAGAATCAGAAAAGACTCATTGTCAGTATGTATTTAATGAGTTTTTTTCAGATATTGACCTAAGACCTCATAACTCTTTACAGGTAGAGATTGTTTTAGTAACTCTTTTAAATAGCCAATATAAGAGAGGCTGGCTAAAACAATCTCTCTCCGGGAGCGGTCTAGGTTCTAGCTGTATGGCTTTACTGGTTGGGGAGCCTCAGGCAATGCTCTTAAAAATTTTTTTTCCGTATCTTGTGGTTATATTTCCTTTCTGGGAAAATAGGGATAATAATTGTATCTATCTCATTGGGTTGCTGTGTATAACTGAACATATATGAAGTATTAGAGCAGCGCCTGGTACCTAGGAAGTGCCATATACATATTTACTTTTATGGTACCTAGATACAAATGTAGACAATACCAAAGTACATTAGAGCTTATTCTTAGGGGTTGTCATCTTGAACACAAGTTTTGTAAAAAAAAAGCATTTTTCAAAGGAAAGCTCTTCATTGTCGTCTCTAAATGCAGTAACTCAAAACCATCACTAGATGGCAACTGTAATCCGCTGTGACTTCAGCGGCCGAGGGTTTTAGCAGAGGCGTCAAATCTTGGAATCTATTTTCTGTGCCTCACAGCATTGCGAGCTCAGGCTGCCTCTTCCCCACAAGGTGGGCCTTTAACAGAACTGTTTCAGTCAGCAAACTTTGCCTTCTCTGGCTGCTCTTGGGACCTACCTACAGGCTCCCAGTCCTCTTGACTGTATGTCACAGAAGCCTGCGTTTCCCTGCCTCCATCCTATTGTGAATTTGCATATCAGGAGTGCTCTTGGTCAGGTGACTACAGGTCACTGTCCCAACCCTGTGTTAAGAAGATTCATCAGTGGTTCTCCAAATGGTCGCTTCAGCATCACCTGGGAACTTGTTAACAGGTAAATACTTGGTCCCCATCTCAGACCTGCTAACAAGCCCTCCTCATGATTCTGATGTCTGCTGAAGTTAGAGAACCACTAAGAAGAACCAATGTTCAGCATCATATACATGTTGGCACTGGGCTGTTCCTCAGAGGATATTTTGCACAACTTACTCATTTTGCTGAGAAGAAAACTGAGTCCAGGGAAGTTAAATGACTCACTGAAGACCATAGGGTTAGGCTCGTGGCAAGAGCCAGGTCCCAGGGCTGCCAAGTTGCATCCCCGGTTTTTCCCACCCTCACCCAATTTCCCCTTCACAACTAAGGCTACCAAGTACACATTCTAGCCTGATTCCTACTAATGAAGAAGGAAAAAAAAGTATCTTTTTATACAGGAGTGGGTTCATTCGTTAGAATTGTCATTTCTGCAGAGATAAAAAATGGAATGTGAAGCACTTTCAGTCCTATGTGTGTGTCCATGTGTGTGTGTGCATGTATGTATGTGTGTGTGTTGGAAGCGAGGGAGATCAAGTAAAAAAAAAGGTCACTTCTCAATTGCTAGGAGAGGCTTATATGCAGGGTGCCCTGGAAAACGGGTGAGTGCAACTAAGACAGGCAAAGGCATTAGGGAAGATATGGAAGAGGAGGAAGCTTCAGAGCTGAACTTTGGGGTGATGGGTAGGTTCACCAGGAGAAGCAGGTAAAGGATATTCAAAAAGAGAAACCAGCATTTGCAAGGGTGTGGGGCCATGAAACAGTGGAGTGAATCACAAGTGTTTGGTTTGATGGAGGGGTAGGGTGTGTGTATGTGGAAGAATTACCATGTTATAAGTAATAATGACATTACTACTACTACTAACAGCTGACACTTCTTGAATATTAACTATGCACCAAGTATTGCACTAAACATTTTACATCTACAATTAGTTTAATCCTTAAACAACTTTGTGAGCATCTACTCTTATTCCTACTTTATAGATGACAATAGAAACACGTGTACTGTTCTCTTTTCCTTAAAATCAAGTGTTACTATTTTCCATTTCTTAGACAGACATTGACCTTGAAAGAAGAGCCTTGATATTTACTTGTTCCACAACGATCTCCTTGATGCATAGTAAGTATGTAGTTTTGAGGTAAGAGGAATATGTTTTCAATACATATAATTTTATTATAAGTGTATTTTTCATAAATGAATAAAATCAGGAGGATTTTGACAGTCTCTCTTTTTTAACTCAAGGAATGAACGTCCCATTATTCTTTGGTCTGTCAGAAACTGTGGAAGTAGCCAGTGTTTCATGATAATAGATGATTTGTGTCCGGAAAGTGGCAAAGAAAGCTCATTTCAATTATTTGACTCACTGAAGAAAGGAAGGTAAGTAACAAGTGAGTGATCTGGTCTGAAATCATTGGCTTTGTTATAGTTTTGGTTTTTACTGTATAAACATTTGCTGTGAAAGTACTTTTCAAATATCATATGGATATTAGTCAATATTAGCATCTCTCTTTCCTTGCACAGGAGTACCCACAACCAAACTAAAAACTCAAGTTATAAAGTTCTGGTAGGACGTGGAATACCTAACTCTTCCTAGGTAAGCTTCCAGAAATTCTTGGGTTCTTTGGAATATTTTTCAGTGATTTCACTTTTTTTTTCCTGAGAAATTAGTTTTTCTGCTCCTTAGTTTTCTCATCTGCAAAATATTGGTATTGGATGAGATAATCTAGAAGGCTTCTTTCTGTAGATTTATGATTTAATGATTAAATGGCCCAAAGAACTCATTTCTGAGAATTTTTTTTTGTAGTAAAATTTGAGTTGTGTTTCCATAAAAGAAGTTATCAAACCAAATATTGCTCCATGAATTTTTAATTGGGATGCCTAAAATACTCTACATTTCTCTTTTGAGGATCACTAAGACCCTATCTGGCTCAGAGATGTGATTATATGATATATTCCCACATGACATTTCCACATCTTTGGGGCTGAGAACCAAGGCCAGTTTTAGGCAGACGCCCTTGGCAATGACAGATGGTCAATTTATTTCAAGGTGGATGAGTTGCATTTTTACATGGTGCGGTCCTTTTCTGATTGCTGCCATAACAATTCAGAGCTTCAGAGCTCATATTATCGCCTTGAGCTTAACACATGTGTTCACAGCTGAGGGCAAACCACTTTCCTAAGAAAGTCTAGAAAACCTAACCCAATTTTCACCTTTCTTGTCTGGAGAATTTGAATAGTCCACAAGGTGCATTATCTTCAATCAAAGGAAGGGCAATAATGCCTAAAAGGAGAACCTAGAAAATGTATTATTATTTCTAAATTTTGTGATTAAGAACAAAATTTGGGGGCACCTGGGTGGCTCAGTTGTTAAGCATCTGCCTTCGGCTCAGGCAGGTCATGATCCCAGGGTCGTGGGATCGAGCCCCACATCGGGCTCCCTGCTTGGCGGGAAGCCTGTTTCTCCCGCTACCATTCCCTCTGCTTGTGTTCCCTCTCTTGCTGTGTTTCTCTCTGTCAAATAAATAAAATCTTTAAAAAAAAAAAAGAACAAAATTTGCATTTTACTCCTCTCAGACAATTTTTGCCTATTTCATTTATAGGCACTTTTGGAGTTGATTACAAAAGTTTTTCTATTACTTATTATAAAATCAGTGCATGTTTATTCTGGAACTATTACAGAAAAGTGTAATTAAGGAGTTGAGATGTCTACAGTTCTGCTGCCCACAGTTGGTTAATTTCTTTTATTTTTATTCTAGGTAAGCAAGAACATTAGGGAATTGGCAACAAGTTCTACATTATATTTAAAAGAAAACTTCTTTTAAAAATTAATATACAATTAGCTAATTTACACCACTTTTAATCTCTACCTTCAAAGGTAACATATTACTATCATTGTATAAAAAGTTGTAAAACTCTTTAGTTTTAACTATTTTGTGATTTTCAGTGCCATTTTGATTTAAGTCCCTTTCTGTTTGTTTGTTTTCATTCTCCTTTTTCCAGAGAATATTTAAGGTCATTTCAGCCCACTTTCCTCCAGGTGGATATAATATAAGGAGGAAAGCACACCTCTGAAATTCATACCACACTGTTTTGGGGGGTTTTGTGGGTTTTTTAACATGAGATCTTTGCTTTATAAACAACAGGCAAGTTTCAACACACTGGGAGGAGTGTTATAAAGATTTCTGTCATAACATATAGAAAAATGTTATAACATCAAGAAAATAACAAAGATTTTTGTTGCAATCTTTAGAAAGTGAAGAGTAACTCCACCTTCACATAATCTTGTTTGGTAGTATGTATTTTTGAAAAACATGTTCACAAGCGTACCAACTCTCTACTCTTTGAGGGCGGTCAAAGGTCAAAGGCTCTGGTCTTATTACTCAATATTCCTTCAATGTCTAGAGCCTGTTATTCCTGGCTATTCCTGGAATAGGAATTCTATTCCTGATCCATTGTGTTTGCTGATAAACAGTTGTGGATTTGAAATGGTTAAAAGAGAATAAATTCCAAATATTTTAATATTTTTTGATAGGTTGCACTGTGGTTTCTAATAGCATTGCAGTAAGAGACAATGATGGTTAAGAGCTTAGCTTCTGCTCCCTGCTGCGAATTTTCAAATCCCTAAATGAGATAATCTTGGTCTAACTCTCAGCAGAGTGCTGAGTCCACATAATAAATGCCAAGTAGATGTTAGCTTTCAGTGATTTGGGCTATTTTTTACTATATATATATTTTTCTCCTAAATAAGAATCCAATTTCTTCTTGAGGACTTTCAGTTAGATATTTCAAAACAGGAATAAGCTCCTGCTTCAGGGGTTATATAAAAAATGTCTTACAGAGTTGGTAGGGGGAATAAAATATGCCATATTTTATAATACATTTATATATAATTGCTATGTTACATTGCCTATATCACCTAATACTCCAATGTCTCATTCACTCATAATATTTAATGGGAACATATTTTAAAATAAAGTGTGCTATAGAGTCATAAATATAATTTATAGTTCTTTCCATGGTTCTTGTACTCTAAGCCTTTCAAGTATTCAGCAAGTATAACATGACCCCTTCTAATGAATGAGCAATTTGAGGCATCAGCTTATGACGTCTGACGTTTCCCCTATGTGTGGAAGTTATATGAGAATGAACAAATTGCGTCCAAATAGCAACTGTGAATCTGCATTGCTCTATGTGTGACAGACTCTGGAAATTTGTCTCAGCTACATCAAGACAGATGCATAAACAAGCCCGATACTGTGAAAAGTCTGAACACTGGAATCTTCTAGTCCAGCTCTATTCAATGAAAAAATGGGAGCCATTCAGGCAATAGAAACAAAGAAAAACATATATGACTTTGCATTTTCTACTAGCCACATTAGTAAAGTTAAAAGAAACAGGTGAGATCAATTTAAATGTTTTATTTTAACTCAAGATATCCAAAATATTATCATCCTAATGTGCAATTGACATAAGACGTATTGAGATATTTTACATTCTTTGTGTCTTCATTCAAAGTCTTAGAACTCCCACGTGTCTTACACTCACAATACATCTCAAATGGGACTAGCCACATTTAAAGGGCTCAAGCCATGTGGCTCATGGCTACCATATTGGGCAGTGCTGCTCTAGTCATTTCAGGTTTGGAGGCACCAGAGGGCGGCAGCATGGCATAGAGGCGAGGGGACAAAGACCAGCTTGGAATCATGTGTGCCTGTTCTTGGCTCTGACATTTGATATCGAAGTGGCTATGAACAGTGATTTAGTGTCTCTGGGTCTCAAATTTCTACTCTCTGTAATGGAGGTTGTTAGTAACTGCCATACTCCTCTTAGGAGGCTGGGGGGAAGATTAAACAAGATATTGTATGTGTAAATGCTCTGTTAGATCAGAAAGCATTATACATATGTAAGGCATTATTACCCCTGTTATTGTAGATTTACTCTCATGACTTGCCCAAGGCCACATTCCCCGTTGGTAGGAGAATCAAGGATAGAATCTGGGGATTCTGACTTCCAGCCATCTGCTTTAACTAAAACTGTTCTTACCAAGCCAGCTTTAAAAAAACAAAACAAAACAAAACAAAACAAAAAACCTCCAAACCTTTCTACTTCAAAAAAGAAATAAGGAAGATAGTGTCAGTAAGAAGTAAATTCCATCTTAAATAGGGTCTTCTTGATCACTGTCATAATGTTCTGAAGTTAAAATTGTACATATAAGATATTTATGTGCTTATATATCAGAATTACAACCATCAAGGATTGGACTTTATTGCTGTCATATAATCTAAAACCCTATGTTCTTCAACGTTTCAGACAACTTCTAAATTGAACTGTGGTTTCCCAAGTCTATTTACCTCCCAAATATAGTAGAACCACAAGAAAGCCCTTCTGCAGTGGGCTTGACTAATAAAGCAGATATGGATCAATTCAGCAGGTTTTCCATGGATATTTTTGGTTACAGATGTAGCTCATTAATTCTCATGGGTGAGATACCTCTTTAGTGTCAATCCAAGAGATACATTCATCTCTGAACAGAAAGTGGGAATAATTCCATTCAATCCATACTATTTAAGTGTTTACTGTGTGTAAGGCCCATTAGTATTTTAATGAGTGAAAGAAGTTTATTTCCATGATAATAGTCACTTAGAGATTATGTTATTTAACTTGAAGAAAATATGGAAATCTCTACCAAAATGTCAATGAGATATGATTCAGTAATCTATATTTTCAGAAAGTAAAAAGATGATCAGAAGGGTAATTCCAGATTATTCAAAAGTAATTTTAAAAGTGGCATTTTTACTGTTGGAGGGCACACAGGATTAGTTATCATGACCTATTTCCACTTTTCTAACTGTAAGCCTCTCATGGTTTTCATATTTACATTTTTTTGTTATTTTTTACACTCATTTCAAATGAATTTCTTCATGGAACTTTAAAAACCACACAAAATATCTAGAGCTTTATACCATGTGAAATTAGGTACAAACCAACTTCGTTTTCACTGAGAAGAAACCCATTCAAAAACTTCTTTATTCTTTTTTCTGTCAGAATTGTTTCTTTAAAATGACTTTCAGCTGGTTGTTTTTTATTAGAAAACTATCATATACAAGCCTCAGCCTGCCCGAGTTGATGACCATGTAGAATAAATGTGATTTTTATTTTCATTTGCTGAAGAATTGCTGGACTTTTGAATGAAATCATTTTTTGAGTAACCTTTACATTTTATTGCTTTTGCACCCTAGTTGAAATACAAAGCTTAATTTTTTAAAAGTCCAATAAAATGTATTTTTGATATTTCCACCATAACTTTACAAGCAGTTCCTCTACCCTATAATAACCACCTCATGTATTTTTATGATTTAGTTCAACATTATTATTGTAATTTTTTACTGGGTGAGCCCATCAATGTCCTTGGCAGCAAGATTTCGTTACAAGAAATCCAGGAGCCGAGCCTGTAGTTGATTGCAACAATTATAAAATTTCTCTGGATTGAGTTCAGAGCCTTACCCTGACATATGAATGTAACAGAGTCACACCTCCTTCATCAGCTTTTCCAAAATACACCATTGGTTTGAGTCCTCTAAGCTGTCGTTTCAACGGACAGCTATTTTTCTACTCAATGGTTTCGCATAAAAATATTTCATTTGATTAACATCTGGCTTTGATGGAATCCAGCCAAAATAATTAGAGGTACCTGTAGTAAAAATGTGATACCTTAGGAAAATCATTAATGGATTTGCATTTCTTCAAAAACTCTGAATGAATTCGTTCTAGACAGGATGTGGTCCTGTGGCATTAGCCGTGGTGCCAGAAGCGAAGCTTTTCTTTTTGTTCAAGTACACCTTGAGCGAGAATGTGAAAATCTGAGGAATCTTAACTCTTCATCCTTCAAATTACTAAATATGATGAAATAGACTAAGAAAAGCCATTGTGCTATTGATTATCAGGAAACACTGAGTTGGGTGTCCAAAAGTCACACTTAAGACCAGGCAATGGTAAGAAGTATGGGATGGCTGTGGGTAGGATGAGATAATGTCTACTCGTCAGAAATGAATGGTGGTTTTCCTTTTCCCAATCAAAGTTCAGAAGTTAATGATGTACTTTATGTTTTAATTGCTTCGACTAAGAGATCAATCAAGGAATGAGAAACACTGGCGTGCTGTTGGTTTTTAATTGCGGATATATTCAATATTATGTATGAATAAAGCTGCGTTTATTATATCTTGCTCTGTTTCATACATCCTAGATTGTCGTTAGGAAAATATAATACATGTCTCATCAGTCATCTGAAAGGCATCATTTCTTCATTTCAGCTCATAACTTAAAACTATAAAGTGTCAGCCAGAAAAAAAAAAAGCCAGCAAAACCTTGGCCCAATTAAGAGAAATTTGATAATGGTAGAAAAGCACATACAGACATGACTGGGAGATGATAAGATTATTTTAATTTTCCCATTTGCCCTGGAATTATTTATTTTACAAATCTCCAGATCTTTTATTACTTAAAACTCTCTGCTGAATCATGAAAAGAAGCTTAAGTTAGCAATTTTCCTCTGCAAAATCTAGCTGCTAGCATCTGGTGAACACTTGGATACCAAGTCAGATCCTATGGAAATAATTATTTTAAGACTCTATTCAACATGCTTGGGCTTAAAAATCAGCTAGAATCACACGGTGCACATGTATTTTACCCTGGGGGATTTTAAAACCTGGCATTAGCAACAGTCTCTAGGCTTTTTGCAGCAGTGAAGATGGGGATGGGACATAGGACCTGCAGGCAGGCTGGACACCCCGGTGTCTGCCAAAGGCCCCTGTGTTGGGGGACAGCAATTTCAGTCTGCAGTTGGCCTGTGGACCACCCAGGGCCGGGCCACTGCACCACCCGCCATGGCTTCTCACACTTACATTTAGACTTGGCGGGCTTGTGCAATCAAGAACCAGTGAGCGTCCTTGCTGGTGCTTTCTTGTGGCACGCCGGCAGCTGCTTTCTTTCTCTTCTCCAGATGCTGCTTCACTTCTACAACAGCTTCTGAGGTAGAAAAAAAGAGGATACTTTTACTCATTTAAAGACAACAAGAAGCTTTGTAATTATTAAAGTATATTGTTTGGAGTCAAAAGAGAAATTATATAATAGGATTGTATAAGTACATGCTTCCATAAAAAATGCTATTGTTTACCATATGTAAGCACACATTTAGAAGATATTAGAGGGGTGCCTGGGTGGCTCAGTGGGTTAAAGCCTCTGCCTTCGGCTCAGGTCATGATCTCAGGGTCCTGGGATTGAGCCCCACATCGGGTTCTCTGCTCCGCAGGGAGCCTGCTTCTCCTTCTCTTTCTCTGCCTGCCTCTCTGCCTACTTGTGATCTCTCTCTGTCAAATAAATAAATAAATAGATCTTTAGAAGATATTAGAGATTCTTGTATAGTGATTAGGAGAGAATAATTCTTCGTGTTTGTACATATGCAAATACACATTTATTTATTTTAATACATATGCTCTATAGGGTTTTTGTCCAGATAAACAATCCATTGTATACCTTTATTGCTTTTCATATTTATATTATATGTTAAGTTCTCATTCATTTAATTCCCATTAATCCAGATTTGAGATAATTTAGAAAGGATTTGGCATTTGCTACAGAGAAGCAAATTTATGAGGAAGTAACTAAGGTTAAACTTATTTAAGAAAAGTAAATTTTTCTAGCAACACATTTCCATTTAATTTGCATACAACAGCATTCGAGTTAGAAATTGTTTTTTTGTTATTTATCACGTCAGATCTGATAGAACTTTAATTTGTCAACACTTTCAGGTTTTCATTTGAGCTTTTGCTGTAATTTAATTAATTGAATATACTTTATAAATCATCTGTAATTTAGACTTTTTACAAATCATATGGGATTTCTCTCGATGTGAACTCAATTTTCAGAAATTTAACTGTGTCTTGGATAATAGATACTCTCTAACTGATTTTGGTATATTTCATAGAGTCTTGTTTAGGAAATATTCTCTACATTTGTTTCTCAAAAAAGATTTAAACAAGAACAACTTCAGATATTTAGATAAATAAAAAGGTTTGAAAGTCATGATTGGTTGGTTAAGAAGTGCCAAATTGGGTATCCAACTTAGAATTTCTGCAATGTGATATAAGTGATATATTCTAGAGTAGTAATAGTACAACTTTCTGTGATAATGGAAATGTTACATATCTTACTATTCATTATGTTAGCCTCTGGCTACATATGACTACTGAGTTCTTGGAAGGTGGCTAGTATTAGTGAGGAACTGAATTTTGAGTTTCATTTCATGTTAATAAATTTACTATTATTATTATTTTTAATTTTTAAAATTTTTTCAGTGTTCCAAGATTCTTTGTTAATGCACCATACCCAGTGCTCCATGCAATACGTGCCCCTCAATACCCACCACCAGGCTCACCCAACACTCCACCCCCTCCCCTCCAAGACCCTCAGTTTGTTTCTCAGGGTCCACAGTCTCTCATGTTTCGTCTCCCCCTCCAATTTCCCTCAATTAACCCCTTCCTTTCCTTTACCAATGTCCTCCATGTTTTTCCTTATGATTGAACTATCTACTTGTGGCTAATGGAGAGTATAGGTCTAGAGTTTTTCTGTATTCTGTATTTAACATGAAATGAAGAAGTACTTGAATGTCTTCTAGCTGCTGAATGTCAAGGAAACACAAGTGTCCCCAAAACACAAGTCCTGGGCTCTGACATGTGTACACAGGCCTGATGGCTGATGCACCAACACTCTGAACTTTGGCTCAACTTGTGGATACCCGAGACACAAGTTTGGGTTCACCAGAGGTGACTTGAGAACGCTGTCTCTAGAGGGCTGCGGGATCTCAAATGCTCTCTAATAATAAAGGTCAATGATGGTAAATGGACTCAAGGGCTTGACCTTTCCAGTTTGTTGCTGTGTAGTGTGATTGGCAGTTAATAAGGACAGGTGTGAAGGAGATACTGGCCAAATAGCTGCCTTCATGATAAAGAAATTTCAGATTCAGACAGGACAGGAGGAACAGGCTGATAATACTTCTGTGCCTTTGCCCAAATTATTCCTCAATAAATATTCACAGAGCACTACTATGTGCAAGGCACAGTGCATAAATGTTGGAAAAAATAGAGCCTGCTGCCTTCATGGTGTTTAACTGTATTAGACAATAGGATTTTTTCCAGTATCTTCTTCCAAAATTCATTTTTAGAATTTTGGTGAAATTCGGTGAAAATAAAATAGGAGAAAGATACACAGGATAGACAGAAATGCTGAGGATCACTATCAGGTACATGTCATACATCTTATTCCTTTTACATCTCTCTGCAGTTTTCACGGTTCTGTGCCCAGATAGTTTTTGAAATGCAACTCTGGAAACAGAGAAAATAAAAGAAAAGACCCCAATGGCATTTTTAGGACATGAGATGAGTATCATCATTTAGCATTTATTGAGTGTTTACAACATGTTTAAAATGAGTTCTTTCCTCTCTAGTAGCCAGAAGAATGTCCTTTAAAATAATTACTGCTTTTTTGTTGCTGTTACGGGATGACACTTTTTTTTCCTTGCCAATTAAAACACTGTAAGAGAGTGTGCTACCATCACCACTTAAAAAATAAATCAAATTATTCAATATTCAAACATGATTGCAAGACCTGAAAAAACTACTAGCTACACAGGCCAAAAGTAGCTCATTGTGTTTTAGTTCATTTTGGAAGAGTGAGCCAGAAATGTGGCAAAGTACTAAGCATGAACTATTTAGCCAGATTTCTCTTTTGTTTTCTTTGCCTCCACATATTTAATTATGCAACCGCATAATTAAATGTATGGTTCAACCTGCATATTTAGTTGAATTTTCAAATGTGTCAATGATGGCAATTTAAGGATGAAAAGGATTAAGAATTAAATTAAGTGAATTCCACTATGATACATAGTAAAGTATCTAAAGACCTTAAAGTCATTTCTCCAAATATATCACTTGATAATGTCCTTGATTTTGTAGACAGACACTTTGAAAATAATTTAAAGAAATGAATTACAAAGCAATGGAAAATATCACAAAGAAAAAAGAGACAAAGTGATATAAATACTTAAAAACCAGTTGCAGATAAAAATATTATGAACAGAATTTAAAGGTAAGGGGGAGTTTGCCCAATTCTTTAAGCAATTTGATCCCCTAACGAGGGTTTGAAAACATCGCCACAAAGTCTTTGGTCCTCCTCTGTGTTCCCTCCCATCGAATCTGGGAGGACTGGTGACTGCTTAGACCAAGAGGGCACAGTGGAGATGTCATTATGTGACCTGTGAGCTTGGCTCATGCAAGGCTCACACAAGGCCACCAACAAAGTTGTTGCCTGATTTCTAAGATGCTGTCTTTTGGAGTCCTGGGCCTCTAAGGAATACGTGTCACTCCCCCGAGACCATGGGGGCGGGCAGCCCCCTGCCGGTGCCACAGGTGGTAAGGCGGGTGGGACTAGTCTTCCCTCTACCCTCCCCAGGTCACTAAACACGTGAGTCAAGCCATCTGGGGCTCTTTAGAACAGCCGATTTGCCAGGTGAGTAAACCTAAGAGCAAAAGAAGCAACCAGCCAAGACCCATAAAATTATGAGATAAAAATACAGTATCTGTCCTTTGAAGCCACCGCATGTTGATATGACTTGTTAGGCGGCAAGAGGTAACTGGAGCATAGCCTCTTATATGTATGATATGTTTATAGTGAAAATTTAAAAATTAAATGTGAAATACACTCTGGTAAGTTATTTGCAAAAGTTGATAACGACAGGTTTTTTTTTTTTTTTCTTTTTCAAAGACAAGTCTTAGTATTCTTCTGGTATAAAGAGCTCTTACAAATCACCAAGGAAGAAATAGCAACACTGTGTAGGAAAATGGACAATTAAGTGAACATAAAATTCACAAAAGAAAAATGAAAAAGCTAAGAAACATGTAAAAAATGTTCGATCTCATTAGTAAGTAAAGGGAATGTGAATTAAATAATAGAGTTAAAAGTATGGTTATCAAACTGGCAAAGATAAAAAATTATATTTAATGTTGGTTTAGGTTAAGCGGCAGTTTAAATGGCACAAGTTTTCTGGAAAATAAATTGATATTACATGAGTAGAGTTTTAAGAATATCCTATTCTTTGATACCGCCAGGAATCGGATGAGAACATAATCAGAAATGAAGTAAAATAACATATAAAACGTTTATCACAGTTCATAAGAACAAAAATATAGAAACAAGCTAAATGTCAATCAGTACCATTAAATAAACCATGTATTTCATAATATAGAATATTATTTTATTATTTAGAATGAAATTTCAAAGATATTTTATTAATTTTGATCTAGGGACACCATATTAGAGTAGAAAAATACCAGGGCTTTACGTAGCAAGCTTTGAATCCTGGATTTGCCATTTACTTTGGCTGGATATCTGGAAATTTGATTTATCTCTCCCTGAGTTTCAGTTTTCATGTAAGAAAAATGGGGCTAAGTAACTATACCACTGGCAGTAGTGATAATTAAAAGAGGTTACTTTTGTAAAAATAAGCATAATAGTTTCTCAATACATGTTGTTTCTTTTCTTATAATCTGAGGACACCTTCTGAGCTCCATACCCAAATTCACATCACTTCCAAATTTACTAAAATTTCTTCCACTCTGACTCCCTCTATATATCGCTTTCCACCGTCGTCCAGTCCTTACACTTTAGAGAAATCTCAAAAACAGAAGCAAACACAAGTGCCATCAATTTTCTTGCTCACCATTCTTCAGTGGTTCCAGTTGCATTTAAAATGTATCTACTCTTGCCTCAATCTCCACACAGCAGATGGGGTGAACGTTGGAAAAGTAAATCAGATCATGCTATTCTCCTGCTCAACCACCCCACCCTACCTTGTACCTGAAAGCTCCTCATGGTGCTTAGAACAGACCTAAACTTCTTTTCTGGCTTCCTTGCCCAGTATGATTCCCACTTTGATCAATCTCCTGATTTTAACCCTTCTCTCCCTTGCCCCTTATTCTCCAGCCACACTGGCCTTCTCCTTATGGAAAACATTATGCTGGGCTCCACCTTCAGGCCTTAGCTTTTCCTTGTCTGGAATGCTCTTTCCCCAGAACCATGCATAGCTGGGCCTTTCACCACTTAAATCTCACTGTGAATATCCTTTCCTTAGAGAGGTTTCTCTTCACCATTCAACCTGAAGTCAACCACTCAGCTTCACGTATCTCTAATCTAATCTTCTTTAGTTGCATAGTAGCAGTTATATCTTCCTTGCTTAATTATACATTTTTACTCATATATAATCTGCCTCAACACCAATGCTTCCTCTCTCTCCACCTCACCTTGAGAGCAGGAAGCTTGTGTGTTTTGTTTACTGTAACATCCCTTGCAATGAAAAAGTAGGCAGGCACATGGTAGGTGTTCCACAAATATTCGCTGGATGCATTGGAAATACATCTTGTACTTCTGAAACACAGCTTAGCAGTGCAAAAGAAACATTTGACATCATAAAAAAAAACACCCAGAAATTTTAAGTTATATGGGCATTTTTTAAAGCTTTGATGGTTCTGATTAAAGTTAAGCACATTGCTTCAATTTTGAAAAAAAACCACAAATAAAATCATAACAGCATAAAATTATTTCGAGAGTGTGATGAGAGCTCTTCTGTCAAATCAGATACTTTTAAAACCCTACCACTGCTCAACACACTCCTTGCTTTGAAATGAAGAATACGCACCTCCCACCAATATTTTTACCACTATAGGGCATGTGATTTATTTACTGGATAGGGAACAAGTCTTTGGAAAGATCCCCTTTCAGCACTGAGAGTGTTAAAGACAGGGTTTCTGTTTTGAAGCTGGTTTAATACAAGCCTCTAGAATACAGAGATGCCCTAGGAACCCCAATAGGTGGATGGGATTTAAAAGTGCTCCCCTTGTCACTCACTCTGAGGACTGCAGGCCCTCAGTGGTTGGGCCCCAGTGTCCAGGGATGATCGTAAGATTCTACAGTAATGAGATCCATTTCTATAAAATCCATGGGAAAAATCTGAATTGCTATTTATAGATATGCCATACCATTTCGGAAATTATATAACATTCAGACACTCAGGCACAAGTTTGGATAAGTGTTTCAACATAGTCTGTCCTCACCAGTTTTGAATTTCCTCCACAAAGCAGGCTGGCCACATTCTTATGATTCTTGAAGAGAAAGGAAATACATGTTTATTAAACATGTCTTTTGGGCCGGTCCTGCTAATTGTGTTATCTGTACGGTTCCATTTAATCCTTATAACTGTGCAACAAATGAGTAAAGGCAATGAGAAGACAGATCCTATTCTTTCACACATGTGGAAGAAGGTCAGTGAATCAGGAATTGGCAAATGAAGGAACGGCCTGTTCTTATCCCACTGACATTAGCCCAGGGTTTAGTTCCAAATTTTTCAACACTGGCTTTTACTTTACTAATTCAGGCAGTTGTCTGGAGCATGGTAAATGTTCATTGATTAATAATGTTATTAAATCGGGCATTTGAGGGGCGCCTGGGTGGCTCAGTTGGTTAAGCGACTGCCTTCGGCTCAGGTCATGATCCTGGGGTCTTGGGATCGAGTGCCGCAACCGGCTCCAAGCTCCACGGGGAGTCTGCTTCTCCCTCTGATCTTCTCCCCTCTCATGCTCCCTCTCACTCTCTCTCTCTCAAATAAATAAATAAAATCTTAAAAAAAAATTGGACATTTGAGTTACTTAAAACTGTGATTCTGAATTATTTAAAAATGCCAGGATTTAGAAAAAGACAATTGGGTGAGGCAATGGAAGCTATTTTTTTCTCTTTCTGTTTTTATTAATTTAAAATCAATTTATTTATTTATTTATTAATTTAAAGATTTTATTTATTTATTTAACAGAGAGAGAGATTGCAAGTAGGCAGAGAGGCAGGCAGAGAGAAAGGGGGAAGCAGGTTCCCTGCTGAGCAGAGAGCCCCACGCGGGACTCATCCCAGGACCCTGGGATCATGACCTGAGCTGAATGCAGAGGCTTTAACCCACTAAGCCACCCAGGTGCCCCTAAAATCAATTTAATTAACATATAGTGTATTATTAGTTTCAGAGGTAGAGTTCAGTGACTCATCAGTTGCATACAATACCCAGTGCTCCTTCCATCAAGTGCCCTCCTTAATGCCCATCCCCCAGTTACCCCATCTCCCCACCCACCTCCCCTCCAGCAACCCTGTTTGTTTCCCATAGTTAAAAGTTCTTATGGTTTGTCTCCCTCTCTGATTTCATCTGGAAGCTATTTTTATCTTCTCATAGAGTAGTGTATCTGATTTGGTTTCATTAATAATGTTTGGAGAACTGGAAGGTATGAGGGCTCATTTCCCTCTCTCCCCCGAGTCCGAAGGAATGACTGCATCCTTCAGCTGTATTTTACAAAAACTTAAGGTTGTATTGCCTAAGACAAAAACTAGGATTGAGAATTCTATTTCTACTAAAACAGGATCAATTATGAATTATCAACAGAGTCCTGATAAATTGGAAGAGAAAAAAACGATCTCCTGAGGTTGTACTAAGCCACTATTGTAGGTCTGGTTTGCTGGATCACTGGTCTTCTTTTGGGTACATTATGACTGGAGAGACACTAATTTTCCTTTATTTATAAGATCCACGTTATGATCACACAGTTCAAAGAAGCCAAATCTAAATCTTTCATTTAGATTCAAAGAAGCCAAAGTTGGCTTTTTTGGTTCAAAGAAGCCAAATCTAAACCTTTCATCTGATAGATGAGAGGATGGAAGAGATCTAAGTAGCTAAAGTATATCTGAAATCTTTGGGTTCTATTCGTTTGGAATCAGGAAAGTAGAAGTGAGAAATTAATTACATTTCAATATATGAATAAATTTGAAAAATAGTGACTTTAGTTCAGAGAACTGGAGAGCTGCAGCTTCATGGGTTGAAATTGAAAATCAGGCCCTCCTCATACATCTGAAGAGGTGATATTTGACAGAAAATGGTCTGATATTTTCATTCAAGG
The DNA here is from genome assembly GCA_028646535.1 of Procyon lotor. Classification (NCBI taxonomy): domain Eukaryota; kingdom Metazoa; phylum Chordata; class Mammalia; order Carnivora; family Procyonidae; genus Procyon; species Procyon lotor. The sequence continues at coordinate 145,562,282 of CM053603.1, forward strand.
TGTATCTTTCTAATGATTTTGCAATAGATAGAAATATATGAAATATTTCCCAGAAGTTCCTCATCCTTGCCAAGAAATTATAGCACTTTTCATATGAAGCCATTGGATGAAACTTCAGATAGGAGGAAATATTGGTACTACCATGGTGACTCAGGTGTGGTCATGTATGAAGTACATGAATGAGTTCTCCTAGCTTGAAGTCTCCTTTTGGTTATTCAGATGTTTGGCACTATAGAGCCCTGCTGAAATTGAACCAAAAAATACAAAGTAAGTGGGTTCCTTTGTTTGGACTAACTCTGCTATGACATCCTTGGATTCAATCATCTTGCCATTTGCATTATGATCCATTCATATGTTTACCTATGCAATTGAGTAATTGATAAATTAAACACTATACCTCATCAAGTTGACCTGTGAAGCAATTTGTTTTGGGCAAGTTTTAAAAAATATACCTTAGATGAATAAAATTTGACTTTGCTTTACTTCCAGTTAAAGGTTGATTTCTTCTTTAAAAAAAAAAAAAGATTTTATTCATTTATTTGAGAGAGAGGGGGGTGGTAGGATGTGGAAGCAGACTTTCTGGCAAGTAGGGAGCCTGACATGGGCTGGATCCCAGGACTCTTAGATCAAGACCTGAGCAAAAGGCAGAAATTTAACCGATTGAGCCATCCAGGTGCCCCAAATGTTGATTTATTCTTTTTGTTCTTTAAGATTTTATTTATTTGAGAGAGATATTGAGTAAGAGAGAGAGCCCGAGCAGGAGAAGGGGTAAAGGGAGAGGGAGAAGCAGACTTCTCCCATTGAGCAAGGAGCCCAATGCAGGGCTCAATCCCAGGTCCCTGGAATCATGACCTAAGCTGAAGGCAGATGCTTAGCCGACTGAGGCACCCAGGTGCCCCAAAAGTTGATTTATTCTTGTGTAACTCTAATTGATAACACTGATTCAGTAACAGCCAACTAATTAAAATCATGCCCTAAAAAAATCATTTTATGTACTTCTGAAGTAAGTGTATCTTTCTAATCACTTGTCTTATGGAATAACCGTGCTCCAAAGCATGGTAGGAGGAAGCAGGAGGGAAAAATATATGCCCATGTGTGTTTGGGATATGATTGAGGTTCTGAAACACTCCAGAAGCTTCATAGGAGAAACAGAATGAGAACCAGACTGTCTCCAGACATCAAGACATGGCTGATCTCCAATTTTGGTGGAAAGATATTTACTTTCATGTTCTAGATGATAGGTTATTTTTGCACTTGAATGTGATGGCTCCCCTAACCTTATAACCATCAAGCTATATTGCTATGTATGTATTGCTATATATAATCTAAAGTCAAATTCGGTATCCAAAGGAGACCTCTAAAAAAAATGACTCTAAAGGAAACTATAACTCAGTGATAATAGTAACAACTATTACTTATTGAGAATGACTTATGCGACAGGCTCTGTGCTAACTATATTTTACATTTATATTGCATCACTTAATGCTCACCATGATCCTACAATAAAGCAATCTTCTTATATTTAAGATTGCTTAAACCTTAAATTAACTCACAAACACATGCATTTTGAAGATAGAGTATCTTCTGCTCCCTTCTCCCTCCCCAGCCAACAAGTGTACCTAAAAATAATTGGTGCCTAGAAAATATTTGTTGAATTAAATGAAATGTCATTTCCTGTGCTTCCCCTGAGGGAAGGGTTTTCATCAATCATTTTGTCCTTTGATGTAACTTTGAGACTCTCAGGAATGAATAGGCACAGGAAATTTTCAACCCAACTAAGAATCGTGGATCAACTCGTCTCTCTCCTCTTGGATCAGTGAGGAAGACTGGTGTTAAGTAAGGTTGGAGGGGGATTGTGCAGGGATTGGTAGGAAGGAAGAATTATTATTATTTTTTAAAGAATTTATTTATTTATTTGACAGAGAGAGATCACAAGTAGGCAGATAGGCAGAGAGCCAGGCAGAGAGGGAGGGGGAAGCAGGCTCCCCACTGACCAGAGAGCCTGATGCAGGGCCCTATCCCAGGACCCTGAGATCATGACCTGAGCTGAAGGCAGAGGCTTTAAGCCACCAAGCCACCCAGGCGCCCCAGAAGAATTATTAATTATGGTGAAAATGACTTTTGTTCTTTCTGGGCTGTAAACAAAAAGAAAGCCAAGGTACTATATGAACTTGATAGTCTTCCATGGAGTATCAAATTTAACAACCTTCTATGGCAGTGGGCATTGACCGATGATGATGATGATGCTCTGAGCTGAGAACCCCAGCAAGATTGGGTTTATACACCAAGGGAAAGGACGGCCATGATGGAGGGCAAGTTTCCAAATAAACACAGTCTTGTTTTCTGTGCATTTCAGACTCTGACTTAATAGATAGTTGTTGATTGGACTGCCCATTGTGGTCCCCGATACCCATTATGACGTTAGTTATAGTTAGCATATGGGAGGACCATGGGATGACACAGACTCTTTGAATTGAGCCCTCTCTCTCCAACTTCGATTATTCCATGACATTTTAAATTTTATCATTATTTTTTGGAGCATCGAGTCGTGCCAGGAACCATCACAGTCAAGCACAGGGTCCACCTGTGTGTGCACGCGCAGCATTGCGCAAAGCAAATTAAACAGACTTCATTCCTCGCCTCCAGGAGCTCACAATAAAACCCAGACAACAGATGGGGTTAACACAATGGGGCAAACGGACGCACAGCTGTATAAACAGACAAGTACAACAAATGAGAGGATTTTGGTATGAACTGTGAATGCAAGTGCTGTTCGTGTGCTGGAAAGGAGGGGAAATTCTGCAAGTTGCAGAGAAGTTGCTGGAGCCTGCATTAGGGTAAGGAAGGAGAGATGATAGTGTAGTAGTGGAATCAGCCGCTCATCTGTTTCTTTCAATTAGGAGGGAAAAAAGTGTTCTTCTGGAGTGTGAGGAGAGGTTTTTTTTTCCTTCGAAAGTGTTTACTCCAGGGGCACATATATTGCTACCTAAGCTAGTTTCTTCTAAGAGATTTGGTTGTAACCAGCCTAAAGAAGAAAAATAAAATGCATTAAGCAAGGCATGAACTGCCAGAGAGATTTCATAAGCCATCTTTCCATTGGAAACCAGATTAAAAAGAAAATAAGAGCCAGAACGTATTATAATTGTACATTCCACTTATAACCAACTAGCACATGCCAATTGATTTTCCAAGGAAATGATTACTTTGGGTGAGTTTTTTGTTTTTTTAAGGGACAACATTTCTTGTCATTGCCTAACATTTACCGTCTCTGACATCGTAAACATTGTTAGGAGTTAATCTGTATTTACAGAATTCAGCTGAAAGCGAATTCCAGGCAGGTTTCTACCTCAACCACCCTGGGCTGATAGGTATCTCTCTTCTCTTAAATATATCCAGATAGGGAATTTGAAAACCTCCCCAGGAATCTTTTCCAGGGTTCATGAAATCTTCACTGCCAATAAGATCTTTCCATCTAACTTAAATTCCTTTGGTTGTAAATTAAATTCATGTCCCCCTCTTTCCTCGCTACAGAGGAGAGTACCACCCCCAGTAGTCATACCTCTAAATATGGCTGTTGAGTAACCACCTCAGGCTTCCTTCCTGGACATAAAGGAGTTCTGCTTCACATGTCGTCTATTTATAATGTCTTTTTTTCCATTGGCTTCTATTTTTTCAAGGTAAGATAATCAGCTATGATCCCTTAAAACTGTAAATTTCCATAGTTGATTTTGTGAGGTTCATTCTACAAATATTGACATGTTAAGATGTCCCATTTCTGTAGTTTCAATCAAGTCTTATGTATTATTAGGTCATGAAAATCTAGAAGAACATTGGAATCTATTTATTTATTTTAAAAAAAGATTTTATTTATTTATTTGACAGAGAGAGAGAGAGAGATCACAAGTAGGCAGAGAGGCAGGCAGAGAGTGGGGGGAAGCAGGCTCCCTGCTGAGAAGAGAGCCCGAGGTGGGGCTCGATCCCAGGACCCTGAGATCATGACCTGAGCCCAAGGCAGAGGCTTTAACCTACTGAGCCACCCAGGTGCCCCAGAACATTGGAATTTATATTGTATGCTTCCTTGGAAAGGGTGAGATGATAGTCTCAATCTATTAATGGCCACTTCCTAGTCCTTAGCACCTTAGGCAAGCAATTTACCTCTAGATATCACAATGCGGGGAATGCCTTGCTTTTCACAACTATAAAATGAGATGAACAAAATAATTTTAAAGCTTTAGTCACAAAAAAAATAAATAAAGTCTTAGTCATCTTTAATGTTTAAAAATTTTATGATTATGTTCTAAGCAGTTCTTTGGCCAAAAAAAGACAGCTATTTTCCCCTACCATTATTCTTACTCACAATGGCCAATGTGCATCACCCTATTACTGATTTCTCAAGCAAGAACCTCCAATTTCTATTCAAAATAATTTTTATTAAGGTATTACTTATATATATTATATAAGGCATTACTTATATAGAAGGTATTATTTATGTCTATATTACTTATATACTTATATAAATTATATATATTTATATATTACTTATATATTAAGGTACTTATATATATTACTTATATAAGGTATTACTTATATATATTATAGATATATACTTATATATATAAGGTATTATATATATATACGTATATATGTTGATACAAGTCCTCTTGGGTGCCTACTCCTGCTTATATGATACACTAATGTCAAAGGATACACGTTTTTGCCTGTGATAAATCATCTTTCAGTTTATTGCTTAAATGTTTTTGCAAGGCTACTGATATTACATGTGGGTATTTTTATTAAATAGCTTTCAGTCCACTGGAAAGGAGTCTGTAATTCTCCATCTTTATCCCCATGGATATATTCCCCATCTTTTACGCCCCAAACAAAATGAGCATTTTGAGAATGTGATCACACATTGAGTTCTCTTTAAAAGATAATTCCTTTATTTCAAACACTTAAGTAGTATGGAATTTAAAAAAAAATTGTATTATTGAAAGAATTCTCAAAAGTAGGACATTGAAAAAATTCCATGGCAGAAATATTTTGGGGGTGGATCTCTTCCTTCTCCAGTGATTATATACTGAGTGATCAATTTTCACTTCATTTCCTTTTAAACTTTTGCTGAACTTTGAATTAAGCATCCAAAGGCACATCAGGGTTAGCCGTATCACCTCCTTTAGTTAAAAAACCCAGTGTCTGCTGAAATGTTCTCAGGGATTTTATACTAAAGGTGGCTATTTTCTTCTGCTCTCCTGCCTTTTCATGCATCAGCCTGGCCTTCCCTTACCCCTTTTCTGGCAGACACACCTTCCTTTTCCATCATTTTCTATGTGACTTGAAAAATGTTCTTCATCAAGCCTTCATCAAGGCTAATTAAACTGGGAAAGTCAGAATTTGATCATATTACAGATATCAAAATGGGATGAACGAAATTGTACATATTTGAGCCATTCTTCCTATTATAAGTTTGCTAGCAATTTATTGCCTGCCTCGAACAACACATCTGTCTGGGTTTTAAGCCACTGCCTCCCCCACCCTGTGGGCCCCACCGTGAGCCTCTGCTCAGACCTCTTTTAACCCAGTCCACACCTAGGCTGCGGTGGCGGCTTTTGCAGCAATGGACACAAAGCAAGTGCTCTGGTCTCACTGGCTGGCTGACGGGTCAGCTGACATCTCTAATGGTTCTTCTCTGGTTTCGTCCTGTCTCGCACCACAACGTTGATGCTACTTGTCCCTGAGTGACATTTGTACTTTCGACCAGAAGGCGTGCCTCCTGGCTTGGTGTTGTTGTTGGTAGTGAGCAAGGGGAATGGCACGCTTGCGCTCCCCTATCTTCAGTTCTACTCCCTAAATTCTGAATGGTTTAGAGAATGCTCTCCACCACTCCTTTCATCTTGTCATTCCTTTCTTTACCTCCAGGTCCCCACCCTTGCCCCCTCCCGTGTCTCCCAGCCCTCATTCCTCTCATCACACTGGAATCAAAGCAAAATAGTGAGGGGGAAGTGGGGCTCAGAGAATCATCAAAAGAGTCTTCCTCCTATTTGTTTAGGTTCTCTGAAGCATCCTTTTTCTTTTTTAAGATCTTATTTATTTATCTGAGGAAGAGTACACCCCTGTGAGAGCACAAGAGGGAGAGGGAGAAGCAGGATCCCAAGCTGAGCAGGGAGCTTGACTGAGCAGGGAGAGTGACCGAACAGGGAGCCCAATGTAGTGCTTGATGTGGGGCTCAATCCCAGGACCCCAGGATCATGACCTGAGCCGAAGGCAGACACTTGACTGACTGAGCCACCCAGGTGCTCCTCCTCACCATCCTTCTAAGGTCGTGACTTAAATGATATTTACCCCTAGTTTTTAATTCCAGAAACAAAGCTTGCCTTTTCTTAGCTCACAGTCCAGTACTAGATTCCAGTTTTGAACACATGCCATGTTCTTTAATTTTCCTGAGACACTGACCAGTAAGTGGCTCATTCTTCAATGATAAACCGATTCACACATGGCTCAGGGTGACGGAAAAGATTGTTTTAATTTAGGTTCTCTCAGATATTTATGCCAATTTATATAATGCATTTACTTGAAAGGCTGCTTTTGGGTGAATGTAATTCCTTTGAAATCCCTTGCTGAAGATCTATCTGTCATTACTCTCCTTATGTAATGCTGTCACCTTGAATTCCGATAAAGAGAAATTCAGGTTGGCTGGAGGAATATTTAGAAAGTCATCCAGAGTAATGCAGTATTCGTGCACATTAACACTTGGCATCAAGAACTTGTTAAGTGAAAGGGATACAGGATTCTGGAGATATTTTGTTCCACATCTTGTCACTCACCCTCTTCCCTGGAAATTCTCCACTGTCATTTAATACTACAAGATAAAATGAAACATACTCATTCTGAGGCTGGATCAACTACGAACAATAAATTAACATGCCACCCTTGCTGTAAACTTAGCCCAGAGAGATCAATGGACTGAATCATAATATGGTATTAGTGAGGTAGCCAAGTGGACAAGTTCTATGACACGAGTAACAGATCCAATTGGATCTACTCTTGATAAGTACTGCCAACCTCTGTAAGACTCAAGATAGCTTTGGTCTTAGAGACCTCTATCACAAAGACGGTAAAAAATAGGCCTGGGTCTGAAAACTGTAAATTATTATAATTCTAGCAATGCGGACTCACAAATATGCAAACGAATACCAAAGTTAATCTAGCTCAGAGCCACTGTTAAAACTCTGAGAACCCAGAGAGAGGGAGGAAGCCATCAGTGAGGATTCGAAAGCCCACTGAGGCGGTCCCATGGCTATGAGAATCAGGTCCATATCCCTGGCACAATGCTCAGCGCCCTGCTGGCCTCTGCAGCTTCTTCCTCCTCTCCGTCCTCTCACTGCATCTATACCGAGCTACCTACACTTAAAGAAAGTGACCCACTCTCTCACCTTCTGGCTTGACTGTGCGCTGCTGCAGTAGCTTCCCCCTCATCTGCAGCTTTGCTTTCCTGGATTTCAGTTACCCAAGATCACCTGCAGTGCAGAAGCAGATGATCCTTCTCTGTGCACAGTTGGAAGGTCAACAGTAGCCTAACGCCATGTCCCAACAACTGTGTCATTCACCTCACGTCTCTTGCCACGTAGGCATTTGGTCATCTCCACCATCACAAGACGAAGGGTGAGTATAGTATGATAAAGTATTTTGAGAGAGACCACAGTCCTGTAACTTGAATTACAGTGTATTGTTATAATTGCTCTATTTTATTATTAGTTATTATTGTTAATCTCTTACTGTGCCTAATTTATAAATTAAACTTTATCATAGGTATATATGGGTGGGTAAAAACATAATATATATAGGGTTCAATACTATCCATCATTTCAGGCATCTACCAAGGGTCTTGGAATGTATCCCCCTTGGATAAGGGGGGACTGTTGTACTTTTAATTTACCAGACTAACTCTTACTTACTTACTTACTTACTTACCTTTTACATATCAGTATGGCTGTCATTTCCTTCAGAAAGTCTTGTTTGTTCCCTTGAGTTTAAATTAGGTATTCCTTATATCTCCACTGAAATGCCCTATATTACCTTATCAGAGCGCTACCCTGTATAAGAATCATCTGTTGACTTCTCTGCCTTCCTTGCATGTTCCCTCCTTTTGCTGCACCAGACCTGAAGGTGAGGCCTCTGGGCCTCTGTCTTGCTCAGTATTGTATTCTGAGAGACTACCACATTGTAAGGCCATTGTGTGGAGTAAATTAAACCAGTCATCCATTTAACAATTATTCACTCAATGCCTCCCATGGGCTAGGATCTTCTCTTAGTGTTGGAATATATCAATGAACACACTCATAAATTTTTATAAATTTTATATCTAATAAATATATATAAATTGCTCAGCACAGTGTAAGACATTGTATTTAATACTAATAATGATAAATAAAATTTACTGAGTACGTACTATGTGCTATACACTTAGCTAAGTGTTTTCTCGTGTATTACCTCATTTTAATCCTTACAACAAATCTTTAAATTAGTGCTATTATTATTCCTACTTATAGGTGAGGAAAGTAAAGTACAGACATGTTAAGTAACTTGCCCACACAGTTACCAAGTTACAAGCCCAGGATATAAACTCAGACTGTTTGACTCTTGCATTGTGGCTCTTGACTTTTTTTTTTTTAAGGATTTTATTTATTAGTTTGTTTATTTACTTATTTATTTGACAGAGAGAGACACAGCAAGAGAGGGTACACAAGCCAGGGGAGTGGGAGAGGGAGAAGCAGGTTTCCCGCCAAGCAGAGAGCTCGATGCGGGGCTTGATCCCAGGACCCTGGGATCATGACCTGAGCCAGAGGCAGACGCCCAATGACTGAGCCACCCAAGCGCCCTGGCTCTTAACTTTTCAATTATATTTATTCAATACTTACTGTCCTATTATTATTATCATGAGGCACTCAGTAAATACGTAATAAATAAAAAGAAACTGGAATAAGAATTCTTTGCCCAATGTTACTTCATGCTTATATAATGAAGGTGTGGTATTCTGATATGAATGACTATACTTTGTTTGTTTGCTTTTACTAATTTTGGCTCATAGAACTCCATATTATTCATCTTTCATCATATTGATTCAATAAGGTTTTTCTTACCCCAGAAAATAAGGTATACTTCCAAGGGCAAGACTTGTTGCCATAAATTGATGATGCAGAAGTGGACACCTCCTTTAGAAACAACTATCAGTCTCTTGGGCAGTCTCAAGTGAATATTCTCTACATTCTGAAGAAAAGATTGTAGGATGAGATTACAAGTAGCCTATGTGCTGTTCTTCCCTACCCTCCCTTATTGGTTCTAATTACTTCAAAACCTCAAATCAAACTTAGCTGTTTTAAGTTTATCAAGAATGGTTACAGAAACAAGAAAATGTTTGTGCTCCTCTCTGCCCCCTTGCCCAATCAACTGAATATTAATTGAGTACCTACTATGACCACTCATCTCAGTGTTCTGCTTCACTGCAATTAGATAAGGATAAGCCATGGTACTTGTCTTTAAGGCGCAGCCAGTCTAATTGGGAAGATAAGATGTACAAGAAACAATGGGGAGGATGTCCTACACAGTAGATAGTTGTGTTCTCAGTTGTGTAGACACACCTTGGAGACTATAAGAGTTCAGAAGAGAGGAAGATTCATGAAAGTCGGAGAAATGGAAGATATTGGGGAGGAGGTGGGGGCAGGGTTTTGCAGAGTGAATAGGAGTTGTATAAATAGAGAAGAAAGTGGAGGTCAGTGTGCATACAGGGGAAGATTTGGCAATGGGATAAATATTTGTGGAATCATAAAGACAATGTCTGGCTAGAAGAGCAGAATATTTTGGAGGTTGATGAACAACATGTGTCCATGTTGTGAAGGCTATCCTTGAACAACAAGCAGATGAATAATAAAATATTTAGAGCTAGATGAGTCCTTGGAGAGTATCTGAATTGGGCAATTCCCACTGATAAAAAATGATCTAGCCCCAAATTTATCACTGATTTGTAATACTGGGCAAGTCAAGCTCTCTGAAAGATTATCATTAGGTTAAAAGAGTAGGAGAGATTTCTAGTTATAAACCTAACTGGGACTTAGTCTTCTGATAGTAGCTCACCACTAAGTCACATGATCTTGTGAAATTTATCTTCAAGGGGCCTTAGTTTCTACCTCTGTAGGTAATAGGCTTTGAACCATTTGATTTCTAATGATATTCTGAACTCTAAGATTCATGACTTCATGATTCTTTTTGCATTTTTGCACTTGTATGATCTTTTATGATAGATGGACTGGGATAGACTTTCAGACTAAACTCATTTAATAGCTAGAATTTCTTTTAAACCGATTGTTCTAAGTAGCATATTGGATGTGTTATGACTTTGTGTTGCCATGAAAAGTGAAGTCATAATATAAGAGATTTTAAGGCTAAAATAGGCCTTACCACACATAGGCTAAAATGGAAAATCATGTTCAGTCAGCTCCTACCTTGACATAAATGGAGTGATGTAGTGATAGTCAATAATATATGCTATTTACTGAATGCTGGTTTTGTGCCAGGAATCATACATATAATATATATAATTTATATAATAACCCTTCATGTCCTTCTATTATCTTCTATTTTTTATGCAAAACGGAGGTTTGATGACTTTTCCCAAGTAACTCATTGGTAGCAATGCTGAGATTCATTTCCAGGGATGTTCTCACACAAACCTCTGCATTTTTTTCTCTGCTCAGTAAAGGATTAAGGGGCATACATTACTAAAATCTATGTTCCCAGTTCCATATGGAGCTGGGAAAATTTGGAGTATATAGGAAAGATGAAAAGAGTTAGCCACTTAGAAATAATTAGGAGTTTGAATTCCCTTTATATTTAGGCTAGAGAGTCAAATACCAAGGCTGGAATTTAAAAGTGACTGAACAATCTTATGACTAATAATAGCATTTGCAGTCATGAGGATTGAGACAAAAAAGGAGCAAACAGTAAGCCTTAAGGGCAAACATTCAGCACCAAGGGTTTAGCAAAATACTTTTTCCAAAGTTCAAATGTCATTGCAAAGCAATGCTGAGGACTGACTATAACTATGGCTTATGCCTTTAAGAGGTCTTCTGAGGAGGGGGGTGGTCATGATTCATCTGCTATGTCAGAAATGCTATTACATTTTCTATCTGAGTTTCTATGTTTTCCAACATTGTCGACAAGGTATGCAGATTGAAATTCTACTTAATAAGCCTTCTTTTTTTGTGGCATGTTTTAGAGCATGCATATAAAAATTCCACTGTCAGGATTATTAAATGGCTCTAGGTATTATCTTCATGGAGTTAATGATTTTGCATTTTGGTTCTAATCATTCTGATGGAATGTTTGTCCTAGAAGTAATTTTTTCCAGTGCAACTCCCTGGGTACTTATTCAAGATGCTGGTCTGATGGATGAACTTTTGCTGGCTGAAGGAATTCAGATAAACAGGGTGCTCCCAACCAACATGAGAATTTAGAATGCTCTCAGATAAGTCTTTTGCCTACCTCATGCATCATGGTTGCAGTTCATAGGTCTACTAGAGAAAAATTACCGTACCAGGTTATTTCTGGTCTATGGTTATCAACCTCTACATTTGCCAGAGTATGGTAAAGTGGGATGTGGCACATCAGGGATTAATTTAGATGCAAATGGGTATCACAAAGTAAGCAGTTTGCAGACTACAGATTTTTCCACCTTTAGAAGAAAGAGGTTATGCTAGTATGAAGAGTAATTATTTTAATAAAGGCAATCTGAGAAGTATCCCCAGAGTGAATGCATAAGAACTTTTATATTCTCTCTTAAACTACATGAAATATGGAACTATAATACATTATTCAGAGAGGCAGTCTCTGGGAGTCTCTCAGGCTTCGGAGACTGGTCTGGAGAAAAAACATTTCAGGTCATTCATTGTCCAACGTCCCTTTAGCATTCCACTTACTAATGACTCAGTCAAATTACTTCTTTCAAGGAGCAAAGGAGGGCTGCAGAATCAGAATGCCACCCTTTGTTTATTCTCTAATTTTCACAGATCCCAGGAAAAAAATATTTTCTTTCTGCTGACAGTTTATGGAGCTCTGGCCCCAACAAGTTTTTGCTTGCTGTGAGATATGTGTAGAAAAGGGTTGCACTGGAAGGCCTTCAGTATAGATACTATCGGCAGGAAGAGAAAATCGTCTCTTGCATCTCAAGACAGCATGGAATACAGGGGAGAAAAGTTTGAAAAGTAGGTGGACTCCTTCTACCTACCTGGCTTAGGATTTTTGATGGGGAGCAACAAAACGGCATTACTACCTACCCAACAGCATAAGCCCTCTACTTCAGTCATCCTTGATTCTCCTCTTGCCTCATCTCCTGTATCTAAATCATGGTAGACCTGTCAGCTCTATCTTCAAATATATCACTCACATATTCACCTCTTACTGTCTCTACTACAAGTCCAAGTTACTGTCATTTCTCATTTGTTTACTCCAATAGTCTCTTAGACGTTCTTCCTACAACATTCTTGTACCCCATCCGACTTGACCTCTCATTCTCCTCCGAGCAGCCGTATAGAATCATTAAAATTGTAAGTTAGATCCTATCACTCTTCTACTCCCAAACCTTTCGATGACTTTTTGATGCACTTGGAATAAAACACAAACTCCCCTTAGCCTAAAAAGCCCTGCATGAATCTCCAGCTCCATCTTATACCTGACTCAACTGTCCTCTTTTTCCCATGACCACGATGACCTTCTTGCTGTTTCAGTAACTCACCAAGCTTATTGCTGTCCCCAAGAACTTTATATTTATAATTCCTTGGCCTGTAATTTCTGTCTTTCAAAATTTTAATTGATTCCAGTCTGAACTCAAATGTCATTTCCTTAAAAGGGCATTCCCTGTGTAAAGAGGCTCCTTCTCCCCCACATCATTCTCTATAGCATTCCCTTAATTTGTTCTTTATGGCACTTGTTTATTTAATTGAAAATATTTTGTTTATTTAATTGTTTTCTTGTTTACTGTCTCTCTACTAGACTATGGGCTACTTTAGAGAACAGACTTTGTCTGTCTTATTCTTTGTTGTACTCCAGCACCTAAAATCATGCCTTAAATATTTGTTAAATGAATGAATGGGTGGATGAAGGGAGAGATGAATGATGGACAGATGGATGGAAATAGATCCCTGGGACTATGGCCAACAAACATAAAGGGAGCTGCTCACAGGTGGCCAGTAGGATGCAGAAGTGTATTTAAGTTGTAATAGCCCCAGAACAAAGGTCAGTTCCTCAGATAGATTCTATTTCATCATTACGTCTGTGGAAATTTTGGGAAGCACTAGATGCCTACACCAAGAGCTCCATGAGTCATTTGTTTCCTTGAAAATTTGGAAACTTTATGAAATCGGCTTTAGAAAGTGCTTCCTTCTAGCCAGCTGGTCCTAATGCTTCTGCTTTACTTTTGTAGTGGAGGGTGCCCTTGGGGGAAATAGAGTGTCATGACGTTGAGGTGGGTCAAGTTTTAGGAAGTCAAATAGAGCACAAAGTCAAAAACAGATGGTCTAGATATAAAAAAGAATAGAGACATTTGCATTATAGCCATAATTGTGTGGTGATGGTCTCTGGCCCACGAGTCACCGATACATGTGTTTTTAGACTGGAGAGAGAGAGAGAGAGAGAGAGAGAGAGAGAGAGAGAGAGATGTCAAGGACTCTTACTTAAAATGTGAAAGTCTGAATTTGTCATTCAAACATACCTATGGTTAGACTCAGTTGGATGTGTTTTCCATTTGCCCAATTTTAAGTGTTAACCTGGAGAAACATCCAGACTGCTTTTTCTCCTCCCCTCCCATTGGAGCCACAAGCTTCTGGCATTCTGTTTTTATGTAGGAAACCAGATTAAGCAAAACAGCTTCTCTCCCTAAGGTAAATCCTCTGGTGGCCAGTCTGGGGCAAGCTGTCTCCTCCTGTGCAACTACACATTCTGTATTCAAATAGAACACTGTTAACATTTCTTTTAATTGTATTTCTCCACAAATCTATTCCAAGAGCCCATAATACTCTTAAACGGTCAGCCAGGGGGATTATGGTGGCAACTTTATTCAAACAAAACCACTGCTCCTTGAGAGAGGGATTAAATAGGGCTCCCAGGAGGCTGTCTGGCAGTGTACTTAGCTCTCAAGAGGTTGCCCAGGGCCCAGGATCAACAACCAAAAGAATGTTGTAGAGAGAATGTACTGAAGGTCTTAACTGATGCAGAACTCAAGTAACCTTGCTGTAAGAGGTTACAGCTTTCTTCCATAGAAACTTATGGATTCTGTCCCTCAGGGAGCATGTGGCATTTAGCAAGTTCCTAGGATAGCAAAAAAAAAAGAAGAAATATGTCTGTTCTAATTCCATCTTAAAGCTTAAACAGGCTACACATGGGGCGTGAGGCGACTTTGAATTTCGGAAGGTGGGAGGGAACACTCTTGGTCAAGTTCAGTGTACTTCATGATATTCATGCTGGCCCTCTCCTTACTGATTGTGTGAACTTGGGCAAGTTAATTGAATTTTTCTGTTCCTTAGTTTCCTTATCTGCAACATGGGGACAATAATAAGTAAGTCTCAATTACTAACTGAAGAACTAACTGAAATAATGTTTACAAAGCACACAGCAGAGGCCTGGCACAAAACAAGGACTCTATGAATGTGAACTGCTATTATCGAAGTTTTTATTTCTATTTTCTCCCTTGTTCAGGTTAGACAAATTGTTCTCAGCCCTGCTGGGACTTTTCTTTCTCAGTGTCTGAGACACAAACGCATGCAGAAGGCTCCTCTTGGGGCGACTGACTGTCCCAGTTAGTCTGGGACTGAGAAGTTCCCAGGGACACCGGACCTTCAGTGCCCAAACCAGAAGAGACCAGGGCAAACTGCGCTGGGCAGTCACTGCCTTTGGAAAGGTCCCACACCAGATTCCCAGTTCTGTGAGGTCTTCCTTAGTCTAGGCAATGCTTCAAAAAACAGTCACTTCTGATGCTCTTTGAAATCCACCTTGTTTCTGGAAAATCTTTAGATCTTTTCCCTTACATCATCTCTGCAGACATGGGGCAAAAGGCAGTGTTGTGTTTCACAGGCCAAGGGAAAGAGGGGTTCTCTAGGCATCTTCAGCGGCTTGTTTTTCAATTCAGGGCTTATAAATCAAGGGCCCGGATGTCCGGCAGGCTGGGAGGTGGACCATGGAAAGGAATCAGGATAAACTGAAATGACTTTTGCCATTGGCTTGGCCAGTACACCTTGCCAAGAGGTTTTTCCCTCAATTTTAAACAGATCAGTATTATAAGGGGAAATGTACTCCATATGTTGCTCATGCCTTTTCCCTCAATTCACAAAAATGCCATCTTCTTAGAGAGGTAGAGTTTCCAGGAATTGTTTGCAATCTTTTTCCTCAAAAGAAAGTACCACTCTGATAGTCACAAATAGCTCAGTTTTTCTTCACGATTCTAGTTGAGGAGAATAAACCTGATTTTGGTTTCTGCCCCAGTGGCCGTAAGAGCATTCTCTCCTAACCTTTTAAAATCTCTTATTTCAAAGTATAATTTTGTCCTTTTCCAAAGAGTATAGATTTTCAGTTTTGTTCACTTCCAAATTTACCTGAATTTAATAGAGGTTAACAAAAACCTGACAGGCTCAGTATTTTTATTAGTGGAAAGAGAAGTCACAAACCAAGAACATTACTTCTTTTATAGATAGGATCAAATGCTGTTTTGTTTTTAAAGCAGTCTTAGTTTGGAGGCATCAATCATCCTTAGGGAGATATTATACACCTGAAGCTAATAATACATTTTATGTTAACTAAGTGGAATTTAAATAAAGACTTGAGAAAAAAAAAACCACATTCTCCTTAGCTTAATCTTATAATTTTTCTCTAGTCATATTCTCTCCCTCTACTTTGAAAGTAAAATTCACCTGTTTTTCCATGACCCCATCAATGGCCTCTGAGCTCTGATGTGGTTCAGTCTGTCCTTGGTCTGAGGACCAGACAGGCCTGAAATCCTTTGCAGTTTATCAGTAAGGGGCCCCAGGTATTAGGTCACCTCCATTTGTTTGTCTGGCTAGAACTGGCTTCTTTTTCTGAGACTGGAAGCCAGATTGGTTCATCACCAGAACAGGACCTGGAACTGACATTGGTTTTGCAGATGTGCAAAAAAATCCCAGGAGTTTTGAAAAAAAGAAAGAAAGGGGAAAAAGGTTTTAAGAAGACAAAACGAAGGGTTTTTAGAGGGCCGAAAACAAAACAATTAATCACATGGTGACTGTTACACTTGTTTCTATGAAGGTGACTCACTTTCCTGCATTTTTAGACTAAAATTCAATTCCATTTTTCTGTAACTACTGAATGGCTATCACAAGTTTTTTTTCTTTTTTTCTCTCTCTTTTGTTATTGTTGTTTCTCCAAGTCAAAAAAGAAGCTTTTCAAATTGCCTACTTAATCCTGAACCAGAAAAGGAAGTGATTTCATATGTGAGATAATGAAGTGAAAGGGCATTGCTTAATCAACGTCTGATCAACTGCAAAGATTTGCCATTGGGGGAAAAAAGTCTAGAAAAGAGTCTTAGAATTGTCATAATAAATTGCCTGGGCAACCAAAGTTCCTCAGGACCCTTTACCCCTTTACCATTTCTGACTTGAGGATAGGTTTGCCTTTTAGGACCCAGAAAGAATTCCAAAATGGTGAATGTCATCTCTCATAGGTGAGACCCCAGAGGGGTCCAGAAATCATATAAGAAAATATTGTATTTTTTTCTACTTCACATTTCCCCAGTTCATCAAGAAATGATGACTTAATAGTGGAAGTTTCCCAATTCCTTTGGAGTGCAGGCAGCATGGACCCTGGACTCATACAGTCAGGATATTAACTTTACCACTTTCCATTTGTGTGACTGTGGGCCAGTTACGTAGAATCTCTAACTCTACTGTCTCACCTATGAAATAATTACAAGAGTAGTAGTAATAATAATAATAATAATTCCTGTGCCTGGCCCAAACATTATTATTAAAAGTCAGCAGACTGGTCATTCCTCCTGACAATAGCTACCAAGTAGATTAAACTCTTGGAAGGTCAGTGAAAACTTCTTCCTCTGTGCATGCATTTCTTCAGCTTTGGTTTATTCTGTGTTTTTGGGATTTTATTTATGGGGTACTAGAAACAGTATCCAGTAACAATGTCCTTTTAATTAGGACATAACTGGTATTTTATTTTACTTTATTTTTAAAAATTTTATTTAAATTTTACTTAGTTAACATACAGTGCAATATTGGTTTCTTTATTATTAAATTGAAATTCAATTAGCGAACATATAGCACATCATTAGTTGCAAATGTAACGTTCAATAATTCATCAGCTGCATGTAACACCCAGTGTGCAGGGCGCTTGGGTGGCTCAGTCAGTTAAGTGTCTGCCTTCGGCTCAGATCATGATTCCAGAATCCCAGGATTGAGTCCCATGTGGGCTCCCCGCTCAGGGGGTAGTCTGCTTCTCTGTCTCTCTTTGCTCCTCCCCTACTAGTGTTCACTCACTCTCTCACTCGCTCACTTTCTGTCTCAAATAAATAAATAAAAATAAATAAATAAATAAAACCTTAAAAAAAAAAAAAACCCACCTAGTGCTTATCACATCACATGCTCTCCTTAATGTCCATCACCCAATTACCCCATCCCCCCACTGATCTCCTCTCTAGCAACCCTCAGTTTTTTCCTGTAATATTTACCCCAAAGATACAAACATAGTGATCTGAAGGGGCACGTGCACCCCAATGTTTATAGCAGCAACGTCCACAATAGCCAAACTGTGGAAAAAGCCATGATGTCCATTGATGGATGAATGGATAAAGAAGATGTGGTATACACATATACATCTACAGTGGAATATTACTCAGCCATCAGAAAGGGTGAATACTTACCATTTACATCTATGTGGATACAGGCATTTAAAAAATTGTTATAATCTTGTTATTTTTCTGTATTAAGTTCTGTTATTGGTACTTGGAGAATACATGGAGATAACAGAGCTGATTTATTTTATATGTACTGTGGCTTTCCTTCTGTCACCACCTGCTCTTCCCCCATGGATGCTACTTTCCTTTTGAGTGGGGTATGGAGAGAGAATATTTGGGGAGTACCCTAGTCAAGGTCTGGGAATTATCCCAGATTCATAGATGATAGTGCTTTGCTCCAGGATTCCTTGGTCATCTCTCTCTGGTTTAATATATAACCCAGAATTCTGTTTCTGGACTATGACATTTAAAGAAATTTTTTAAAATTAACATATAATGTATTATTTGTTTCAGGGGTACAGATCTATGATTCATCAGTCTTACACAATTCACGGCCACTCGCCACAGCACATACCCTCCCAATGTCTATCACCCAGCACCCCCCTCACGCCTCTCCCCTCTAGCAACCCTCAGTTTGTCTCTGAGACTAAGAGTCTCTTAAGATTTGTCTCCCTCTCTGGTTTCATCTTGTTTCATTTTTCCCTCCCTTACCCTATGATCCTCTGTCTTGTTCCTCAAATTCCTCATATCAGTGAGATTGTATGATAATTGTCTTTTCCTGATTGACTTATTTCGCTTAGCATAATACCCTCTAGTTCTATCCACGTCATTGCAAATGGCAAGATTTTGTTCTTTGATGGCTGCATGGTATTCCATAGTATATATATACACCACATCTTCTTTATCCATTCATCTGTTGATGGACATCTAGGCTCTTTCCATAGTTTGGCTACTATGGACATTGCTACTATAAACATTCAGGTGCACACGCCCCCTCTTTATCTTCAGGGTATCTTTAGGGTAAATACCCAGTACTGCAATTGCTGGGTCATAGGGTAGCTCTGTATTCAATTTTCTGAGGAACCTCTATACTGTTTTCCAGAGTGGCTGCACCAGCTTGCACTCCCACCAATAGTGTAGGAGGGTTCCCCTTCCTCCTCATCCTCGCCAACACCTGTTGTTTTTGAGCTATGACATTTTTTAGTGAGTTAAATAGCCAGTCTCTCCTCACACAAGAGAAAGGATTTAGATGTGTGATTAAAAGAAATTTCCTTATGCATCATTGTTGTTCCTTACAGTTCTTTAACTGTATTTTGATTTAAAAATGCTTTGTTTTAAGATTTGTTCTTGAAAATCTTTCAAAATACATTATGACAAAAGGCTCATCTTCTGGACAAAAATTACTTTTTAATTACCAGATAACACCTCTGTTGCCATTAAGAACATTGGTGGTGATCACATGGACCAAACAGAATGGATATGAGGTCAAATTCAATATAGAAAGACACATGATCTCCCTGTGGGTTCTGGTGTCTGACTAAATTGTTCCTATCAAGTTGTTTTATTTGCTTTGTCACTTTTTGTTAATAATGGAAGTAGATTAATCCCTGAAATTAAGGATTATTAAAAAAATAGTTCTAAGAAATTGATTTGCTTCAGTTCAACTCAACAAATATTAAACATCTACTATAAACTAGAAAGTGCCAAAGTCTTAAAATTCAGTAATGTCCCTTGTCCTGATGGAGCATATAGTCTGATGTAGAATAAGGATGTTGAACAAGTCGATTACCAGTATGATGAGGGAGTAGATAGGGACCAGAGGAGGATAGAGCATGGGAATTAATTCAGTATAGAGAAGAGATTCTTAAACTTTCCTGTGCATATGAATCGCCTAGGAATTTGTTAAAATTTGGTTTTCTGGTCCCTGGTCATCCTGATATAGTGTTCCATGGACTACACTTTGGGAACACTGGTGGAGTGGCTCAGGAAAGGCTGCCTTGAGTACAGAAGCTTAACCAATGTCTAAAGGATGAGGAGTTGCCTTTCTAACTGGTGTTTGGAGGTGTCCAGTCAGACAGGAGCAGGAAGAAATGTGTTAGAGATGGGGCAAAAGGGACACAGAACGATGGGCTTCCTTCCTAGGGAGCCCTGAACACAGTGCATCCAGGGAAAGATTCCTAGTTCCATTGCTTCCAGATGTTCGTCTGAGGAAAAGAACATTTTTGTAGGGTTGCCTTCTCAGGTGAGCACTTGGAAAGCAAGGTCTGGCTTTTCAGGCAAAACTTCCTAACACCAAAATGGAAACACACACACACACACACACACACACACACACACACCAAAAACAGACAGGGAGAAAGGAAAGTATGCACCCCGGGTCTAATTTCACCCTCAGACATTCCTACCACTGGAAATGAAGTGGTTGGAAAATGCCTTCATAAGCAGGATTTGGTGGTATAATTAGAAAACTATCTCTTCCTAGAACATTTTGTGAAACTCTGCCATGAGGTGTCAACAGGGCTTCGTGGGGCTCTCTCCAGCAGAGCTCGACTGACACATGTAAAATTCAGTGGGGTTCCAAATCAGCCCCTGTAGAATCCCAAGTATGTGGAAGGAGTTTGCTGTGATTGCTAGTATGGTTTTTCCAAAAAAGAAAAATTCTGCAGAGATCAAAGACGGGTGGAGGAAGTGGGCTCTAGCCTCAGGAGGAAGGTTTTGTCATCAGAAGAATTCAAGCTGGTGAGTTTCTGGCAAGGCAGGTCACTGGGCCAAAAGAGAGAAGTGAATCTCTGAGTTTCTGATGTGAGGCAAAGAGGAATGGAGACCCAGCAGTGAAGGAGAAATGAGGAATTAGGGAGAGCCACTCTCATCCGAGTTATGTCCCCGACCACAGACTGTCTTGAGGTCTCTGGCATCCTTTTCAGTTTCTGAACTTGCTCAATGCTTCCTCAGAGGCCTGCTCACTACATATCACCAGCAGCCGTGTCTTTGAGAACAATGTGGGGGATGATGTATGGGCACCACAAATAACACTCCAAGGCTTTCTCTTAACATTTCTTCCTCTTTTCAAATATTTATTTTTTTATATTTAGACAGAGAGTGCACCTGTGTGTGTGTGTGTGTGTGTGTGTGTGTGTGTGTGTGTGCATGTGTGTGGGGAGGGGCAGAAGGAGAAGGAGAGACTTTTAAGCAGACTCCCCAGTGAGTGCAGAGCCCCATAGGAGGCTCCATCTCTGGACCCTGAGATCATGTCCTGGGCAGAAATTCAGAGTAGGAGGCTTAACCACCTGAGCCACCCAGGCACCCCTCCTTTCTTTTTTTTTTTTTCAATGTTGGGGAAATCAGGTTAACCCAAGGAGAAAGGAGATCCAAAGTGGTAGTCCCAGGAATGTGTGTCAGAGGCTGAAGGATGAGGAGAAGTGGATGTTGGAGTTCACAGATGGGAGAGCTCTTCTCTGGAGTGAGACCCTTAGAGTTCTAAACCAGACTGCATTTCTTACTAACAGTCCTGAGTTGAGAAAGCCTAAGCCTCTGTGCCTCAGCTTTAGATCTGCAAAACATGCAATAGTATCCACCTCACAGGGCTGTTGGGAGGATTAAAGGAATGAATGTAAAATTCTTAGAGCAGTGCACATAGAAGTGCTTAAGAGGTGCCAACTATAATTTTGTTAAACATGTACATTGATGTAGACCAGCAGGCTATTTAATTTAGTTATTTATTGGGGCACCTGGGTGGCTCAGTGGGTTAAGCCTCTGCCTTCAGCTCAGGTCATGATCTCAGGGTCCTGGGATCGAGCCCCGCATCGGGCTCTCTGCTCATCAGGAAGCCTGCTTCCCCCTCTCCCTCTGCCTGCCTCTCTGCCTACTTGTGATCTCTCTCTGTCAAATAAATAAATAAAATCTTTAAAAACATAGTTTAATTTAGTTATTTATTTGTTTTTATATATTTTATATTTTCCTTGCTTGATGGCAGTTTCTCCAAATTTCTCTCTCGGAATAATGCCCCATGTTAATCAGGGCCTGGGCCCCATCACGTGGATCAGAGTGACTTTCCTACACCCCTGTTTAATGCATCAGGACCAAAATAAAATGGAAGCAAGAGACAGTGGAGTGACCTCTCCCTGAAACTGCTCACAAGCCTTCTCCTGGAGGGAGCTATGCACCTGCCCTTCCTAAGAAATGATGAGTTGTTATGGGATGAAGGAGGATAATGTTCGGCTCGATGAGGTTTTGAAGAGCTTGGGTTTCACAGTAACATGAAGGGGAAGGACCTCTTCCCTGGGATGTGAAATTGAACTGGCACCTGATGGCATCTCAGGGCTTGAGGGTCTGGTTATTCTGCCCAGACTGGTGTGTTGTAATCCTTCTCTTCAGACCAGCACAGCTCTACCCCCTGGTATCAGCAATGGTATGAGCAGAGGGTTAGTTGTGTGTGTGTGTGTGTGTGTGTGTGTGTGTGTGAATTTTTATAATCCATTGTGTTTCCCTTTGCACATAGCCTGCTGGGAAGATCCAGGCCTGATGCATGACCTGCCCCTCACAGCTATATAGCCTGTCGTGATGAGCCTTTGATGTGCCTTCTTTCTCCACACTCCATTTTACTTTTCTGCCTCTAGTTCCTCTTTGACTCCTCTTCTTTCTCTTTAACCTATTTGATCTCACTGCATTGTCTGCTTCATTAAAATCCGCCCCAAGGAACAGGGAAAGTGAAACATTTAAAAAAACACATATTATGGAAATCAGTCCAATGTGTTGGTCATTCAGTGAGATTGGTGAGGATCCTGGCAACTCCCTTTCATAAATTTAGCTCTCTTTCTTGGCACCTTATATGAGAATGTCCCCTTTGCAGTGATTCCAAGAAAACCCAGTCATTACTAGTGAACGGCCAAATTTATATACCTTTCTTAAGTAGTTACTAAATCTACCAGTGCAGAGGTATAAAGGTCCCAGGTCTGAGTTAATTATTTAGACATGACATGAAAATATGCACATTTAGGTGCCTGAATTGATGTAACTTGTGTTCTGTGGACAAGACAGCCGGCTGATTCCAAACTTAACTGTCCTAACCAAGTCAAGGAGTCAGAACTGTTCATCATGATCAAACGGAAAGGTCATCTTGTAAGAACGCAAGGCCATCAGTCTGAAAATGTGTTTAGAGTTTTGGAATTCTCACTCTGGAATTCTGTCCAGAGTTCAGCGATTTTTCTCCATTTTTCCTTGGGAGAATGACCATATCAAGTATGGTTGAGTACACTGTGTTTTAGAAAAAGGCTCTGAACTTCCCACTCTCCTTAGCTGGCTTCTAACTAAGGAGAAAAAAAAGGAAGAGAAGAAAACCGCTCTGGAAACAAAGCTGGTTTTCATTGAGAAAAATTTCCTTGCTCTTTCAAATAAGATTATGTTAGGAAAATAGAAGACCTGAACTTGGAGATTAACATCTTTTCTGATGTTTCTGTCAAGAGTTCACACTGTTACTGTTTTTCCAGTACTAACGGCAAACACAAGTGCCTATGGTTTTTTGGGGGGTTGTAGAGAGGACAAGACTAGGTCCCCTTTGCTCTGCTGAAGTATGTACACAGCCTACATATTTTTCCTGACCTAACAGTAATTTACTTACCTGTCACTCAGTTCACTGTAGTTATGGTTAAGAACCATACAATATGGACTTTTTCCTAAAATGCCTAACATGTTTATAGAAAGAGATAAAAAACATAATGTATGCTATGAAAAAATATACTGACATTTAAAAACAGGTATTATTATTTGTCATAATGTTTGCTCTATGCTGGAAAGATGTTAAAACTGGGTGAATTGAATAAATAAAAAATTATTCATCTTTTACTTTGTTCATTATGCCCCCAAAAAGATTATACCTGGGGACAGAAGTTTATTCACCTACAAATCAGAATGAAGTCCTCCTACTTCTTAAAAAAAAGTGAACTTTTAAAAAGACAGTCTCTTCAACAAATGGTGTTGGGAAAACTGGACAGCTACATGCAGAAGAACGAAACTGGACCATTTCCTTACACCGCACACAAAAATAGACTCAAAATGGATCAAAGACCTCAATGTGAGACAGGA